>JARQZJ010000007.1:2287500-2690000 GCA_030704895.1 Henosepilachna vigintioctopunctata
CATAAATTCAATTATTCATTAGTTTTGACAAAGTTGTAATATAACAACGAAACGTCAACAAAAATAAACTTTTTCATATCAAAAAAGCCTGTTATTGCTAAAAACTTTCAAAATAAAATATATATATATATATATATATATATATATATATATATATATATATATATATATATATATATATATAATTATATGATAGCGCTGGATCCTACTGGACCAAGGTTTCAGTTTATGCCAGAAATTGTAAGACTTCATTCTGGTTGTGCGAAATATGTAGAAGTTCTGCACACAGATTCTTTCGAAGGTAAAGCAATTTTCAGTCATTTGTATATCAAGAATCGAAGATGAATACTCTGTGAACAGTTTTCTATTGAATAACAATACAAAATTACAAAGGAATCCCTTGTTCTTTCTTATGTTATTCGACATTATCTTTGGTAATTGTTATTATCGAAATAAAACGAAGTGCATGATCTTGTAAGTTTTCCTCTACCAAACTGTTACAAAATATATTTTGAGTAATCGGACTGAATCAAATTTCATTGTGATAGAATATGAATTTATGCTATGAGAATTCATCCTGTGATGAATTGATCCAATGCAATATTCTGTTTATCAGGCTGTATTTGAATTGAGTTTGAAACAGTTTCAAGATTTCAAGATAGGTGAGAATTGAGAATATGACTCCATCTCTTCAAAATCGTTTTTTGGCTTTGGCTAATTCTTCATCCCACTTCTCTCCGCAAAAAACAATTCAGCCTTCTTCGACCTTGATCACTTCTTTTAATTTATCTCTTATCAAAAAATTGAAATTACTCGAAAAAGTACAGGTTATAATAACACGTACAATGTGATGCTCCCATAATCCTGAAACATAAATATGAATAATAAAATCATTAAAAGAAATAAATGTAATGAACTAATGAAACCAATTCGAATTGCCACATTTGATGAAACCACAAGATAGACACAAGGTACTAATCAGTTGCCCATCGTCTAGCAAATGTTCATCTTCTTACGAGGCCAAAGTCTTCGTTGGAATCAATATAAAATTTCTGTCAGAAGATAGAATAAAACAGTAATATAACTGTATATCATTTATCTTGTTGACGATGGTGGAGGAATAATCATCGTGCTCACATACTAAGCTCAAATATGACATTCTTCTGATTAATTTCGGTTATTCGACAAAAAATGAATTAAATATTATATATAATATATATATATATATATATATATATATATATATATATATATATATATATATATATATATATATATATATATATATATATATATATATATATATATATATATATATATATATATATATATATATATATATATATATATATATATATATATATATATATATTATATATACAGTACCTCTCAATTTAACACAATGCAATGATTATTAGTCTTGACTGCTTCATTGGATATGGTTGAAATTAAAACATTTTTCAGGAGTAAGCCAAGGCACCAGCGAGTTGATGGGTGATGCTGACTTTTTCATCAATAATGCTCATTTGCAACCAGGCTGCAAAGAACTAGGGCATCATTCATTAGTTGAAATTGGAAGACAGGAACTTCTTCCCGGTCAAATTGTGCCCGGTTGCAGTCACAAGCGGTCCTTCAAATATTTCATAGAATCAATAGAGAACAGAGATTGTATTTTTATTGGTATGAGATGTGACAATTATGAGAAGTTCTCGAAGGTATGTATGGGACAATCAATTGCAGTGTCAGTACATGATTGAATCAGTTCAGAACATATTTTTTCATTGACATTTGGTTAACGATTAGTTGTAGAGATGCCTCTAACTTTCCACAGGTAGTTGTGATTTATCTTTTCACCTATTTGTTTATAATATAAAATCCGTTGAAATACGATAATTCGCACATAACACACATTGTGGTCTTATGTAAAAAATTGAGTAACTCATTTTTTGCAATCTCTAGAATCAAGAACATCGTATCTAGAAACTGTGTTATGAAAGTGTATTACAGTCTTGTATATAGTCATCTTAATTATAATATTCTGCTGTGGGGCTGCTCTACAGAAATAAATAGGGTGTTTATTACACAGAAGCGAATACTTCGATTTATATTCAATATTTATCAGCGAACATCTTGTAGACCTATCTTCATTAACAATTACATACTCACCTTACCGCGCTTATATATTAATAGATGTTTGTTATATGTTAAAGAGAATGGAGATAGGTTTATTAAATTGAATAGTAATCATGAGTATTCATCAAGGAACAGGGATGTGCTACTTATTCCTATGCATAAAACAGCTAAATTTGAGCACTGTCTCTATAGTCAGAGTGTTAAAATTTTCAACCATTTACCGTCGTATTTGAAAGTACTGAAAGCTTATTTGTTTAAGAGGAGAGTTGAATCTCTGCTCTTAACAAAGGCATACTATAGTGTGGCAAAGTTTTTCGATGATTCGGATGTAGGCAACAATGTATGAATCAATTTTTTGTATCATATATTTGTATATTTTTTTAACACAAATGTTCTTCATTATGTGAAATTGTCTCAAATGCTTAATATCTCTGAGGAAATTCTCTTTTATTTTCTTTTCAATCAATGTTGTTAACATGCTCTCAGCATTATTATGCCGATGATACTCAGTTATATGTGAATTTGTCTTTGGATGATATAAATGATAGCGGCTCTCAACTATGATTTATGTAATCTGCAGATTTTTTCAAAGAACCACTGCCTGAAGCTGAATTCTGCCAGGACTGATGCTATTCTGTTTGGTTAGCCAACACAACCGAAATATTTTCTACAGCAATATCTTAATATTATTGTTGGACGGCAGTGCTGTGAAATTTAATGATAAAGTGAAGGATTTGGGTGTGTGGATAGACCAGGACTTGAGATTTACAGATCACATCAGCATGTGTTCACAGAGGGCTTACTCATCTTTGAAATTGTTGTATCATGGTAGGCATATTCTTGATAAGTCCACTAAGTCTTTGTTGTGCAACGCTATGGTGCTGTCGAAATTGAATTATTGTGACGTACTGTATAATTCATGCTTAACTGAGTTTGACTCTAATAGAATACAGAAACTGCAGAACTCATGCTTAAGATTGATATTCGGAGTAAGGAAATATGAACGTATAAGTCACACATTAAAAATTAATAATTGGTTGAATATGTGGTACCGAAGGTAATTGCACTCACTGTGTTTTTATAACAAGCTTATAATGGATCGAGTACCTCCATATTTGTACAACAAGATACGTTTTATGACTGATATTCATAATTTAAATGTTAGGCATAAGAACACTATCACCATACCTAGACATGCAACACATGTTTCTAGACGGTCGTTTTCTTTTTGTATAGCGGAATCTTCGAACAGCTTATCAGATGAACTTCGTGTTTTGTCCGGGTTGTGTTGAAAAAAAAATTGTGGAGAAATTGTTATCGATGTAATTTAGCAGTGTTTTAGTTGTTTCTTATGGCTTGTGCCTTTGTAGTGATTTTGCCATCGTGTTTTGATCTTGCTTTCGGTGAAATATTTTGTTCATTTGATTGAATGTGTGTTTCAGTTCTGGAGTGTTAACTTTATTTATAGTATAGAAAACCATTTATGTAGGCTAGTTTTTTCTTTTTTTTATTCTGAAGTCGATTTATCGCATCTTGTCTTTTAGTAGATTTAAGGTTTACTTGGTTAATTTAGTGGAATGGGGGTAGATAGTGGTGGATCTAAGAGTTAGATGGAAGAGCAGATGTACGTTCTTGTTTTACGATTGCGTGCATACTGAATCTCGCCCTGAGGAATGATTTTTTTTAATGTAAAATATTATGATTTATTTTTAATAAAGACATTTTTTATTATTATCATTATTATTATTATAAAGTTGTATTTTATTTTAAATATGAATTTAACCCAGATTTTTGTTTGGACAAATATTTTTGCTCGAGGGCTGAATGGAAGATCAGACTCCAAACTAAATTCGGTCCTTTCGAGAGCATTTTTCCTAAATGTGATTATTGTATCAATTGAAATAATTTTACAATGTAAGGAATGTTTTCTCAGTAAATTCATCTTATCATTATTTTTATTATTATCTATATCTGATGAAGCCACTATGTTGGCGAAACAATATTGTTATTTTTTAACTCAATTTTAGTGAAAATCAGAAAAGTACTTCGATTTATATCAATTATTAATACATATGTTTATACCTGCTAACTCCACCGTTGCTCAGATGTGGAGAATGGCTATCTTGAACGAAGCTGATCATTGAAAAATTGGTGGATCTAGTGTGAAATCGGTACATACGATGGATAGATTACTCTGAAAAGATCTTCGGTAGATTTACCAATTAATCGAAAGGATTTAATCACTGCAATCTGAGAAATCTTCAGATCACGAAAACCGAAATTCTGAATACTTTTTTTCAGAGTTTTTTCTAGCGTTTGATGGACATCTTTCATAATTTTTCATAACTTATATTACACTCATTACCGAATAATTCCTTCTTCTATATATCTATTACTGATCCGAATATTTTCTGTTTATTGCACTCCCTGGGGTCTGGCTGTATGATCTAAACCGGTGGTTCCCAAGAAGTGTGAGCCGTAGGGTGAACCAAGAGTGCCTTAGGTAGTTCATTAAATGGCCATTTAAGTCCATTGAAGTTTTCATCGTTCGTTTCGTTTCGAAATGGAGCAAGATTTTGAGTTGGATCAAGGGGAATTAATACTTCAACGTTAACTTAATGGAGGCACATACGATAATAGGTTGGGACCCCTGATTTGAGCGAATAGGCATTGTTTCATGTTTTTCATGGAAACATGAAGCATATCAAATTCATATTCAAGTGCTCACCATTTTTTCTCTCGAATCTTCATCTGATGTTTGTTCCCTCGGGAAATCGTCGGAACGTAGTGTTTTTCAGTAGTATTATTGTTTGCTACGAGTATTTCCTCTCGAAGTCAAGATGAATCGTCGTCGATACCACTAGAACTATCCAACATATTATCTCAGAGCACCAAGAAGAATTATCTCTTTTGGTATTTCTGGTTTTTCTAACTCAGGAAACTAGTGTCGAAAGAACACTAGTGGCGAGAGGTGGATTCCCCATCCGAGCGACGAAGATAAAGCACTTGCCTGGTAAGACTTACCCTGTGTGGTGATACCCATTCTCACTACACCAACAGGGAGGTGAAATCTCCAGGTGTATTTTGTTTTGCCGTCAGTGGGGTGAGCCGCTGACGTCCTTTCGTACGAAGAATACTCGTCGGACATGACGCGACTCGTGCCATCATAACATTCGGACACTTGATTACCTCTATGGAGCGCTATATCTATGCCCTAGGTCAACCCCTGAATGGTCGCGGGCGGGTAACCACCTAAGTGGCTCTGGCGAAGTCGACTAATGCCGCGAAACTAGAAGTACTGAGCGTTGATTCCAAGCCATCGAGGGTTGGCTCTCTCGCTTTCAACCCGTACTCGTACCGGCATTGAAGGTCGATAGCGAGTGAGACAGTTTAGTCTTATGCAGGTCTTGGATTGCAAATCACTAGGCATTGTCCGAACAATCCGGTAACCTGAGGTGTCTCGCTCAATCTTGAAGATTGCCCTGCGCGAAAACTACTATAACCGAGCGGGTGAGGGTAGTCTGGGCGGCTAACCTGCCATAAACGGCTATAATTCATTTGATGAGAAAGTGGTGAAATAGGCACTCTGTGGCAGATACTCTCCTGACCGAGCTCTCGAGCTTCCGCAGCTGCTATACTCACGTGGCTCACGAGTTTGCATCTGTGGTGGTGTAAGGGGGAAACTTCCTGCTGCCCTAGGCCGAGTGTCACACAGGAAGTACTCACGACCGCGCTGTCTTGCCACAACATCTGAAGCGATACTCGGGGTCTATGAAAATAGACCTTCTAATGACCCTTCGACAGTTCCTTATTGCCAATAAGCAATGAACTGTAAGCAATTGCCAATTGCCGATAAGGCCAATCAATGAAGTTTTCATTGATTGTTTCGAAAGTAATTGAGTTGGCGCAAGGGGGCTTAGTACTTCAACAATAACTTATTGGAGACGCATCCAGTGATAGTTGTAATAGCATACAGTTCGGGACCCCCGATTTGAGCGAATAGGAATTGTTTCATGTTTTTCATGAAAACATGATCCATGGCAAAATCATATTCAACTGTTCACCATATTTTCTTTCGAATCTTCATCTGATGTTTGTTCCATTGGAAATCGTCAGAACGTAGTGTTTCTCAGTAGTAGTATTGTTTGCTGAGAGTATTTCCTCTCGAAGTGGAGATGAATCGCCGTCTTATTTGTTCTGTAGAAGCAAGACATTATTCAATTTTCAAATTTATTTTTTTTTTGTTTTCTCTTTTTGTAACTCGTTGTCACAGAATATGTCATATGTCACTAGCAACCCAAAAGACAATCGTGATAAATTTTCTGGCTCTGACGAACGAAACCAAACATAAACATGCAGGATATTCTCGTGAAAAGCTAATGTTATTCATAGTCATGATTATGTTTATAGACTATTACTGAGTAATGAATCTCTGAAAAGACTGAAATATTTTCGAAAAAAAATCCGAACTAATATCGAACCATTAACATAAAATATTTTTGCCCATATATCACCATGAAATAGCTAATTGAAGCTTACTCGAATAAGACTCGGGGTTCATTTAATAAAAGTGATATCTCATAGTTTATGCTTCAATACAATTATTGAAGTATATAGAGTAATTTACCTACTTTCATTCGAAAGGAATATAAATAGCGGGTATCAATTGGGTCGTGTACACCTAACAATTTTCAAGTTTTATTGTAATGTAGTAATACAGTACTAAACTGGTTCGTACTACTATTTCGAAACTGATAATTCAATTTTCTGTATGTATTCAATTGTCTATTGCATAAGTATTCTCAACATTGCTTTTTATTTCATGATTAGGCCCAGGGTATCTTTAGCAATGTGCTGATGTTGATCGACTGACAGGATTAGAGAACATGGAGTTTTAAGATATGACTAGGCTTATGTAATTGCGGAGCAACCTAGTCCAAAGAGTTGATCCGGACACGAAAGGAGCGAAGAACTCTCGATTTCCCTGAATTCTTTGTTCTCAGTTCCTTTTAGGTCCGATCGGACTCCGATCCGCTTCTGGAAATGGACTGGTCGAGCCGTGTCGCTACACGATCCCTAGAATGTGCGAGAGTCCTGCATCGTTGGAACTGCATAGGTCCAACTTGTAAACTTCAGTACTAGTTGAGTAGAACTCTACTTTTCATAATATTGAATGTATTAGGACGGGACATTCTGACGCGATGCAGTGGATGCTAATTTCAAATCATCATAAGCTGATAGGATGTGAGATAGTTTACCAGTGAGTGAGTGTAAATATGGTAAGGGCATATATTTGGTAGGAGTCTGTGAATCGACTCACATTCATCAAAGATTATTGTCATCAAATTTCGCACCAAGTTTACTTCGTTGGACATTAAACCATTGTCTCTCATATGTACAGTGTGTACTGAAGAGAATATTGTAGCCATAGCACATTATTTACATCAAGTTATCTTCAAAACGTAAATGGCAAAGGCCAAGTTATCTATTTCAATGAAAACTTTGAATATACGATGCAAATTCAGTTATTCGAATGGAAAAAACTACGCTTAAAAATCACTCGTTATATATATATATATATATATATATATATATATATATATATATATATATATATATATATATATATATATATATATAAGGAAATGAAATTTTTTGTGCTTATGGCACTGAATGAAATATTCAAGAAAATGAACACTAGAACATTCATTTGAAAAATTGAAATTAATCAAGAGAATGTTATAGCAGAGCTAGATATGTGAACGTGTACGATGTGACGTCTCCATTATCCTTCAAGGGATAAATGTTAGAGAAATATTGAAATAGATGCCACACCTGATGGAAGTGCGAGACATATATGTTTCGTTCTGCAAGGAACTCGTCAGTCGCACCACGTCCATCGAAGTGAGGCAACGATTTCAACCTCCAAGCATCTTCTTGTGACTTCAAGTGGAAGATCGTAGAGTAATGAATACTCTACAATTCCATCTATAGAAATCAGTAGAAAACACCTCTCTCAGATTACAGAGTCACCAAGAATCGAAATTTCACATACCTACGGGTATAGAAGATATGTGAAATTTCGATGCTTGGTGACTCTGTAATCTGAGAGAGGTGTTTTCTACTGATTTCTATAGATGGAATTGTAGAGTATTCATTACTCTACGATCTTCCACTTGAAGTCACAAGAAGATGCTTGGAGGTTGAAATCGTTGCCTCACTTCGATGGACGTGGTGCGACTGACGAGTTCCTTGCAGAACGAAACATATATGTCTCGCACTTCCATCAGGTGTGGCATCGATTTCAATATTTCTCTAACATTTATCCCTTGAAGGATAATGGAGACGTCACATCGTACACGTTCACATATCTAGCTCTGCTATAACATTCTCTTGATTAATTTCAATTTTTCAAATGAATGTTCTAGTGTTCATTTTCTTAAATATATATATATATATATATATATATATATATATATATATATATATATATATATATATATATATATATATATATATATATCAATATTGATTTATTGCCTGTTTGAGATATTTTATTTTGAATGTTTTTAGCAATAACAGGCTTCTTTTGATATGAAAAATTTTGATATGTAAACGTTTCGTTGTATATCACAACTTTGACAAAACTTATGAATGATTGAATTTATGAGTTACTTTAGATATCGAAATTTCAAACTTATTCTTTAGAAAAATTTCAAAGCCTTCTACTCTCACTCTTAATGTCATGAGTAGGAATCTTGACGGCAGGGAGTCCTTTCTCCGATAGAAGGAGCCTAAGTGAATATTTCACTCGGTAGAATTGTCCTCAATTTGGCATAGGACCTATGTTCGTTTTGAAAGTCATCGATTGATTGATTGAATATGGACTGATGATTCATAATAATGATGAAACAATTGTATCCTCTTATGATTCAACAAGATCGATGAACTTTTCGAAACGCTCTTAATATTCACTCTTGAAAGTGATGGGTTCATTCTCGTTGACAACAATTGTGTAGACAGCTCCCTGAGAGTTTGATTTGAAATATTTCGATTAAGAGTCTCAGTATTTACTATATATATATATATATATATATATATATATATATATACACATTTGGAAAAATGAAATTGTGAGTGAAATTACTGCATCGTTTGTATCCGAAATGTTGGAATTAAAACATTTGTTAGTTTCCCAAGGCGAACAAATTCGTAAATTGCATTGTGAAATAAAAGAAATCAAATCTGAGAAAAACTACATCAATACGAATACATCTGCGAGCGAACTGCAGCCGAGACCGGCTGTTGTTGAAGCCAGTGGTGCCGGTGGGATATGTACCACGGAAAACCCAAAAGAAGGATCGTCGGATGGAAAGAGTTCCATTGATATCATTCAAAGGAACACCTTGAATGATGTTATATACATTGAAAGGGACTCAATTTCCAATAATAGTGGTGATAGAAACACCTCCAAAAAACAGTATGACTGGTCAATCGTGAAGTCGAAGAAAAGACCAAATTCCGGCAAACTAACACCAGTTACCGGTGATAATACTGACGATCATAAACACTCTACACGTAATCAACAAACAGGCTCAC
Organism: Henosepilachna vigintioctopunctata; assembly: GCA_030704895.1. Classification (NCBI taxonomy): domain Eukaryota; kingdom Metazoa; phylum Arthropoda; class Insecta; order Coleoptera; family Coccinellidae; genus Henosepilachna; species Henosepilachna vigintioctopunctata. The sequence goes on from JARQZJ010000007.1 coordinate 2,297,233, forward strand.
GAAAAACTGTGAGGCCTATAATTGGTACTACTAAATCTAATGTTTTAGTCGCGGCGCCAAAGAAGTCCCTGGCGTTTATACATGTTTCAAGACTCAGTCCAACAACGGAAGCAGCGGATCTTGAAAATTATATCAAACAAAGTATACAGGGTGTCACATGCGACAAGTTAAGTTCAAGAAGGCCTGATATTTATTCCTCCTTCAAGGTGACATTACCATTTGAATCATTGGATCAAGCAATGAGTCCGTCCTTCTGGCCAGAAGGTGTGACAATCAAGAGGTTTTTTCTGAAGCGCAGGCAGACAATAGTCGCCTCCTGAAACCCAAAACCAATGTAAACACTTCTGCTATCGCATTCAAGCCCAACACGTTGAATGTTACACATTTGAATATACAATGTCTAGCAACGTCTTTTAACGGCCTGGAAAAATTTCTTAAAGATGATAATATTGACATACTTGCCCTAACAGAACACTGGCAGACTACGGATCAACTAGAAAAGTTTCAAATTACTGGGTACAAGCAGATTGCTAGTTTCTGCAGATTAAAAAACAAACATGGGGGTTGTGCTATATTCAGCTGTGATCGTCTGGACTGCAAACCAAGACCAGACATTGGGAAGCTATCAGTTGCAAATATTTTTGAGTGCTCTGCAATTGAATGTAAAATAAATAAAAATTTCAAGTTAATAGTCGTATGCATTTACAGACATAACACTCAGCCAGTGGCTAACATCAACATTTTCTTTGAAAGGCTGTTGTTGGTACTGGAGATTCTGAATGGTGAATGTGATATCAAGTTCATTATAGCAGGCGATTTCAACATCGATGTACTCAAAGGAGAGAGCAACGAAGTAAAGATGCTGAAGTCAATACTTGACACACACAATGTTGTTATAAGGATCTGTGAGCCAACACGAATAACTTCTCACTCTTCAACGTGTAACGATAATATTTTCACAAACATATCGGAGGGCGTTACTACCGTTTCTCAACCACATTTATCAGATCATGCAGCACAGACTTTCAGGCTTAGTGTAAATATGGACAACCATACTTACACAAGAATGCAGAATATACGTATATACTCAGAGAATGCACTGATGAAATTTGAAAGCATTATTATGAAAATAAATTGGGATGAAATTTACTCATACAAAACCTGCCAAATCAATGAGATGAGGGAGTACTTTTTTCAACAAATCAAACAAGCATTTGAAGAGTGTTTTCCATTTACAGAGGCTTCCAAAAATAGATCTACTAAAAATACCGTAATGAATGACCCTAATATTAAATTATTGAAAAATCAATTGGATATATATTACCTCATCTCCAGATACAATGCGAACACTGTTGAAATGTACAAAAAGCTAAAAAGACAATATGATCTGACCATTTCCAAGACTAAACAAGCCTACTATGCTGAAAAAATTAACAAATCTGACAATAAATCAAAATCCACGTGGCATATTGTAAACACACTACTCAACAAATCAAGTGCACAATCTAAAATGTTGGTACCATCAGGTGATCCAGAAGAAACAGCTGATAGATTTAACAATTATTTTATTAATGCTGCCCCAGATTCATGTAAAATGCTCCCTGTCAGTAATGAAGGTGTAAATATGCAATATTTGGAAAACTCCTTTTACGTTTTCGAAGTGACCACAACAGAAATAGAAAATGTGGTTAAACATCTAAAAAACACAACAACTTGCGGACATGACGGAATTCCAAATAAAATCATTAAAAGATCATTAAAATATATTGCAGAACCTCTTAGGTATATCATAAACATGTCCTTCATAGAGGGAATTTTTCCAGACAAACTAAAGATTGCTATTATAAAACCAATTTACAAGAAAGGACCTATCGACGAACCAGACAGCTACCGACCAATAAGCATACTATCATCTTTTTCGAAAATCTTTGAAAAATTACTGGCTAATAGACTTTTGAGTTTCTTTAAGAAATTTCAAGTCTTCAATGAAAACCAACATGGATTCTTGCCAAGCAGGGGAACAGAAACTGCAATTTTGGAACTCACTCAATCTATACTGATTGCCCTGGAGAAAGGAGAAATCCCAATTGTTTTTTTTCTGGATCTATCCAAAGCGTTCGATTGTGTTGAACATGAAAGGCTTCTTACAAAGTTGAATTTTTGTGGAATAAGGAACAAACAACTTGATTTACTCAAAAGTTACCTGAAGAATCGAGTCCAGTATGTGAAGATTGGTACAGATGATGGTTACATCTCCAAGTATTTAAACACTTCAATAGGAGTTCCACAAGGCAGCATACTGGGACCTCTTCTCTTCATACTATACATCAATGATCTTCCAAGGGTATTGCCACATAATGCAAATACAACCATATATGCAGATGACACAAATATAGTTATCACAGCGACGAACGAAGCTGCTGCAATGCAGGATTGCAAACATTCTTTCAAAGTTGTTAAAAATTGGTGTAATCAGAACCGGCTTATTATCAACGTTAACAAGACAGATTGTATATTCTTTCAAACTGACCGATCAGTCCAGCGTGCACCTCGGTCTTTGACACTGGAGGATATTGAATTACCAATAGCTTCTAGTGCCAAATTTTTGGGAGTATATCTGGACTGCAAACTAAAATTTAAAGAACATATAGATTATTTGACTAGGAGACTTTGTTCTGTGGTGTTTTCTCTCAATGTTATGAAGCACCATGTCGATATAGATACCTTAATGGTAATCTATTTTTCAAATTTTCAGTCGCTTCTTTCTTATGGGGTCATATTTTGGGGAAGTAGTTCCCAATGGAATCGGGTTTTTGTTATACAGAAACTAGCGTTGAGAACGATATATAGAATGAAGTTGAGAGACTCGTGCAGAGGATTATTCAGAACAAAAAAAATATTAACGCTAAATGGATTATTTATCTATAAATCCTTATTGTTTTTGCACAAACACGAAAAATGCTACGAGAACTATAAGAGCGGCAACAAAACGAGAAGAATGGAACCCTTCTTATATCCTCGACATAAATTGAGCCTGCTAGAAAATAGTGCTATGTATATGTCAATGAAACTCTTCAATGCACTTCCAAGAAGATTCCAGATGATTCCTGATTTTCGAAAATTCAAAAAACTTATTTTCGACCTATTAATTAGATGTGAACCATATAACACAACAGAATTTTTTGAATATTGCAAGCGTGAAATGTGAGAGTTAGCTAAGGTTTTCTCTGTTCTTTGACGTGTTTCTATATTTTTACAAATTTTTGCTTTCAAGCGATAATATAAACTTATGAAATGAATAAAATTATTATTATTATTATTATTATTATTATTATATATATATATATATATATATATATATATATATATATATATATATATATATATATATGTATATATATATATAAATGAGAGGTAATAATAAAAACGTGTCTAAAAATCACTGACTGAACAACTTTCAATATTTATTCGACTAGTTTCGCCTTTCACAGCATTATCAAGAATGAATATATTATCATTAATAATGCTGTAAAAGGCGAAACTAGTCAGCATATCAAGAAAAGCTTATCATTAATAATTGTTCAGTTCAGTGATTTTCAAACAAATTTTTATTATTACCTCCCATTTAAATATGAACTATCACAGAGTAGATTCATCGCCCATTGAATTTATATATCTATATATATATATATATATATATATATATATATATATATATATATATATATATATATATATATATATATATATATATATATATATATATATATATATATATATATATATATATATATATATATATATATATATATATATATATATATATATATATATATATATATATATATATATATATATATATATATATATATATATATATATATATATATATATATATATATATATATATATATATATTTATATTTATTATGGCAGCTTATATTGATTTGAAATTAGCATTTACTGCGTCTCGTCCGAATATCCAGTCCTATTACTTTCAATATTATGGAATGAAGAGTTCTACTCGACTAGTACCGAAGTGTACAAGTTGGACCTATGCAGTTCTAACAACGCAGAACCCTCACACATTTTAGAGATCGTGTAGCGACACGGATCGCCAAGTCCAGCTTGATCGTACCTACAAGGAACTGGGAACAATAAATTCAGGGATTTCGAGAGTTCTCCGCTCCTTTCGTGTCTGGATCGGCTCGTTGGACTAGGCTGTTCCTCAGCTACATAAGCCTAGTCATCTATTGATACTAAATGTTTTGTTTTGCAGTCAGACGATCAACATTTCCACCTTGCTATAGACACTCTGGACCTAATTATAATTTAAAAAGCAGTGTTAAGAATATTTATGTAATAGAAAATTGAATACATACAGAATATTGAATTATCAGTTTCGAAACATTAGTACCAACAAGTTTAGTACTGTATTACTTCATTGCAGTAGTACTTCGTTCAATCATATATTTTGAAATACTTGAATATTGTAAGGTGTACACGACCCAAGTAATATCCGCTATTTACATCCCTTTCGACTGAAAGTAGGTATGTGACATACTCTCTTCAATTCGATAATCGTATTGAAGCATCAACTTTGAGATATCATTTTTATTCAATGAACCCTGAGTCTTATTCGAGTAAGCTTCAATTAGCTATTTCAAAGTGCTATAGGGGCAAAAGTATTTTATGTTAATAGTATGATAAATAGTTCGGATTTTTTTTCAAGAATATTTCGGTCTTTTCAGAGATTCACTACTCAGTAACAGTCTATGAACATAATTATGACTAAAAATAACATTAGCTTTTTACGAGATTATCGTGCATGTTTATGTTTTGTTCCATTTGTCAGAGCCCGAAAATTTGTCATGGTTGTCGAGTCTTTTGGGTTTATAATGACATATTCTGTGACAATGAGTTACAAGAAAAAAAACTGAAAATGTGAATTTGAAAATTGAACAATGTCTTGTTTCTGCAGAACAAATGATTGGAGATCACACGAGTACTGATTTTGATGAATACCGAATATTCGGCAACACTGAACTTCGCGAACAAGGAAATGGATCTGGAAATAAACACCCCAAAAACAAAGATCCTGCTGAAGCCTTTTTGTACTAGAGAGCAAATGGAGTTGGACGGATCCACATTAGAAATAGCAGCGTGTAAGCCCAGTATCCCAATGTCAAGTAATTTTTGAAAAAGTCAGTGGATTTTTTGACATTTATTCACCACTGTTTACCAAAAGCGGGCTCTCTTCTTCAACTGTCATGACTTGTGTTAGTCTAAATGATGCAAACCGCCTATTAATGCAAGATTGCACCATTTCACAAACGTCAATGTAAGTAGCTTAGTGTTATTCCTAGGGTAATTCAAAAGTGGGCTCTGAGAAGTATCCGTTGCTTGCATAGCTGTTTGGTATACGTCGCTTCCAAGGAAGAGGAGGATCGCCCACTTGTGAAAGTTTTCCTTTCAAAGACAATTTCCAGAATGTTCATTAGAATCACGCCTCCCCTTGCAGATACAAATCAAACCATCGCGTATGTTTCACAAATTAGCAACACTTAGATGAGGGCATTGAATTTTTTCATAGGCATCTTTTACATGGTTCATTGTATGGAAAAACAGATCTAAAAGAAATAAGTTTAGAATTATAACATCGACACCAGATAGCCTTCACATTTGTAACCTACCTTTCTTATAGTCTGTAGAAAATGTTTCTGGAAAGTGTAAACGATCTTCGAAGTTTTCAATTCTCTTAGCTTGCATGTTCATCGAGATGGGCTGAGAGGTCGTGCATCAGATTTTGCGAAGCATAATATAACTTTCAACCTCCTCAAAACATTGGGGGGCTCGCCCTCACAAACAATTTTCTGAGGCAGCTCAGGCCACCGTAAGCCGTGGAATCGGTTCCACTGGCGATAAATACCATTTGATTTTTGAGTCTTAGAAATAGGATGAATAGCCATCGATAATATCCTATTTTGTGTGGAATTTAGGAACAGTTTTGATCTAATTGAAATACTTTCGGGTAGAACATTTAATGCTCGTCCATTGAAAATCTTATTTTTGAATGAATTTTCGACCGAGATTGTGGAACAAAAACAACGAACTGTTTGGCAGAAGCATAGACATTTCTAATTTTCCATTCGAATGGAATCTGATAGATTGATATTCGTTCGTTTCGTTTCAGGGTGAGTGCAATTCTTGCTCCACTGATGGAAAATATGACACATGTATTACATTCGGTCTGCTTTCGAAGCATAGCGTATCTCCAAACTTTTCTTATTTCCTTAACACTGCAGATGAAAGCCCATATTGCAGTAAGTTGATGTTATGAAGAATACACTCAGCCAGAGTTGTATACTCGTAGTATAACTTCAATTTTTCTAGTGTACGCATATGCAGTATCAATTGAACTGGAAATCAATGATCAAGTTTTTAATGGTATTTTTGAAATAGATTTGCACGATATAAACGAAAAAGAAGTCAAATTAACATTCCCTAATCAAGAGTAAGTTAACTATAATTACAAAACATATATTGTTCGTAGTTTCATATTATATCTGAAAATTTCCAACACTCTCTATTGGAACATTGAATACACTTTCTGAATAAAAATTTTATATTTATGGTTTGAAAAAACCTACGATCAACTCATTATACACAATTGTCTGGCCTTCTAGAGTGTTGAAATTTTTGACCATTCAGTTTAACAACATGTAGCGAATAAGTGGCAAAAAAATAGGATGCATTTGTAATAAAAAATTGTTAGTTAGGTTATTTTCAATGCATAAACTCTAATTGTAAGTAATTTTATTTTTTAACTATTGAAATTTATCATTGTAGACATTACTTTGCAGCTTGTTTTTTATCCTGAAGAAGACAAAAGAGTCGAAATATGGAATTGTAATGAATGAATGAGATTTCGAACGCTTCACAAGACCGATTATTCCCGTTACCTAAATTCTAATTAAGTATCGCACGGTCGATATATATATATATATATATATATATATATATATATATATATATATATATATATATATATATATATATATATATATATTATATATATATATATATATATATATATATATATATATATATATATATATATATATATATCAAATGACAAAAATACAATTCTCGGAATAGCCGGCAACTCAATTGGAAGCAGCCGTAGACACGTGTTTCGAGCTTATTGGTTCTCTTCTGAACGGCGTAGCCAAGTTCAAGGTGTACGAATCTGGAGATAAAATCAACAATAAAGGAACAATCCTGTAAAGGAAGTCTCCACTGCTAGTCCTCCACGTGAACTCTCCTGGTTTGGAGATTTGGTCAATGTATCGCCAATGGCGACTATTTATCTTTTACGGAGTCTTCAACCGACAAAGTTAACAACGAATGAAAAGTTTTCTTGCGGTGAAAAGTACAAATGACAAAAACACAATTCTCGGTATAGCCTGCAACTCATTTGGAAGTAGCCGTTGACACGTGTTTCGAGTTTATTCGCTCTCCTCAGAATGGCGTAGCTGTTTTTCATTCTATATATATATATACAGAAATTCACACTAGTGAATGGTTGTTCTGGGTATGACTACTACGGCTGTTATTGATATTATTTATTTTTTATGAACGCTTCAGAGGTTTTCCCTCCTTCTTCAGCAGTATAAAATTAATCTAAGATGTCAAACAACATGGAACTGTTCAAAAATTACCTTATGCAAAATCGTAATTTTTCATTTTATCTCATTCAAACAATTTTTGTATACGTCTTTGTTTTCCATTTTGTTTGACATCTTAGATTTATTTTATACTGCTGAAGAAGGAGAGAAAACCTCTGAAACAATCAGTAAAAATAAATAGTATCAATAACAATTGTAGTAATCATACCCAGAACGACCAATAACTAGTGAATTTCTACATAGACAATTGGGTGAAAAACTAACATATATATATATATATATATATATATATATATATATATATATATATATATATATATATATATATATATATCTCAGAATAATAAATTTATTTCCATTCGAAATTCCAGACAAAAATATCGAACATATGAATCCAAATCCAGGAACAGATATTTATATTATGCACGTCATCCGAAACTAGGAAGGTTTAAACAAGCAAAAGTTAAATGGATGAAAAAGAAATCAGTACTCCAGAAGTTCATGTTCAAAAAAAGTGAAATTCCAGTAAAAAGAATAATGATAGAACCAGTTACAAGGTAGGTTATTTATTCGTGATAAAATTGCATGCAATTAGTTCAGAAAAATCTACCTTTTCGATGCAATTTTCTTTTAAAACAATTATTGAGTCAAGATTTGCACATATATTAAAAAGAATACTGCATGTCGCACTTTTCGATGAGATTCACTTTTTTCAAATCCTACGTGTAGACTGATGACATTTCTCGAATACATACAATAGGTAAACTTAAATTATGAATACATAGAAAACAGGTTAGATAACAAGTAAAAGGGATCAATTCATACTGAACTACTATAAGGAAACTAAGTAATTTTGAGAAGATTGAGAAGGGGGCTTGAGGTATGATATATATATATATATATATATATATATATATATATATATATATATTTATATATATATATAAATATATCATATATATATATATATATATATATATATATATATATATAATATATTTATATATATATTATATATTAATATTTAATATATATATATATATATATATATATATATATATATATATATATATATATATATATATATATATATATATATATATATATATATATAAGGAAATGAAATTTTTGTGCTTATGGCACTGAATGAAATATTTAAGAAAATGAACACTAGAACATTCATTTGAAAAATTGAAATTAATCAAGAGAATGTTATAGCAGAGCTAGATATGTGAACGTGTACGATGTGATGTCTCCATTATCCTTCAAGAGATAAATGTTAGAGAAATATTGAAATCGATGCCACACCTGATGGAAGTGCGAGACATATATGTTTCGTTCTGCAAGGAACTCGTCAGCCGCACCACGTCCATCGAAGTGAGGCAACGATTTCAACCTCCAAGCATCTTCTTGTGACTTCAAGTGGAAGATCGTAGAGTAATGAATACTCTACAATTCCATCTATAGAAATCAGTAGAAAACACCTCTCTCAGATTACAGAGTCACCAAGCATCGAAATTTCGATTGCAGAACGAAACATATATGTCTCGCACTTCCATCAGGTGTGGCATCGATTTCAATATTTCTCTAACATATATCCCTTGAAGGATAATGGAGACATCACATCGTAAACGTTCACATATCTAGCTCTGCTATAACATTCTCTTGATTAATTTCAATTTTTCAAATGAATGTTCTAGTGTTCTATATATATCTATCTAGTATCTATATATATATATATATATATATATATATATATATATATATATATATATATATATATATATATATATATATATAAATTCAATGGACGATGAATCTACTCTGTGATAGTTCATATTTAAATGAGAGGTAATAATAAAAACTTGTCTAAAAATCACTGACTGAACAATTATTTATTCGACTAGTTTCGCCTTTTACAGCATTATCAAGAATGAATACATATTACAAAGACAACCTATAAATATTTTGCAAACCTGTTCGGACCACCTAGAATAGAGGTGGGGGTTTCCAAATTAACAGAGATTTAACAGCGGGGAATGGTTTAGGTCTAACTGGTCATTAAGAAGATCGTACTTATCGGATTTTTGAAGTTTATTTATTTCCATGGCTTCCAGGTAGTTCATTTTAATCCCTTTTTCACAGTAATGAATTATCTTAGGTTTAAAACAACTTGAGATCTTATGTCCTGTCGACTCTAGATGTTCCCGAAAAGTAGATTGTCCGTTTTTTACGTGTTCTTTTCGCCTAGTTTCAAAACATCTTCCGGTCTGGCCAACATATGACGACTTACATTCTTCACAGTCTAACCTATAAATTCCAGACTTCTTCATTGGCTCGGATTCGGACAATTTGTTATTGAAGATCATTCTATCCAATCTACTGTGACTTGAAAATGCTATATTTAAATTATTATTTTTGAAGAACTTAATGATTTTTGAAGAGGGAACGTGTGTATAAGGGATGCTCACATATCTTAATTCATTTCTGTCATTATTACTATTGATGTAGTGCGGCCTATATAAAAGTCTATTGATGAAGCGTTTCTCTTTCTTTATAATTAGTGTATTGATTATTTTCGCACGATAGGTGATTCGCACGATAGGTAGGAACAATCAGTTCCCACTGAAAATAATCAATACACTAATTATAAAGAAAGAGAAACGCTTCATCCATAGACTTTTATATAGGCCGCACTACATCAATAGTAATAATGACAGAAATGAATTAAGATATGTGAGCATCCCTTATACACACGTTCCCTCTTCAAAAATCATTAAGTTCTTCAAAAATAATAATTTAAATATAGCATTTTCAAGTCACAGTAGATTGGATAGAATGATCTTCAATAACAAATTGTCCGAATCCGAGCCAATGAAGAAGTCTGGAATTTATAGGTTAGACTGTGAAGAATGTAAGTCGTCATATGTTGGCCAGACCGGAAGATGTTTTGAAACTAGGCGAAAAGAACACGTAAAAAACGGACAATCTACTTTTCGGGAACATCTAGAGTCGACAGGACATAAGATCTCAAGTTGTTTTAAACCTAAGATACTTCATTACTGTGAAAAAGGGATTAAAATGAACTACCTGGAAGCCATGGAAATAAATAAACTTCAAAAATCCGATAAGTACGATCTTCTTAATGACCAGTTAGACCTAAACCATTCCCCGCTGTTAAATCTCTGTTAATTTGGAAACCCCCACCTCTATTCTAGGTGGTCCGAACAGGTTAGCAAAATATTTATAGGTTGTCTTTGTAATATGTATTCTTTCTTGATAATGCTGTAAAAGGCGAAACTAGTCGAATAAATAATTGTTCAGTCAGTGATTTTTAGACAAGTTTTTATTATTACCTCTCATTTATATATATATATATATATATATATATATATATATATATATTATATATATATATATATATATATATATATATATATATATATATATATATATATATATATATATATATATATATATATATATATATATATATATATATATATATATATATATATATATATATATATATATATATATATATATATATATATATATATATATATATATATATATATATATATATATATATATATATATATATATATATATATATATATATATATATACTTTACTGGGTTGAGGTCAATTTTAACATTTCTCCTAGATTCACTTCACAGGACTCTATCACGCGTTTCGGTTCTAAGAACCATTCTCAAATAATATTGTCCAAAATTGTCGTCAACTACAGAAATTTGGTTTTAAAAACAAATGTATAAATGTTAAAAATCTTAAACAACTTACTCTTTCTATGTATATAACAAAAAACATTGAAGAGATTAGTTTTCACAAACAACTTAGGGAGAATCACTTTCCTTCAATCATGCACATAGGTATCACTTGTCTTATTATACTCTATTCTTATATATATTCTATATCTCATATTACTTATCAAATGTGGGACATTATCAATCAGTATTCTTCTCGAATAAGACAAGTAATACCAATGTGCATAATTGAAGGAAAGTGATTCTCCCAAAGTTGTTTGTGAAAACTAATGTTCTCAATGTTTTTTTGTTATATACATAGAAAGAGTAAGTTGTTTAAGATTTTTGACCTTTATATATTTGTTTTTGAAACCGAATTTTTGTGGTTGTTGACAATTTTGGACAATATCATTTGAAAATGGTTCTTAGAACCGAAACGCCTAATGAAGTCCTGTGAAGTAAATCTAGAACGAATGTTAAAATTGACCTCAACCCAGTAGAGAAATATTATAGATCAAAAGGGTCAGGAAGAAGACAAAACTTTTTAGTATATATATATATATATATATATATATATATATATATATATATATATATATATATATATATATATATATATATATATATATATATATATATATATATATATATATATATATATATATATATATATATATATATATATATATATATATATATATATATATATATATATATTTATATATATATATATATATATATATATATATATATATATATATATATATATATATATATATATATATATATATATATATATATATATATATATATATATATATATATATATATATATATATATATATATATATATATATATATATATATATATATATATATATATATATATATTCCAATTTAAAGTTTCTTATTGGGATAAACAATCAGAATGAGAGCAATACACGTTATTTCTTTAAAACATTCTAGCTTTCGCTAAATTTATTAGCTTCATCAGGAATCTACAAATAAGTGGGGTCGTGTTAGACAACAATATAAACAACAAAATTGAACTTACGGTTATATGAAATTATTCATTAAAATACTGGACATCACGTATAACTTCACTAATATAAACACATAAAAGGTGGCAATTTAAAAACATTTCCACAAACTCAAAACTATAAACATCCAAAATAAACACTGCCTAACCTCAACGTATATAAACACAAAGCGTTTGATGTCAGTCCGACCAAACGTCAACAAAAATCAAGGATGACAAATATCGACTCATACGTCGTTTAGTCCAACAATGTAACAAGAAGGAATATATGTTATTGAGATTTCGTGTATCCGTCTTCTTGTTCATCGTGTTGTTTGTGTTATTTATTGCTACCATTTCTAAAAAAAGTCTTTTATAATAGTTATTTTCTGTGAAAAGTATTTCTGTTTCTTCATAATTAATAATATGATGTTCATTCTTTACATGTTCAGCTAATGAACATGTATTCAATCCACGTCTGCAATCACTTTTGTGAGATATGATTCTTGAAGAAATCCATCTCGAAGTTTGTCCAACATAAACCCGATCGCAAGAACCACATGGAATGGAGTATACTACAGACGATCTGTGATCTGGGTTTATTGGGTCTTTTAATTTGCTGAAAACGTATTTGCGGAGTGGAAGAACTGTTCTCTTTGCAAATTTCATATGAGGAAAATCTTTAAACACTTTTACAATTTTATCAGTTAATTTTTCTATGTAAGGTAAAGAATGAAAAGACATGTCAGGCATTGAATCATTAGAAATCATGATCTGTGACTTTGATAAATAGTTGTTGGGTTGGGTGTTAAAGAGAAGAGTATTTATGAAATTCAGAGGGCAGCTATTCTCGACAAGGATATTTTTCAGTTTCAATAAATTTTTCCGATGAAAGGATGGATGTGAAATCTTTAAAATTCGATTTTTCATATTTAATATTAAATTGACTTTCATTTTTTCTGGATGATAGGCATGGTAGTTGAGAAGTCTACCAGACCACATTGGTTTTTGGTACCAATCTGTTATTACATCCTTTTCTCGACGGATAACCTTCATATCCAAAAATGGAACTGACTTCTGAGACTCTTTTTCTATTGTGAATTGAATATTCTCGTCGAATCCATTGAACACGCGCAGAACCTCCCCAACACAAACCTCAGGTATCATGCAGATAATGTCATCCACGTATTTCTTTATAAACGGCATCTGAAACGACAATCTAGGTAAGCACTCCTGAAGTAGATCATCCATTACATATTGTGCCAAAATCGGAGATAGTGTTGCCCCCATTGGAGAACCAGTAATTTGTCTATAAAACTGTTTATCAAAGGCAAAGTATGTGTTATCAAATACAAACCGCATGAGCTCCACAAAAGTACTCTGGTTAACTGGTGAATGAAGATGTACACTATTATTCCATTCTTTCTGAATACTACTCTTTGCTCTTGAAAATGTAAGATTGCTAAATAACGTAACCGCATCTAGCTTATTAACATGTAACCATCAGGAAAACAAGCCTTACTTATAAAGGACGAAAAATCGTAAGAATCTTTTACAAAAAATGGATTGTCAACATTATAAGCATTGGTGAGTATGTCCGTTAAGAATTGTGCTATTTTACTTGTGGGTGACAAAATGGACGAGATAATAGGACGCAATGCCAATACTGGTTTGTATACTTTGGGTAAGCCATAATATTTAGGTGCTACTGAATCATAGATAGTCAATTGTTTGGCACATCCGTCACTCAACATTTTTTGCTTCCTTAGATCTGAAATCAACTTGTTCGCCTTCTGTTGTATAGTACTTGTGGGATTGTATAATACTTCGTGTCTGATAGTATGGAATTATGGAATTAATGGAATATAGTGAGAATTAAAGAAAGCATACCTTTGTACATTTTTCTTGAATTTCAACACCGGATGAAAACTTACTATGATAAAGAATTTCACAGGATAAAAACTGGTAACATCAGAAAAATCGAGTCCCTGAAGTTTGAAAGGACAGATGGGATAGCTGTTCACGATAAGTGGCTTAAAAATTTGTCTGATGTGAACCTGCCAAGAGAAGTAAAGATCCTAATATCACTTGGTCCAAAAATGAGTTTGAAACCATCAAAACATTAAATTAATATTCCCAAACTGTTATCGGATGTGGAAAGTATCATTGATAAGACTCCAGCACAAAATCGTAATCTCTTAACAGCGAGGACAGTTAATGTCATAACAAATTTCATTCAATCTGATACAAGGTGCAATGATGAATTTGGTCAAATGCTGCAGAGGTGCAGAGCGTTTCTCAGGGATAATGAAGACATTCTGATAACAAACTCCGATAAGGGCAATGTAACCGCAGTGTTACACAGGGCTAAATACAGAGAATTGTCTTACTCCATACTATCAGACACGAAGTATTATACACCTTTAAGCCGAGATCCTACAAGTACTATACAACAGAAGGCGAACAAGTTGATTTCAGATCTAAGGAAGCGAAAAATGTTGAGTGACGGATGTGCCAAACAATTGACTATCTATGATTCAGTAGCACCTAAATATTATGGCTTACCCAAAGTACACAAACCAGTATTGGCATTGCGTCCTATTATCTCGTCCATTTTGTCACCCACAAGTAAAATAGCACAATTCTTAACGGACATACTCACCAATGCTTATAATGTTGACAATCCATTTTTTGTAAAAGATTCTTACGATTTTTCGTCCTTTATAAGTAAGGCTTGTTTTCCTGATGGTTACATGTTAATAAGCTTAGATGCGGTTACGTTATTTAGCAATATTACATTTTCAAGAGCAAAGAGTAGTATTCAGAAAGAATGGAATAATAGTGTACATCTTCATTCACCAGTTAACCAGAGTACTTTTGTGGAGCTCATGCGGTTTGTATTTGATAACACATACTTTGCCTTTGATAAACAGTTTTATAGACAAATTACTGGTTCTCCAATGGGGGCAACACTATCTCCGATTTTGGCACAATATGTGATGGATGATCTACTTCAGGAGTGCTTACCTAGATTGTCGTTTCAGATGCCGTTTATAAAGAAATACGTGGATGACATTATCTGCATGATACCTGAGGTTTGTGTTGGGGAGGTTCTGCGCGTGTTCAATGGATTCGACGAGAATATTCAATTCACAATAGAAAAAGAGTCTCAGAAGTCAGTTCCATTTTTGGATATGAAGGTTATCCGTCGAGAAAAGGATGTAATAACAGATTGGTACCAAAAACCAATGTGGTCTGGTAGACTTCTCAACTACCATGCCTATCATCCAGAAAAAATGAAAGTCAATTTAATATTAAATATGAAAAATCGAATTTTAAAGATTTCACATCCATCCTTTCATCGGCAAAATTTATTGAAACTGAAAAATATCCTTGTCGAGAATAGCTGCCCTCTGAATTTCATAAATACTCTTCTCTTTAACCTTCATAAGACCGTCTCTAATAACTTACGTTCATGACCAAGTGGGGTACTCCTGTACCCCACAAAGTTTTTTGTCAGTTTCGATTGAATAGACAATTAAATGTATTTAAAATGTAAACTAAATTTAAATCTGGAGTTTTATTGAGATTTATTGATTATAATATTATAAAAAATGTAATTACTAACATTTATTACAAATGTGGTGAGCTTTTGAATGATCCTTGCAGACGTTTTTATTGCACTTGATGCATCGATTCCGACTCTTCCTATCTTTTTTTCTGTCACAAAGATGACATCTGCCAATTTGAGGCATAGCAGGATCAGGATTAACGGGTTCTTGCGTAACTAGTTCCGGAACGACAAGCTCCATGTTTCTCCTAATGTTCAATTGCAAATTTGTATTGGTGGTGTACCTTCGTATTATGTTCCTCTTCCCCAATTCCTTTCCCAACTCTAATAAAAAGATTCTTCTATTATCCAGGTTCCCTTTTTCCCAATCGGGGTACTTGTTTATCCAGAGTTTGTAGGAGTTAATTCCACCTATATCAAGAAGATGGTAAAACATTACCATTGGCCAACGGTTTGATTTTCGTTGAGTCGTGTACTCTTTCGCCAATTTATCGCTTGTATCCACAGCACCTTTAGTCTTATTATAATGTAAAATAATGTGGGGTTTGTGGTTAACAGTTTCTCCTCCAGTTTGGTCGTCTTTGTGCTCAGTAGATAATAAAATGACTGCAGTTTTCTTTTTCGGTACATACGAAACCATAGTTTTATCTTTCATAAATGCAAACATACTTGAAAATTCTTTTTTATATGTAGCAGGAAGTAACTCCTTGGGTATAAATGTCTTGTTTTTTCTCAAAGTACCACATAATGAAAGATTCTTCTCTAGAAGTTTATCAGCTAATTCTAAACTTGTAAAGAAATTGTCTGTAGTTATTCCGTGGCCTTGAGGTAAATGTTCCACCATGTCCAGAACAACTCTTTGACCCTGACCCTTTTCAGCTATGTTGCCTACCTTACCTAGAAAAAGTGATGACCGTGAAAACGTGAATTTAGGGTGCAACGTAAAATAAACTTACCTAAATATACTTGCATATTATGGGTATACGCTGTACCGCAATCTGCCAGTGCCCAAATTTTTAGGCCATATTTGTCAGGTTTACTCTTCATATATACTCTAAATGGAGCTCTTCCACGAAAAGGGACCAACTGTTCATCGACACATAAGTGATCTCCTGGATTGTATGCACGTTTGCAGTTATTCACGAAGTTATCGTAAATCTCTCGGATTGGGGCCAATTTGTCTGTTGCTCTCCTTTCTGCTCTAGTCTCGTAGTTATCAAAACGTAGGAAGCATAAAATCTGCTTGAATCTATTTCGAGACATTACAGCGGATATTACTGGTCGACAAAATACAGGATCCTGACTCCAAAGCATTGTAAGTGGCTCCTTTGAGCTATGAAGAGCCCCCAAAATAAACAAGAGACCGATAAAAGCTTCAAGTTCCTCTTCTACAATAGGCTCAAATTGTACATTCTTATTTCCATACCATGCTTGGGCTTTTCTGTTTGTTTCGGTGATAATTGTATTTTTAATTTCCCCGTCAAAAAACAAACAGAAGGTCTCTCGTTTGCTAGTAAAAAATGAACTGTAGGGCGTTAGTCCTGCTGCTGTCTTTTGAATATTATGTTTTGCCCGTTTGACCCGTAAATTATACGGAATTTTAGACCACAAAGTTCCATCTTTCGCTTTATATAAAGGTTCATCACATACCACATTGTTAGTTTCAGCCGACTCCTCCAAATCATTGCTTTCAGGACATTCGTTTTCTGTTATCATATCATCCACTTCCTCCACTTCCGTCACAAAATCATTTTCTTCAATATCACTTGCACTCTCATCTAATACACTGTCTATATAAAACTCGTCCGATTCTAATATTTCTAAGAGTTGTGCATCAGTGAGTCCTTTTCTTGCAGCCATATTTTACGTAAAATAAATACTGTTTACTATAAAAACACTACTCGCTCCGAAGAATAACAAACAACTGATTTTGCCTGTCGATCCGACAAGTCAGTTGCAGGTGTCAAGGACGCTGCGCCGACGCGAATGACGATAAATAACTGATTGTTACTAGGTGGGGTACACGCATACCCCACTCGATCTCCTTCGGCGGCCTTTTTTTTGCATACATAGAAGACCAACTGGGGTACAGAAAAACCCCATCTCAAAATTATGTCGTAATTCAAAAACTACAGACAGGAAAGATATGAACAATGTTGATAATTGAAGCTACAACAATGATTTGAAGATAGAATATTGGAGAAATTGATACAAATTTTTTCCATGAAGTTACACACAAAATTATCACCCTGGGGTACACCTGTACCCCACTCGGTCTTATGAAGGTTAAAATAAATAACACAAACAACACGATGAACAAGAAGACGGATACACGAAATCTCAATAACATATATTCCTTCTTGTTACATTGTTGGACTAAACGACGTATGAGTCGATATTTGTCATCCTTGATTTTTGTTGACGTTTGGTCGGACTGACATCAAACGCTTTGTGTTTATATACGTTGAGGTTAGGCAGTGTTTATTTTGGATGTTTATAGTTTTGAGTTTGTGGAAATGTTTTTAAATTGCCACCTTTTATGTGTTTATATTAGTGAAATTATACGTGATGTCCAGTATTTTAATGAATAATTTCATATAACCGTAAGTTCAATTTTGTTGTTTATATTGTTGTCTAACACGACCCCACTTATTTGTAGATTCCTGATGAAGCTAATAAATTTAGCGAAAGCTAGAATGTTTTAAAGAAATAACGTGTATTGCTCTCATTCTGATTGTTTATCCCAATAAGAAACTTTAAATTGGAATATATATATATATATATATATATATATATATATATATATATATATATATATATATATATATATATATATATATATATATATATATATATATATATATATATATATATATATATATATATATATATATATATATATATATATATATATATATATATATATATATATATATATATATATATATATATATATATATATATATATATATATATATATATATATATATATATATATATATATATATATATATATATATATATATATATATATATATATATATATATATATATATATATATATATATATATATATATATATATATATATATATATATATATATATATATATATATATATATATTACTAAAAAGTTTTGTCTTCTTCCTGACCCTTTTGATCTATAATATTTCTTTACTGGGTTGAGGTCAATTTTAACATTCGTTCTAGATTTACTTCACAGGACTTCATTAGGCGTTTCGGTTCTAAGAACCATTTTCAAATGATATTGTCCAAAATTGTCAACAACCACAAAAATTCGGTTTCAAAAACAAATATATAAAGGTCAAAAATCTTAAACAACTTACTCTTTCTATGTATATAACAAAAAAACATTGAGAACATTAGTTTTCACAAACAACTTTGGGAGAATCACTTTCCTTCAATTATGCACATTGGTATTACTTGTCTTATTCGAGAAGAATACTGATTGATAATGTCCCACATTTGATAAGTAATATGAGATATAGAATATATATAAGAATAGAGTATAATAAGACAAGTGATACCTATGTGCATGATTGAAGGAAAGTGATTCTCCCTAAGTTGTTTGTGAAAACTAATCTCTTCAATGTTTTTTGTTATATACATAGAAAGAGTTAGAAATGGTAGCAATAAATAACACAAACAACACGATGAACAAGAAGACGGATACACGAAATCTCAATAACATATATTCCTTCTTGTTACATTGTTGGACTAAACGACGTATGAGTCGATAATTGTCATCCTTGATTTTTGTTGACGTTTGGTCGGACTGACATCAAACGCTTTGTGTTTATATACGTTGAGGTTAGGCAGTGTTTATTTTGGATGTTTATAGTTTTGAGTTTGTGGAAATGTTTTTAAATTGCCACCTTTTATGTGTTTATATTAGTGAAGTTATACGTGATGTCCAGTATTTTAATGAATAATTTCATATAACCGTAAGTTCAATTTTGTTGTTTATATTGTTGTCTAACACGACCCCACTCATTTGTAGATTCCTGATGAAGCTAATAAATTTAGCGAAAGCTAGAATGTTTTAAAGAAATAACGTGTATTGCTCTCATTCTGATTGTTTATCCCAATAAGAAACTTTAAATTGGAATTCATACAAGACAATCAATATCTTCAATATTTATATATATATATATATATATATATATATATATATATATATATATATATATATATATATATATATATATAAATTATTATTATTTTGAAAGTTTTTAGCAATAACAGGCTTTTTTTGATATGAAAAACTTTATTTTTGTTGACGTTTCGTTGTTATATTACAACTTTGTCAAAACTAATGAATAATTGAATTTATGAGTTACTATAGATATCAAATGTCAAACTTACTATTTAGAAAAATCAAATTAGTTTTTTTGTATCTTCACGTATTGATTTTCATTACAGAGGAATATTTCTGGCTTAGCATTCGCTTCGGAAGTTTTAGTCTTCTTCACCATGAGGAAACCTCTGAAAAACTCATGGTAAGCCAGGTGTTCTAATGAATGTGATTCATATTTACATATATATAATTACATATAGTTTTTTATATACTTATCCAGAATATGTATATTGTTGGTTTATGTGTGTGAAATTGAAGGTAGATCTAGAAAAAATGAGTTTTGAGATGTGATGTTTGGTGATTGTCGTGTGTTTAAATTACGAGTGTTATTTGTTAGGTTTATTAAGTTGTTGTAGATAGAATTAAGATGTTTAATGTCTGTTCTTTCATTTACTGTGTTTTCTAAATTTTTACGAATGTGTAAATGAAAGAACAGACATTAAACATCTTAATTCTATCTACAACAACTTAATAAACCTAACAAATAACACTCGTAATATAAACACACGACAATCACCAAACATCACATCTCAAAACTCATTTTTTCCAGATCTACCTTCAATTTCACACACATAAACCAACAATATACATATTCTGGATAAGTATATAAAAAAATATATGTAATTATATATATGTAAATATGAATCACATTTATTAGAACACCTGGCTTACCATGAGTTTTTCAGAGGTTTCCTCATGGTGAAGAAGACTAAAACTTCCGAAGCGAATGCTAAGCCAGAAATATTCCTCTGTAATTAAAATCAATAAGTGAAGATACAAAAAAACTAATTTGATTTTTCTAAAAAATAAGTTTGACATTTGATATCTATAGTAACTCATAAATTCAATTATTCATTAGTTTTGACAAAGTTGTAATATAACAACGAAACGTCAACAAAAATAAAGTTTTTCATATCAAAAAAAGCCTGTTATTGCTAAAAACTTTCAGAATAAAATATCTTAAACAGGCAATAAATCAATTTCAAGATATATATATATATATATATATATATATATATATATATATATATATATATATATATATATATATATATATATATATATATATATATATATATATATATATATATATATATATATATATATATATATATATATATATATATATATATATATATATATATATATATATATATATATATATATATATATATATATAAATATTATTGTTTCAAGAGCAGAGGCCAGAGACATATTTACCTCCGTCGAATCTACAGTTCAACGCCGAGCTCGAATGGCCCTAGATTACGGTGGGAATAGAACCCGCTAGCACCAGTAGATAGTTTAACCTAAAGCGTTATATATACGTAGTATATATATATATATATATATATATATATATATATATATATATATATATATATATATATATATATATATATATATATATATATATATATATATATATATATATATATATATATATATATATATATATATATATATACGACGACACGCGTCATGTTATGTAGTCAATAAAGTGTAAATCATTTGTTCAAGTGTTTGAATTTGAGTTTATATTCAATTATAATGGATTTACATCAAGTAAACGATAACACTATTGAATACTCTGTGTAATATATGTATGATTCATATTTGATATGATTGACGTACATGAAAACCTCGTGTGATCAGTTGCTGATTTTTCAGTTTTTTCAGGGGTACAACTTTAACGACCCTTTTCAAGCCTGTGGAAAATGGTGGAACGATAGAAATTCCTAGCGGTCAGTATAGATTATTTGACGCGTATGAAGTTATATCTGATTACGAGCCAGAAATTCAGGAAACATCACCTACTTCGATGTCAAGTCTTAGTACAACAACGAAACATAAGAAGAAATTAGACTTTTTCAAGAATACTTTTGAAAAGTTGAAAGAAAAAGCGAAAAATAAGAAACCTTAGGAAGATATCGGGAATTATGCTAACATGTATTATAGCTATCTATTATCGAAACATTATGCTAACATTATGTATTATATATCTTGAACGATATTATATTATTTTTCATGGAAATGGAGAAAATTGATTCAACGCAGGAGACATTTCAATTAACATTGTTATAGACACTCTCAAATTGAATACGTTTTACTTTCATCCTACTCCTTAATAATTATATTATAGGCATATAAATATTACCTTAGTCGAAACAACTAACAAGCATCATAATCTCCTTAGAATTCCAGGTTATTCGTTTGAGATACATCTCTATTATGAGCCTTCATAATAGAGATGTATCATGACTTCATTTTTTTATAGATTGATCTGTGATTTTTCATGTGGAAAAATTAACCAAGCAATGTCAGTATCGAATATGACGAAATTTTTCACAAAGGCAGCCACAAATGATCAGGTTCCATTGAAAATTCATCGTATTTTTTCGTTTGTATTATTTAAGTATCGATTATTTTGCATTCATAAAATGTTTGGTTCATTACAGCCGAAACTATATTCTCAATGTTCCATCAAAAAAGTTCTTTATATTTCTGAAAATAATAAACTATAGAATAGAAGTTTTTTTCAGAGTATTGATATTCGAACGTTGAATTTGAATTTTGATGGTTTTTCATTAAACGGTTTTACTCAGTTGTCCTTTTAATTGTTTCATTTGAGTGAAATATAGTATGTCGAATTTGTCCCCCTTCTTGTTGACATATTTATGTGATATATGATACACACCGTTAGTTGTGTATGATTATATGACTTTCAACTTTTGACGTTCGCAGCTACATCAACCCAAGTACGAGTACAACAGAACATTGGTGTTCTGCGGAAAACTCAATTTCCAAGATTGGCCATATTGCTCGAATATTGGTTTCGGTAGAAGTTTCAACAATTTTTGGATTGTGCCGAGATTGCTAAAAACTTACAATGATTACGAATCATTGTTACAACGATGATTCGTCAATGTAGGCAGAATTTCGGTCTGAGTGCAGGAGCTATATTTCACCATATTTGATCAAATAATATTCTGCATTATTATTGGAATGTTGGCGAAGGGTTGCCTTCTATTTTTCTTTGAATATTGAACAGATACTGTTCTCATGATGAATTCAGTTTTGCCTGTGGCTTCCGCGATTTATACAACGAAGACCGAATAAACGTTTCCGGTAATAGAAAAAAACACTCACTTTTGAGGAAATAATGAAAACATCATTGTTACAGTATAGACAAAGTTCCGAAATTTTTCACTTTTTGTTTTATATATAAGTATCAAATGATGAATGTACGCTCTTTCAAAATTCTATTATTTTACTTTCGCTTCGAATGTTCATTGTTTAGTCACTATAAAATAATAGCCAAATTATACTACAATGTACTCAATATGAGTCGAGAACTTGTATTTGCAATACAAAATCAAAAAATCAAAACAGTGATAGTATTAAGGATGATGCATCATTTATTAGATGCCTCCACAAATCTACGAACAAAAAAAATAACAAAGATTCTCAGTCAGGATGTCAAGACGAAGTCGAAGTCAGGAAGCAGGATGTTTTTCAAAGGTACTAAAACTGGCGAAACTAGTACCAATCGTATTCAAGAAAGCTGATACCAACATTCCCTTGAATTACAAGCCGATATCCATTCTACCAGTTTCATCAAAAATACTTGGGAAGATCATACACATCAACTGGTGGCATATTATGAATCAATTAAAATAATAGGAAACCGACAGCATGGATATAGACGACAGCACTGATTGAAATCGTGAGCGGCATTTCCTCTGCGTTTGATGATAATTGGGTATCAAAAATAAGATGTCGAGACACCAATAAAGCGTTTGATAGTAAAAGCCATAACTTAATATTAGAGAAAAACGAACACTATGGTATTCAAGATTTGGCTGTGAAGTAAATTTCGTCATATCTAAACTATAGACTACAAAGAGTGACTTGGAATAATAAAATTTCTGAAAAGATAAATTTCAAAAGAGAGAAAAGAGGAAACAAGAGTTTTGTGTGTCTCAGGGCTCTAATTTTTTCATCATCTTCATAGACGGTATGACCTTAAACATCAAAAATGAAAATGATTAAACTTTAACAAACTAATTGGCTGATGACACCACCCATCTACTAAAAGACAAATTACTAACCAAGTTAGAATATTAATTCTAATCTGCTATTAAAGAGATGAATTTACTCAAGAGTGTGAAGAATGGAGTAATTTTTGATGGTACTCTATCATTTGAAGCTCATGTGAAAGAAGCAATAAAAAACTAACAACAGTGCTTTATTCATTACGAACTATGAAAAGGGTATGTTCAAAAAATGTGTCTTCAATAGCCTACTTTGCATATATTCATTCTATAATTCCATATAGAATTTAATAATAGAATCTAATTTCATGTAGAATTCGTATATGGTAAACATCAATCTATTCATCGGATTTGATGATACTACAGAAAAAATCGGTGAGAATTTAATTTTGTTTGAAGCAAAGAAAAAGGTGTAGAGCAGCATTCAAAGAACCTAGGATACTCACGATTCCTTACTTATATGTACTAGATTGTGATACTTATGTCGACGATACTTTAGACTGGTTTCCATTGAACATGATTTCCCATAACTTCAACACCAGAAATAGAGGATAACTTCTTACACCCCATCATAGAAAAAAAGGAATTGATTATTGGGGACCGAAACTGTACAATCAGCTACCAAAGAAAATAATAATAATAATAAGAATATTTATTGCGTAGTAATGATATACATAAATATTACATAAAAGTAAGAGTTTATTATAAGTTTTGAAATGAAATCACAAAAACAATCAGGGTCCAAGTTTAGGAATGAAGTTGAAGAATATAACGTTATAATTCTTTTTAAGTTTCTCTTTTATGTTTAAGTTTATCTTTTCGTCAGAAAGGATGGGAGGAGTGGTGTAAGATGAAGAAAAGTTAACGTGACTGGAAAAAAAAGTTGGCTGGTTTTTTGTTTTTGAAAAATTATCAGAAAGATCATTAATATAGGAGACGTGCTGAGGCCTTCATCAAATTATATACTTTTTCTTTTGTGGAATATAGCTTTGTTGAAAAGAATAGTATACAGTATTGAGATAATTTGATGGTCGTTAAATTCTTCTGGCCTTTGTTAGTTATTTGGAAACTGTGAACAGAAGAAGTACCAAGTTATTGTACCAAGTCGATACTACTGTTAGGGAGAACTAAGAGTTAGCACTGTTAGATTTGGTGGAGTTGTTGTTTGATCCGCCAAAAAACCAATTGAATTGTACCGGAAATTTTCAAACATCTGGCGCCTGGCATTTAAGTTTTCATACTCTATCAACCCACCCCATCTCCACCGTAGCTAACTGTGGTGAGGTAAACTTCATTAACTTTCAGTTCTTACTTGGCAGTCACTCAGGTTTTGAACCAGAGGTTATTCGCAGGTATACATCTTGTGTGTTCGAAATCGTAGATATACACAAATCGATAACTAAATAACAAAAGTAGGTTATAAGAATTACTATTGAAGAGAACTTGGGTTTACTCAACTCTACTATAGTATATATTTTATATGACCTGGCATGTAAATATTTGATGATGCTGAACTTGAACTTAAAATAATATAAAATAATAGTCGATATTGAGATGTCCCAGTTAATTACGGTTCACTACTGGAACGACAAGACTCAGATTCATATGGGTCATCAGATGATCGCAACTTGGGGATAAGTTAACTAGCTGAAGGAGCTGAAATGAAAGAAAATATTAGTATTAAAGTAATGAAAATCATATGTTATAGAACGACGTTTGTTGAACTTTACCATTCTCCATGAATGATAACTGTGAAAGATACTCATTTCTTCTTATTCAATTTTATTTAACATAAACTGTTTCACAGGGCAGGTTCTCATTATAAAATAGGAAAGAGAACAGTTACAAAAGTTAATCAAGATTTTGTGATATTAAATCAACTAATAAAATTAAATTCAGTTATGCTTTAAATGCTGGCTATACTTATACATACACACGGCCGACTTTCAGCAGGCCATGAAAAGCGAGGTTCGGCGGTGTTGCCATAACTGAGTTAGTGGTCTACTCTCCTAGTCGGTTGTTCCCAAAGTTCCAAGCATTATTTCAACTCTTTTTGTATATTGCGAACAAGTAAGAAACTTTATTCGTTTTTATAACATATAGAATATTATATTGGGTATTTCGAGCACATATTTCTTTCTTTAACAGAAAAATGTAGAGCATTTATTATTGAAATCCCCTCTGCGTAGTATAAAGTATTTTTGTATAAATATATATTATTTTATTTCTGATAAGCGCAACCATGAAACTACTTTATGAAAGTATTGAGCTTTCTTCGTTTATTTTTTGACTCAACTTTCTCGTGGTTGGATTCATTATTTTTTTCATGTAGTCATTCAATAAAATATCAGAAAAAATGGAACACAGCATGTTCAGAGTATTTTTATTGTCTTCACCTCATAAACCGCAACAATAAAAATTTTTCAATGACACATCCAATGATGCAGATGCAGATGTTACATTATACTTTTTTGGATATTTTGTGTGGGGCATAACCGAATATATATATTTGAGATGATTTACATTCACATTCTCTCAAATAATTCGTAGTTAAAATGGAAGTAATCTCGTCACATTCACATTTTGGGGACAGTCAAAGTCAGGATTAGTCTCATCAGAATTTGCTGTTCATTTTTGTATATCTGACAGTGAAAATTCATTCTCAAATGCGTTCGCGAATATATGTTGAAGTCGAATTTTTTCTTTAGCATTCACAACTTCGTCGACACTAACTTTATAATTAAAACCGCCTAACAGCCTATATTTGCCAAATCTTTTCTGTAATTTTTCAATAGTGAATTTTCCATGTCAGATATAAGATATCTCGAATGTTTTAAAGGAATACTCTATAATATCTAAAAATACTGAAGTACTGTGGCGAAGGGCAGACCAGGTGTCATTTGTTAATTTGCCATTATTATCGAGTTTCTGCCATGCATCTTACCACGAAATAAACTGTTTTGAATACTTGATTTGAAAATCATCTCTTCTATAAATCGGCTGACAGTATCTATTATTATTTTTCTGATGGGTCTTGGTGACACTTGTATTATTCATAATATCCCACCAATGCCGAATAATTTCTAAAAAGTGAGCACTGTCATAATATCCCACTTCTTTTAGAGACGAAATTGTGGAATGATCACAGATTTTATCAGCTAAAGAAACTTTCTGTGATTGAGACTTTCTTTGTGATTGAGTTGGTACTCCTTTTTTTATCACCATATCTCTTTCTTTGCGTACCTGACTCGTTAAAATTTCTCAAAATTAGGATATTAAAAAGTATTATCTGAATTCTTTATATTACTTGAATTAAGAAGATAAAAATGCATTTTGTTGTTAACTGCACCTCTTTTTATATTCCAACAATCAGGAATATTTATTTTACTGGAGCAAGAAGGAATAAAATCTTGAAATTTGACAATTGAATCTTAATTTTCAAAAATGTTATTCAAGTTTTTATTGCGTGCTAAATAATTTATCCACCTTTTCTCTTGGCTTTTCCTAGGTAAAGGCATATTTTTTGACAAATAATACGGTAAATTTGCCAAAATTGAAGGAACCGTTTGAGAGACCAATCTTGTTTTCGTAGGTATGCTTACAACTCTACTAGCTGAAACGAATATTTTTTTCCTCATGATAGAGTTTCAGGAAAATGCAAGGCACAAACAACTGAATTATTTGTTGGAGGCCAATTTTCGTCATTTTAAGAAAATACACTCATTATCATCTACGGAATACCTATCCTCTTCACTATATTTAACGAAAAAATATTTGTAAGTAATCCGTAAATCGTAATCCGTAATCACAAAACACAACACAAATTCGAATTCGATTCGATTGAATCGGTACACACAAAACACTTCGTTTTTATAATTTGATGTTATGTTATCCACAAACTATACTAGCATCTAAATTACACTATAGAAAATTTACGAATAGAGGATTAAAATTGAAATCACTAAATATTCAACTTCAAACTACGAAAGTTTTAAACAACACAAAATTGATTTCGTTTTAGTGAAATCGGTAAACACACTAAACACTTCGTCTTTGACTGTTTGATTTTTAGATTTCAACAAATTATCAACATCAGCTAAATATTCTAAGTTAATTTAAAATGTAAATTTTTTGGCAATTTCAACTAATATTGACAACGCTGTATTGTAGGTCGGGAAACTGGTAGACAAGATAGATACTCGTACAATAGAGCAGTCTCAGTTAATGTGGATTGTGAATTGTGTTCTGTCCCGAATACTGTTGTAAACACCTTTGGACACGAATTTCTCGACTAGGTGAGCTGAAATCGAAACATCATTATGACAATGCGAAGTCCATATCTTTGTACCGAGTTTAAGGATGTAAATATCATTAATGCATTAGGTAATAAAAAAAGTTCTGGTGTTGATTTGTTATCTTCTAACATGTTGAAGGCTATAAAAGCTAGTATTGCAAATCATTTGGCATATATTATAAACATCTCTATCATATCAGGCAGGTTTCCCTCATCTTTGAAACCTTTCATTGTAATTCCCGTATTCAAAATAATGATATTCATGATATATTAGTTATCGACCTATTTCTATCTTAAGTGTCTTATCAAAAGTCATAGAAAAAATTGTTATGCGTCCTATGGTTCACTATTTGAATAAATTCAAACTTCTTACGTATTCTCAACTTGGTTTTAGATCTGGTCACTCAACGGAGGCGGCTGCCTCCGTAGTAGTAGGCGGCTGCTTTTGTAGATTATGTATATTGCAGCCTAGATGAAGGACTTTTTGTTGCTGGTCTATTCTTCGACCTATTGATGGCATTCGACGTTCTGGCGTTCGGGTTTATGATCGATAAATATTATAATCTCGGATTCCGAGGCATATTTCTGGATTGGTTTCATAGCTTTGTCACAGGCAGAACTATGACAGTTAGGGACAGTTACGATATAAATTCAGGAGTTCCCCAGGGGTATGTTCTTGGTCCCCACTATTTATTCTTTTCGTTAATGATCTTCCAGATCACATTCTTGGATGTAATATTACGTTGTTTGCGGATGATACTTCGTTGGTTATATCCGATGAGATCCCGGAGAAGCTTACTCTGGTAAGTGGAAATTTAGTACAGTGCTTTACAGACTGGTGTCATAAAAATGCCTTGATTGTAAATATTGAGGAGGACTGATTATTATAATTATTAAATATAATTAGAGGCAGGGGTCTGAGAACCCATAAGCCCATTAGCACTTTTTACAGAATACTCCAATGTGAGGATAATACATTTGATAAACATTTGAGAAAAAAAATAATGGTAACAAGAGGGAAAAAGTAGTGATCAGTACACATTGACAATGAAAATATATGACAAAAATAATTTCTCAAAATGAAAACAAAAATTCATCTACCGCCCTCTTGAACACGTTGACTGGCTGAGAGTTCACAACTTCAGCAGGTAAACTGTTCCATACACTGAATACAAGATCAGGTAAAAAATTATGCCGC
This sequence comes from Henosepilachna vigintioctopunctata, assembly GCA_030704895.1. Taxonomy (NCBI): domain Eukaryota; kingdom Metazoa; phylum Arthropoda; class Insecta; order Coleoptera; family Coccinellidae; genus Henosepilachna; species Henosepilachna vigintioctopunctata. The sequence goes on from JARQZJ010000007.1 coordinate 2,327,202, forward strand.
CTAGATGTATGGAATGATTCCTTCTTTAGCTTCAAATTGTGACCACGAAGTCTGTCGCCATCAAGAATGAATGAATGTTTAAAATCTCCAAAATTTTATTTCAAGATTCGAATAGTAATGATTAAGTCACCATGTAGTCGACGAGCTTCAAATGTTGGTAATCGAGCTGAAGTAAGCCTTAGAGGGTAATTCGGTCTTTTAAGTTTGAATGATAGTCTAGTAGCCCTACGCTGAATGTTTTCAAGTAGATCTCTGTCCCGCGTCAACTCCGGACACCATACATCACCACAATACTCCATAGTAGGATGTATGAATGTTTTATATAATCGAATTGATGCCTGAAAGGATATTTTCGCAAACGCTCTTTCCAAAAGGTGAAGTTTACTATTTGCTCTTCTAGTTATGCAAGAAATGTGTTCCGACCTACTCAAATCTTCAGTTATTGTTACTCCGAGATCGTTATAAGAATTAACTTTGCTCAATTTTTGTCCGTTTATGGAATAATCAAAACGTGGATTGTCTTTACCCATATGCATAACTACACACTTGTGTTCATTGCGAGGCAATAACCAATCCATGCACCATTCGAAAATTGAGTTTAAATCATCTTGAATTTGGGCGCCGTTTGACACTGAATTTGCGAAAATTTTTGTGTCGTCTTCATATAAGGCGTTCTCACTTTGAACATGTAAATGAAGATCACTGGCGTACAAAACAAATAAAAATAGACCCAAAATTGATCCCTGAGGTACTCCGCTCAAAACTGGCCTTAGTGTAAAAAAAAATCTCCAGCCCTAACACAAAAATGTCTGTCCGATAAAAAAGCCGTAATCCAACCAAGAAGACATCCACGTATACCGAAATGTTTCAATTTATGCAGAAGCCGTCGTCTGGGTCCTCTATCAAATGCCTTTTTAAAATCGAAATAAACAACATTTATAGGCTATTTTCTATCAAGCGCAATTGTCCATTTATTTACACACCAAAGCAAATTAGTCATTGTTGATCGACCTTTAACAAAGCCGTGTTGTTGTTTAGGTATGAGTTTTTCAAAGAGAAGAAACTGAGACACAGATTCCGTAATAATAGATTCCATAACCTTACAAATTACAGGTGTGAGACTTATAGATCTATAATTGTATGAGGTCTAACTTTTCTCCTTTTTCGAAAATAGGGGTTACTGATGCTGTATTCCAAATACGTGGTAGGACATGTGCATTAAAAGAAGTTACCATTAAACGGCACAAAGGAAACGCAAGTGCTTCGAAACATTTTTTAAGAAACAGGGAAGAAATATTATCTGGTCCCGGCGACGAGTTAGTTTTCAACCTTAGAAGATGTCGTTTGACAACTCTTGGTGTGAAGTTGATATTTTGTAGTGGATTCAACCCGCGGATGACGAATCTCTGGAAAGTGTCCTTCCGATGGCTCAATCGAGAAAACCGAGGAGAATGTATTGGCAAAAGTTTCAGCAACCTTTGAAGTATCCGGACAGAGTAATTCATCATCTTTTTTCAAAAATGGTACTGAAACTTTTGACGATAAGAAAGCCCGAATATGCCTATAAAATCTCTTGAATGGTCACATTCTGCAAAATGCTTCTGATTGCATGTTTTTTGGCACTAAAAACTTAATCGGATATTGAGTATACAGTTTGGTAGTACATTAATTACCTCTAATGATCATGTTAAATTTCTTCGGGTAAACATTGATTGCAATTTGAGGTGTCAATATATTGATGTATTATGAAAAAAATTGAGTGAAGCTTACTTCGCTATAAGTCAAATAAAAGATTCTCTCCCTAGAGAATATGTGTTGAATGTGTACTATGCCTTATGCTACAGTCACTTATCCTATAATATATTGCTGTGGGGCCTCTCTAATATAAATAAAGTATTCGTGTCCCATAAACGTATTATACGTATGATGTTTATTCTGAATGCACGTTCTTCTTGTAGGTTGGTATTCATAGCAGATGGGATACTGACAGTTCCCTGTATATACATATTCAGGAGTTTATTGTATTGTGAAGGAAAACCATAGTAATTTGGTGAAATTGTCTAGTTCTCGCGAATACAACGCAAGAAATTCTCAAGTCTTGCTTCTTCTTCATCACAGAACTTCTAAATATGAATATTCACCAATGTATAAAGGAGTCAAGCTCTTCAATCACCTGCCTGATTCTATAGAAAGTTAACACAAAACTAAATTTAGAAATGTGGTTAAGTTGAAGTTGATATAGAAATGTTACTACTCTATACGACAATATTTCAATGATTGGGATTTCCTATTATTTTGTAACTTGACGTGTCCTATACATTTGTTTCTATATGTCGAAAAAGATAAATGAAGATTATAATTATTATTATTATCATATATTGCTGTAAAAATGATAATCCAGATCATAGGAAACTTGCTTCAATATCGGTAACAGAGCAGTAAATTGTCCATCTTGGCATCCAAAAAATTTCATATTTCGCATATAGTGTGTAAAGAAATTTCCAGAACATTAGTTCTAGCGGTTGGAAGATAAAACGTGAATTCGCCGCTGGAAGAAACTCTTCTAGAGGCAGCAGGTACTTTAGCATCAATATGTGATAGAAAACTCAGTTGAGAATCGAATGTTACGCCAGAGTCAACAAACTTTTCAGTTCTTCGCAAAATATTATAACCAATATCATAGTTGAAATTCATCGAATTATGATTTGTGGAGAAAGATATGAAATACACCAATTTACAACATTAAGCTAGTTTCTGGCGATGCGTTCACAGTCTCAAAGCCGAAAAACTAATGAAAAATCTTGAAGTCCTCAGAACTTAATAAACCGTCAACATTTACGACATCGATTATCCGATTGATGAACATTGCGAATAGCAGAGAACCAAGTATGAAACCGTGGGGCACTCCAGATAAAGCCATGATTCATAAATCCAACATGGTTTCATGAAGGGTCGTTCAATAGGTACCAATACAACGAGTATCACTATGTACACTGCTGATTGTATTGGCAATCGCAAACAGAATGATGTGATAGACATAGACTTCTCTAAAGCGTTCAGCAAACTTGACCACCAAATTTCTATTGAATAAGTTAGGCATTTTCGAGCTCTAGAAATCACACATCAAACTTTTCGAATCTCACTTGGTACGCAGAAAGCAATACCTTTTTAGGGGGTAGAAATCAATACTCCAGTCAAAAACTTTCGTTTCGATAATCTGCTTAATATCCTTTCATATTGAGGTTTCATTTTCATATTATTCTTTTATTTAAATCCTTTTATCTACTTGACATCTTTTTCGAATATACTATTCAAAATCCCAAATTCGTAAATATTGGACATATTTAGTGATAAAACTGAAGCCAAATACGCTGTATGTATGGTTTATTATTCTCATTTTAATTTTAATTATTATTTTTTCTAGTTTATAGTTCATTGCTTCGATTGTAAATTTTTCCAGAATTCTTTGACCATTTGATCTAAGTAATAGTAAAGAGTCCTCAGATTTGAAACATTGGCAAACAGAGTTGAATAGACACGAAAAGTGTAATTCTCAAGATTCCCCTGATGTTTTTCTATTATTGAAATCTGATATCAGTTATTATTTCCAACATTTTCTTCAGTCTGCTGAGCCAAACATTGTTGTTCGAAAAGTAGTCGACCCCATCCATATTATCATAGCGAATTGACCAGAAGTTTTTACTTTTCAAGTAAGTGGTGTAATAAAATCCTTTTCAACTTTTGATCTTATATTTGTCAACAATAGAATCAAAGATAATTAAAATTATAAACTCTCGTTTACAATCTAAAATTTCTTTACAATATTTACAAATAAAATAGATTTGCAATATTTCTAACAAGATTCTTCAAGACTTAGTTAATGTTTACATTTGATCAGAGTAACGTATTTAGTGTTTATATCTTTAAAATCATTGAATTCAAGAGTCCCATTTGAAGAGCTGTCTTAATCTCGAATATATCCACTTCATAAAGTAGTTCAGTGACTTTTGAATCGATCATTTGAAAATCAAATTGAAATAATATCAACTCATAACCTTTTCGTTAGTTATTATTAACTCACCAGACAAATGACGAGAAGAGAGAACTCAGGATTTAGAATGTAATGAGTATTTTCAGGATGAAACCATGAGTCATAATATTATTTTTTCTACATTTGTAGTGCTTCTTTCATAGTTCAGAACTATAAATTTGAAAAATATTTTGTCGAAATTATGCAGTTGTGAGCCATGAATATTAAATATAAACCAGTTGATATTTATAAGTTATCAATTTCATGTCAATAGATATTAGATTTTGAATTATTTCAAATAACAGTTGAATTTAATGAACAATATTCATTTCATAGAATGAACTATACATTCTCAGCAATTTTCACAGTTTCGGTTAGTTATGTAATTTTGCTTATCTATCTATCTATTGCAATGAAAAGGAGGCGCATTGCAAATGGAAAAAAAAACATGCCTCATTCTATTCATGTCTCATCAAAATTGCTTAAAAGTCTCATCTTCTATCTTCGATTCAGATTCAGAATTTTCCAAATACTGGGGATCAGAAACGAACTGAAAACTAATCTGAGGTTTTTGGGACTTTGTTTATGGATAGGTTTTTGACTACGACATGAATACGGAAATAGTGAATAATAATAAATAATAGTTCCATAAAAATAACGAATAATTTGAGAATCTAACGTGATCAAATATGGCTTAAACTATATTGAATCAGAATGAATAATTTCTTTTCATAACAAGATTCATTCATAACAAGTATGATTTTTTTGATTTATTTGAATTACTCTTAAATCTGAGGCACAGATTGAATGGAAATTTCGAACTTTCATCTCAGATAGATACTAAGGTCACAGGATCAATCTGAAAATATACGTAGATTTATGAATATAATGTGATCCATGACAATCGAAAGTATTTTTATCTAAACTAAGTACAACGTATTCTATATTTTACTCACTAAATTATTTCTTGTTTGAGATCGTCAATTAATGGAGTGCAATATTACTTTATGACTATTCTTTATAATCAAGAGTGGGTTCAATAAATAATTTTCACCAATCCAAAATATCGCGATAGGCATCTAATAATGGTCGTTTATATCACTCTAAATTTCTAATGCCGAACTTTGAAACCCTTCAGCACACAGTTTCACAATGTATGCCAGATTCATTGATCCGGTAGGAAATCTAATTATATATTTTCCATTTGCGACGATAAACTTGACCAAAGAACAAACGATGTCGACTCGACCCGCTCTAACTTAACCTCAAGGGGGTTGACAAGAATCCTCTTTATCCCTAATAGCTTTAAGGAGATGACTTCGTAGCTCAGATTCAGAACTTCTCCATAAAAGTACGAGTTCATCCTTTGACAAACGTTCTAGAGGAGATCTGCCGTTTGAATTTCTAGGAGAGCAATTTGGAGGAGGAGGAGCTGGTGGGAGTAATGGATTCAGGCGGTCATTCGTTGTTTTCAATCTATTAGGTCTTACGTCCTTCCTAAAAGTACTATTCAAATCTACTACCTTGTTGACCTCTTCAACACTCTCTTCTTTTTTGTTGTTTTTCTTAGAGCGATTATTTTTGGAGGGATTTGATTCTAAAGATTTAGATACACTCTGGGAATATTCTTCCTTCTTATCAGTTCGATAAGGCCTTGTAGTATTTGCTTTTGGATTACTATCTAAAGAGTAGGAACCTTCTGTTAGCTTCTTTTTATTCGTTGTAGAATCAACTGGACGTATAATTTCTCCTAAGCTTTGGTGTCTGGTTTTGTGTAGTTTTATAATATTGGATGAACTTTCCTTAGTAGTGTCTTCAACTTGAATTTTTATCAAAGGACTGTTGCTCTGCATCGTCGAATTATTAATATTTTCATGAACTTGCGAACCGCCAATTTTTCCAATTAACTCTTTTCTCAGTTGGTTTATGGTCAATTTATTTCTTCTAGATATTTCTTCATCGGTTAAATTGTTATCGGATTTTGGGTCAGGTTCAGAAATATTCGTGAAACTACGAGTGGTTAATACATTGCGCTTTTCAATACTTGACAGAGTTTCATCACTTTTGCCTATAGTCAGACTATGCTGAGGATGTAGGAGCTGTTTCTCTACTGCTTCTCTATATTTCGGCAATGTGGCCAACTTCCTTCCGATACTTTCAGAATCAGACAGTTTTCTTATTGGCTCCATAGATTTTGTGCTACAATCAGAGACATTTTCAATCGATAAAACGGGACTTTTTCCACTCAACTTGTTTCCGGATGCTAGAATCTCCAAATAGCTGGATCTTCTGCTATTTATATCAGGAGGACTACTTGTCAAGAATGATGAGGCATCTTTACTTAATCTTCGACCTACAAGGTTGCTCCTTTCGTTGAGAAGGCTGGGTGAATTGAAAACACTGTCAGTACTAAATCTTCGGATATTCAAATTGGTGGCTGATTTTGTCTTATATTTAGATCTTGGACTGAAAATTTGATGTCTGTTGAAAAACGATGTTGGTGATCTTATCTTATTTATGTCAGATTTTGGACTGGATCTCATAAAAGTCCTCCTGAGGAGGCTTGGACTTGAATCTTTCCCACTTGGTGATATTTGGCCTTCGAATTCAACCTCTGTAACTGCTTCCAATTGATTCGCTTCTTGTTGTCTTCTGAGCGTGCTGAAAATGTCGAACTATTTTATTGAGATACAATATTCCATTGTTTCATTGTCGAATATGAAAATTATATTACAGTACCTTCTTATTTCTTGAATCATTTCAAAGAATTGAGCTTTACTTTTTCTTCGACGACGTTGTTCATGTTCCTTCTGAAACAAGGAGTAATCAAGTTCATCTGTTCAAATTGAAAACAAAGTAAATGAAAGAAGAGAAACGAGCTTGATGCATGCATGAAATTTTATAAATCCAAGAGGAATCTTGGGAACCCTACCAAAGAATTTTTTTTGAGTTGTCAGTTATTCTAGCAGAAAATTAAATAACAAAAGTTTCATTTCAGCATGCATTCTCGAGCTGGTATATACATAGCTCTAGCTCAGCATTCTTGAAAATATATATAAAATGTACAACCAACTTCAATATTGGACTGAGAATTTGAAGAGTCAGAAAAGCACAAAACTTCACTGATTGCTCATAGAAAATAATCAACAATTTAAAAGAAATTGAATAACAGCCTAAACTTCAATATAGGACTTAGAATTTGAAGTTTTAGAAAAACACAAAACTTCACTGCTTGTTTACAAAAATTATCAAACAATTCAAAAGAATTTGAATGACAGCCCAAACATCAAAAATTACCCTTAAGACACAATAAGAGTGACAGTACATATTATGATACTTTTCTGTGGTTGTTATTATGTGGTAAACAAATAACATCACGTCATAGTGATAGTTACGTCAATAAAGCCGCAAAGCAAGCAATTCCGGAAGTTTTCGGAAACGGCACAATTTTGATAATTTTTTTTTCTGTTTTCTTGAATCATTTGAAATCAGAAAACAGTCGGTGGAGTGAATTAATTATTTTCATTGGGTAAACAAAATTTCTGTAATTTATATGAGAAAAAAAATCAGCTTCATTGTTCTTCTTCATCATTTTTCATTCAATATTAAATAATAGAATAATTTAGCTTAATATTTTTTCACCAACCCTAGAAAAATAACAATAGACAAGTAATTTTGTCAATTTCTTTTTACATTTCAGAAAAGAAACATTCAGTTTTCAGAATTCATTTGCTTATAGAAAACTCAATCTGCACCATGTGGTGGGTGACTATTGTTGTCATTTTTACTGGATACAACGAGTGAACAACGCAAACCACTCTTCCTGCATGCACACTCTAAACCGCTAGAGGCTCTATTTCTATTTTGAAAATTCTATTTTGCAAGAGCCAGATAGAATCAGATTTTTACATTAAAATAAGCCTGTTATTGCTTCCAACATTGAAAATATATATATATATATATATATATATATATATATATATATATATATATATATATATATATATATATATATATAACAATGATAGAAGGAGTATTGCCTTGTTATTTAAATAGAAATATTATGGCTTATCGGCAAGAAAGGAGGTCACTATAAATAGATTTTAACCAATTTGTTTGCCTGGTTTATATTTCGACAGTGTTTACAGTCTTCATAAGGACTCTAAAAAACAGATGTTAACACTGATATCATGATAACATTTAGTTAGCAACTTACGGCTAACTAGGTAAAAAAGGTATGGCCAATACCATCAACGGGAATGTGTGAAATTTAAAATGTATGTGATATTGCACAGGAAACCGAATATTGATGTTAAAATGTAAACTTTTCAAAAAATATAAAAATTATCTTGAACTAAGAGCGATAGATAAATAATCGAGCAGATATGACAGGAGCACAGAACAATAATAACATAAACAATAATAACCCATAATATATATATATATATATATATATATATATATATATATATATATATATATATATATATATATATATATATATATATATATATATATATATATATATATATATATATATATAAAATGTAAACTGAACATAATGAAGTGACGTGGTACAAACCCTTTTGATGCTTTTCTGGAATAGACTGGTTATCTGACCCTGACGAATAGTGTGTACTAATTCTCTGGCAGCATGATGGGGCGATACTAGCTCAACGCAGTTTATGAAGCGATATAATTTCTGAAAAAAAAAATCAGTGAAAGATTAAATAATAGCCGGAATTGCTCAGTTCACCAGATCATTGAACTATTGATTTTACGGCTGAAACAATGGAATAGGGGATAGAATACGACCTATCAAAGTGGCAGCAGCCTCAGGTCAACTGATATCCAGAAAGATATTCAGTTGAGAGAAAATCACTGACTATGAAATTGAATGACAGCCACATATTCGCAGCAGATCACTTCACTTTAAGGTACTATTTTCGATATGTCTTAATATCGTTTATAAGGAGAACTGGACCAATGATTGCTATAGAATTGGATATATTCACATTATCTTCTTTGCGTAATTGTTTTCAGTTGATTTTCATCAGTTTTATAATTGACTAAGTTATTCGTACCGACAGTGAAATAAAAGCTTGCTTGATTTATATATTTTCGCATTATCCAAATTAAAATTATTATTACCTTTCAAATAATGAAAAGACAGTTCTTCTATTATTCTCGAACCACCATGATATATAACACACTATTCTAACGATTGTTAGGTCCAATCTCTGTAGTCACTGGTACAGGCTGAGCCAGAGAAACTTACTTATTTGAATGGTCTTACTTGTTTGATCCACCAGAAAACCAATTGAATTGTACCGAGAACTTTCAATTCTCTGGCTCCAGGCATTAAATTTTTCACTCAGGTTTTGAACCAAAGGTTAATAGTAGATATACCTACATCTTGTGAGTGTGACATTGTGGATGTATAAACATTTTATAACCCATCAACGAAAGTAGCATATAACTTGAGATACCGTCGTAAGACATAGGTTTTTTGTACCAATCGATCATCATTTACACAATGTTTACAATATATCACAATGTTTTCGTTTCGTCAAAAAAGATTTGACGTTTTGAAAAAAATGTCAACATATGGAAGCAAAATGTTATCTTTCAATTCAGGACTCAATCGAATGTCCTTGTTGGGAGAATTGCGGATGCTGATTATATAATTTGAAGAGCCATAAGGAATAATAAAGTGAAGATTATTCGTCAATTTTTTTTATTTTGTGTATCTGAAAATTTAGTTGAAAAAGTACTTTTTTGAGAAGTTCATCAACCATCTGTGCTGATAATGGACAGATATATGAAATTTTTTTGGTCAATAGAGACACGAAGAAGTTTGGAACGTCCCCGCAAAAGAAGGATCGATGATGTCAATAAAAACAAAAGTACTTGAATTATTGTTTTGAATTTTTCTTTATTTGAGAAAATAATATCCCAATGTTGTTTTCATGCAGACTCGAAAATGACATCGGATAAATGGCGACTCCCATTCCGCATACAATGATGAAGTCGATTTTTGAAATTCGTATCCACTCTTTGCAGCATATCAATCGGTATGTTGGCAATGGCGTCGCGAATGTTGTTCTTGAGGTGTGCTATGGTCCGTGGTCGATCGACATAAACCAGAGATTTCAAATAACCTCATAAAAAATGTGGAAGTGAGCATCGTCACTGAAAAAAACGACCGCGTCTTCAGGCAGGTTTTCATCCAGCATTTCACATGCATTTTGACGGGCAACAAAATCGCGTTCAGTTGATTCTTGCACAACATCTCTCTAGACCAGAGCATGATGGCAACTGACTGGAGGAGAAACAAACTTGGGAACTTCCCCTCCAGATGCCCCCTCTCGCCCCTCTTCACGCCCAACTCACCGTGCGGGAATTTTTTCAATTAAGTTATTTTCTCTGGCGCACCTTGTACAATTCAATTCGTGCAGTGAATTCATATACAGTGTGAAATAGCCAAGTGCAATGGATTCGTCATATCAACTACACTACTGCGAATAGTTTCGAGAAAATCACACGAAAAATATTGGTTATGAATGCATATCTGGAGGCTATTCAGGAAGGTTCTTGACATTCATATTGTGTAACATAATACACACATAAACCAATAATATACATATACTGGATAAGTATGAAAAACTATATGTAATTATATATGTGTAAATATGAATCACACTTATTAGAATCACCTGGCTTACCATGAGTTTTTCAGAGGTTTCCTCATGGTGAAGAAGACTAAAACTACCGAAGCGAATGCTAAGCCAGAAATATTCCTCTGATAATGAAAATCAATGAGTGAAGATACGAAAAAACTAATTTAATTTTTCTAATAAATAAGTTTGACATTTGATATCTACAGTAACTCATAAATTCAATTATTCATTAGTTTTGACAAAGTTGTAATATAACAACGAAACGTTAACAAAAATTAACTTTTCAATGAAAAGGAGTATTGCCTGGTAATTTAAATATAATTGTTGTTGGTAATAGGCAGAAATAAGAGGCCACTATGAATAGATTTTATCCAATTTGTCTGCCTGGTCTATATTTCGACTGTGTTTACAGTCTTCATCAAGACTCTGAGAAAGATGTTTATACAATTCCACTGATACAAATTATGATTTACAACTTACGGCTAACTAGGTATAAAAGGTATGGCCAAAAACCATCAAACAGGAATGTCTCTTTTTAAAAATTAAGCTGAATTAAATTATAGATGTAAAAAATATTCTTATGTACTAACTAAAAACAATGATAGGTGAATATTAGAATAGAAATGACAGGAGCACAGAGAAGACATTGACACTGAAAACTAAACACAGAGGCGAGAGAGTAAAATCACCGTAGTAACAAATGTCATACTGCACACGTAACACATAAAAGTCTATTAAAGTTGTGAGATCTGCGAAGTTGCGAAGGTTACCTGAAATGATTGAAGATTTTTAAAAAAAGACATTCCTGTTTGATGATTTTTGGCCATACCTTTTATACCTAGTTAGCCGTAAGTTGCAAATCATAATTTTTATCAGTGGAATTGTATAAACATCTTTTTCAGAGTCCTGATGAAGACTGTAAACACAGTCGAAATATAGACCAGGCAGACAAATTGGATAAAATCTATTCATAGTGACCTCTTATTTTTGCCTATAACCCCCACAATTATTTTTATATATATATATATATATATATATATATATATATATATATATATATATATATATATATATATATATATATATATATATATATATATATATATATATATATATATATATATATATATATATATATATATATATATATATATATATATATATATATATATATATATATATATATATATATATATATATATATATATATATATATATATATATATATATATATATATATATATATATATATATCAGCTTCAGTTGATGATAGAGTTTCACTCATCTTTCAATACAGCTTGGTGAAAACTTGCTGACTGACAAAGTGAAAAAAGGACATAATTCTGATGAACAATCTTAAAAGGAGTTTTTCGATAATTGTGAATATTTTTCACAATTAACAAAAACTTTCAATGTTTAAATTCAATTTTATTCATATGTTTATTATCACAAAGGGTTATAAACATATGAAACATGTTATAAACCTTTCAAATCCAAATATAAAAGCCAACTACCTGGTTTTATTCTAACCAAGCATTTCATAAAATTCTCTTACAGTTTCGCTGCAAAGCTCTTTCAGAGCTTCAACTCGAACTGTATAAATAAAAGAAAATGAATGAATGTTCACAATAAGTAATAAGAAGGAAAGGTATTTGTACCAGATATTATGTTATTGTGGATTACAAGGGCGCAACATACAATGCATATATATAATTGATTTTGCATGTTTTTCATTTCTCTTACAGCAGCGCTACCAGAATTTATGTTCGCATTATCTACCCAAAATACCACAACTTCTGTGGACAAAGTATAATTCGCCAGGACTTTTCATTTATTCACTTATCAGCACAATGAAATTTACAAGTGCGCTGATCATCTGATGTCAGATTACCAACCTTGGTAAACTGACATCAGATGATGTATTTATATAATAATAATAATAATAAGACATTCATTCCCAAAAGATATACATCCAATTACAGAGAAAAAATTACAAAAAAAATTACAATTTACAAAAAATTGCAAAATTGTACACAAATAATAATAATAAATAAGAAAAGAAATTAACAAGGAAAAAAATCAAAAATAGGGAGTATAAGCTAATATATACAACGAAAAATTAATTCGAAATAAATTGAAATAACCAGATAACTAAAAACAAAAATGAAATATTGTTCATTACAAATTTACGTATGGTCAGCAGAAGTTGACCATTTAGTAACGAAATATGTTTGATAAATAAAAATAAAATTAAAATCGATTGCGTTGGTATTATCTAGTAAACAAATAAAATAACTAAAATTAAAATAATATTTATAACTAAGAAATATGTGGACAACAGAAGTTCAGGAAAATATCACGACATCCCAATGCGCTGTTCTGAGTGGCATGCCAAGATAACTGCTAGCCGATCAAAATATATATCACATCGACCGCAACAAACATCATAAAGGTTACATATAAAATTGATAGGAGAACGTGACATAACATTTGATCTGCTGTAAGTGACATAAAATGTATTATTCCGCCTCAGACCAGGCCTTGGTACGCGAATATTTATTTCGCTGAGAAAAAATGGCGAGTCAATCGAATTCTGCAAAATTTTGAAGAGAAATGTTAGGCCGAACCGTTCACGCCTCAACTTCAATAATTCAATTCCCAAACTATCGTTCAGGATAGAATGGTCGAAGCCTCTAGAAGGATTTTGTCCATAACATCTGAAGTACATATACTTCAAACATTTCCTCTGAATTGCCTCCAAGTCGACAATAGAATTAATGTACACAGGAGACCAAATTATAGACGCATATTCCAGTTTACTGGCAATAAAGGAGTAGTAAAGCGTTTTCATAGTGTCGAGATTAACAAAGTTGCCCCAATTTCTAACCAAATAACCCAGCATCCTAGAAGCAGAAGCCGTAATGCAAGTTATATGTTTAGAGAAGGACAGCTTACAGTCGAAAAGTACCCCCAGATCCTTCAACTCAACACATCCATCTAGAATTTGACCTTCCAATGTATAACTATGATGAATTGGAAACAATTTTCGAGAAAATGATACAATTTTACATCTACTGATATTCAGTTTCAGCTCATTGCTGTTGCACCACAAATTAACAGCGTCAAGGGAAGACTGTAATCTGACACAATCATGACGATCGTTAATAGCAGCAAATATTTTCAAATCATCTGCAAAAAGCAGATGCATGCAGTTAAGCTGTGAAGAAAGATCGTTTATATATATAATAAACAACAATGGACCCAAGTTGGACCACTGTTGCACACCAGACGAGGCAGAATAGAGTGCAGATTCATTACCACCATGTTCAACATATTGATATCCGGATACAAGGATATTTTCCTTTTAAGCTGACATTTAAGCAAAACTCGCGTTTCGACATAATTATTACCAGATTTCAAATTTTTCAAGGATATTCACCACGAAACTACTGTTTGAATAACTATCGACTAAGAATTCGACTCAGTCAGAAAACAGATAAATTACGCATAGATAGCTACTCAAGTAATGCAGTAACCGTTGCGGCGATGAGTGGTCGGAAGGACAAAACTTTCGCACAATTCAACTGGACATATATTCATCTCAAGGTTATCTTTGTGGACAACAGGACTCCAACCGAAAAACGAGACGGTCTCGTTTCAAATCAGACGTCTTGTAAATCTCATGAATTGGGAACAGTTTTGAGCATTTTGTAATTTTTTGGATAAGGTCGTCGAAAATTCAGGATATCGATATAGTAGTCAGTCACAAATTCATCTTTACAGATGAAAAAACTATTCCAACTGCTTTCAAGTGTTATGATTTCGAGTGCGTGATATTGAACAAGTTTCGACAACAGCACTTTGTTTATTTGAAATAGTGATGGAGATGAGATTTAAATTCTGTTGCTTGATTTGGCATTCCATTAACAATTCTTTCAATACGTTTGTATTAACTGTCCTGCACTTCTGGGGTTTATTGAATTTCATCTGTTCAGAAAGAGCTACCTATCAATTGAATCACTTGTTTCCTACTACGACAACCAGTCACTAGATTTCAATGTTTTTAGCTGATATTATTTGACGTAAAAGTTATCATATACACTGAACAGTATGAATGCATTCCTTGTATTTCTTGTATTCTTTTATTTGGTGTTCCGCTAATAAAGCAATGGAGTAGAAATTTCTCAGGTGATAAAGAATCGAAAAAATGTCATGATGTATGACTTATATGTGTGAAAACCTCTCAAGTATATATAAAAAAACAGAATGCACAATACCCAAAGAATAAAATTATTAATTCATGAATATTATGAAATTCAATAGTTCCAAGGCTCACTGAGCGAGATACTTTTCGAAATATCAAACTTAAAACAATTTTTTTTATCTCATCTCTTACTTACGAAATTTTTCCCGATTTATAAAAACTTTGTTCGAGACCCATTTAAAAGGTGGACGACCTTCTCGAAATTTTGATAATTGTACCAAATCTAGCATTAGAAATTTTCGTGATTCGTCAATTACAATTTTTTTATTCACATCAACTAGTAAGATTTTAGAGCATTTATATTATTTGCACAAATGCTGAATATGCTTCAAATAATTTCGCGTGATGCATATTACCCGTACACAAGGTTTCTTTGGATATCGGAACTTTTAACTACCTATTTTAGATATTATACTTATGATCGAAAAATTATTGGTTTGAAAAAAGTTTACTATCTTTTTTTAACCTTTGAGACGTTCAAAACTAAGTGCATTCCAAGATTTCTTCTTCAAACTCATATTTGCAATTCATCATTTGTTTTCGTTATTTCTTGTTGTTTGTTGAATTCTGCGTGCTGTCTTGAATAGTGAATTTGATAAATATTTCGAAATGATTATCAATTTGAAAAAATTGTTTAATCTGATTACTCCATATTCTGCAAATTTATGTATTTCTGGAAGTTTCGTATATTCATGTTTCGTTTTGATGAACAGCATTTCCTATCATTGGGACAATAAGTCGATAATTTCGAAAAATATTGCGATGGAGGTTGAATTGAACGGCGCCTATCCCTTCAGCACACCTATAGACTCAGAAAGAATAACTGAAATTCCAAAAACAGGACGTAACACCTCCCCATGCAACGATGTTCTATCGCGAACAGCCCTTCGTCATCTCCCACCAAACGCAATTGATTTAATGAAAAATACATATAACCGTTGCTAAGAATTGTGCTAGTTTCCTAAGGCGTGGAAAGCAGCCACAGCGATACTGATTCCGAAGCCATACAAAGACTATACCTCTCCTGACAACTACAGGCCTATATCCTTGCTTAATGTGGTTAGAAAAATCCTCGAGAAAATTCTCAACGACCGTATTGGGGGTTTTCCAGAATCCCGAAAGGTAATTCTCTCTTTTCAACCAGGTTTCAGATCTCATCACTCAACATATGATCCCCTATTCATGCTCCACACAGATATCACCAATGCACTCAATTCTGGCGAATGTGCTATAGGCATATTCCTTGAGGTTCAGAGAGTTTTCGATCAGGTCTGGCATGCTGGACTTGTTCGAAAACTGATGGGTTACGGACTGCCTACACACTTCGTTGAATTGATGCACTCGTATCAAACAGAATACTGTCTTCTTCGAACCTTCCACTCCCAGTGCAGGCATCCCCCAAGGCTACACTATAGTTCTCCCACTTTTCTTAATATACACACATGTCATTCCTCATCCAAACAACATGCTTTCAAAGATTTATTTCTTTGCAGATGACACGGCCATCTTGACTACGGGAAGGACGTCGACGGCATATAGTCAAAAATTCAGAGGCAACCGGATATCTACAGTTTGTGGGCCAGCAGATGGAGAATTACACACAGCACTAGCAAAACCCAATCCACATTCTTCCACCATTTCAATTACACAAGATCTAGTAGCTAGTGGATTAGCAGCAACAAGGGTTTCGTACGCCAAGATCAACAACTACCAATTCACTCAGAAATCGAAAACAATTTCGAAATTATTTTTTAAAGAACACAAGCACACTCCAATTACACAGACTTTCCGAAAGCATTTGACCGTGTTGATCAAGATTCACTCATTACAAGGCTGTGTGCGTTTGGTATCAATGGTTGCCCTCTGCGTTGATTCCTCACCTTTTTTCAGGTACATATTAATTGAAACATGATTTTGCTTCATTAATTCTATTCGGAGTGTTAAGCAACAGTTTATTGAGAAGCTTGTTAGGGTAAGTTCGTCATGGGAGATGGGATTTTACAATATTCCAATTGGATATCCTCATGTCTGGATTCTGTGTTCCAAGCTCAGGACGAAATTGAGTGTTCCTCTGTAATCGTGTGTAGATATTAATTTTATATTGTTATATTATTCATTTTCTGTTGGCGACGTCACAACCGGTGGGAGGAGTGATTTTTAGTTTCATAGGTTATTTAGTACTCTTTCGAGCTAATGCGAAGAAGGTCTGATTGTCATATTGTGTGGTTTGCAAGATGACATAGAGTTAATTCCTGGATTGTGAGAAGAAATTGGCTGTGTTTTTCAAATACATCATTTGAAATTCAATTATCATCAAGATTTGAACGTATTAAGACCTTCTTAAAATTATATACTTTTTTGTGTATTTTGTTGAGTTGGAAAGAATAAGTTGCTGATTGGGATAATTTGGTTGTTGTTGAATTCTAGTTGGTTGCTTAGAAATTTGGGAACAGAAGAAGTACCCTTTAGAGGATTAAAGGCGGTGCTTATCGAGACACAAAAAACCATCCACCTTCGTGGTAGTCGGGGTTTCTTTTTTAATTTTGATAATGGTTCAATAAAGATCTTATGTTTCACGGTTTGCATTTTCTTTTTTTTGTTTGAAAGTATTGAGAATCATTTTCTTTTTGGAGGTACCTCCACTATTACAAAAGTTGCTGATTGGGATAATTTGGTTGTTGTTGAATTCTAGTTGGTTGCTTAGAAATTTGGGAACAGAAGAAGTACCCTTTAGAGGATTAAAGGCGGTGCTTATCGAGACACAAAAAACCATCCACCTTCGTGGTAGTCGGGGTTTCTTTTTTAATTTTGATAATGGTTCAATAAAGATCTTATGTTTCACGGTTTGCATTTTCTTTTTTTTGTTTGAAAGTATTGAGAATCATTTTCTTTTTGGAGGTACCTCCACTATTACAAAAGTTTTGGGAGGATTGTTCTTCGAGCCATAATTAATACTGACCTATCGTAAGAAGTTCGAGTACATTTGGTAGGTTGAGAATGCTACACTGTTCTTATTATGTGAAGAGACATTTTTCATATTTGTTTTTTTATTTATCATCTTGAATTCATTTCATTCTATTGATTGCTCAGTTCAGTAGCTGAAAATTCTCAATTTTTTCAATTGAAGCTCAATTGTAATTCTTGTGTTGTGAGGGCTAAGTCCTCCTAGCTTAGAGAGAATTAATTCATCTTTCATTTTTTCCAATTTTTGAATAATCATATTATGCATTATTACTCTTTCATGCAATATATAAACATATATGGAGATATAACACCGTTTATTGGACCAAGTGAATAAAACTGTTAGGGAGCACTCAGATTAAGAACTGCTAGATCTGGTGAAGTTGTTGTTTGATCCACCAGAAAACCAATTGAATTGTACCGAGAACTTTCAATTCTCTGGCTCCTGGCATTGAATTTTTCACTCATTTTTGAACCAGAGGTTAATAGTAGATAAACATCTTGTGAGTGTGACATTGTGGATGTATAAACATTTTATAACCCATCAACGAAAGTAGCTTATAACTTGAGATACCGTCGTAAGACATAGGTTTTTTGTACCAATCGATCATCATTTACACAATGTTTACAATATATCACAATGTTTTCGTTTCGTCAAAAACGATTTGACGTTTTGAAAAAAATGTCAACATATGGAAGCAAAACGTTATCTTTCAATTCAGGACTTAATCGAATGTCCTTGTTGGGAGAATTGCGGATGCTGATTATATAATTGAAGAGCCATAAGGAATAATACAGTAAAGATTATTCGCCAAATTTTTTATTTTGTGTATCTGAAAATTTAGTTGAAAAAGTACTTTTTTGAGAAGTTCATCAACCATCTGTGCTGATATTGGAAAGATATATGAAATTTTCTTGGTCAATAGAGACACGAAGAAGTTTGGAACGTCCCCGCCAAAGAAGGATCGATGATTTGATGGGAGGACAATGAAATTAGCTAAAGATCGAGAAGCTTGGCAAAACATGAAACAGGCATCGAAGAGCAATGAAAATATACAAGAGGCATGGTTTCGTCCGACATTGGATGAGACCACGCTGAAGAATATCTGAAGTTCCCGTGAGAGCACCTTTCTTTTCGAACGGCAATAATTTGTGACGAAGATTAGTTTCGTACAATTAATGAGAAAGTCACAAGGAGCCTTCCCGTGTACTTGGATATTATATGTTTCTTTTTTCCTATTATTAACTAAAAGATTGAATATTTTATTCAAGTATAATTGAATATATAACTGATTATGTCTAAACTCTCTATCATGTGGCATTTGGTATTCTCACAGCTCTAATCAAACTAAAAAATTCGGAGGAATGTTTCGTACAATAGTCTAAGAGCCAGTGGGCGGCTACCAATATGTATTTGACCAGACTTGAGTTTTTGTACATAGAGGCCCTTATACCTACCATGCATGAGACAGGGACTCACCAATCCTAAAGCGGTGGACGCGACGCGAACTCAGGTAACACAGGTATGGATTTTTGGTGAATTTTGAATTCATTTGGCCACGTTCGCCGTTTTGACATTTGAAAATATACTATTATTACTATCGGAAAATAACAATGGCAGACCATTTTCGTGCGGTTAACATTGAGACAGATAATTTTGAAAATGCCAAAACAAATGAAATTTCGAAAGTAATTTACCATATCTGCCATTGATATATTTCATTTCTTATGCTTTTAATAACTTATATGTTTTACGGCAAACGTCTACATGGTGAATGCAGATCAAAATTTTGAAAATATTAGCTATTATTCGGTCGGGTGGATATGTATTACGTTCGCTATTTTACATTAATATTATTCATTTGTGATTCACTTCATCACTTTAATTATAGAAATGAATATATTAGTAATCTATATACTGAACTACATACGTAAGATCAAAAAAATAAAGATTTATTACGAAAAATCATAAATATTAAGGTATTCCGCTGATATCAAAAAATAATTCACATCATCATTTTATGTTTTTCTTTTTATTAATTGAAGACAAAATTTGAAAACAATGAATAAATAAAAAATAATAATCATTACATTACTATATATATATATATATATATATATATATATATATATATATATATATATATATATATATATATATATATTCCTTTTTTCATATTGACTTTCAATGTTTTTTTTAATGAAAATGCAAATAATTTCGACTTCGTCGATACATGTAGGTACTCAAGAGACTTCATTGTCATCTGAAGACGCATTGAGATTGTCATTAGATAATCAATAATCCTTCGAATATTTTTCACTCACCTGGCTGAAAAACATTATATTCCTACTTCTCCATATTGAACCTTTCGGTTTGTCTCGCAGTAAAGGCAACGTATATCGAAAAAAGAGATGTTCCACCAATAAAATGAGTAATCCTAAAGCTACACCAAGTCCGAGCAAAATGAACACACCTATCACTGCTCTTACACCCAATGGACGGGGCTGAACAATATCTGTAGCTAACTTGAAGCAAGGCAATCCTCCATACCATTTTTCCTGTAGAATATCCATATAACCATTACTGAATATTTCGCTATCACTGCTGATATACTATCCTGAAAGGAGAATAATATAAAATATCTATCTTCGTCGACTTCATTGGACAAACGTTAATTTTTCCATCGAAATTTGAGACATGTTATATATGAATCTTGATGAACGTTATAGGGTCTCAACGAAACCCTTCAATGATATATTTTCGCAATGAATGGAGAAAACATTAACCAGAAATATTGAACATTCGAGACAATTTCACATGGTAAACGACATTTGTGTTAAAAAATATAAAAACATTTGATACAAAAAATTGATTTATACATTATTGCCTATTTTCGAATCATCGCAATACGCTGCCAAACCATAGTACGCCTTTGTTAAGAGCCGAGATTCAACTTTCCTCTTTAACAAATGAGCTTTCAGTACTTTCAAATTCGATGGTTAATGGTTGAAAATTTTAATACGCTGATAATAGAGAGAGTGCTCAAATTTAGCTGTTTTATGCATTGGAATAAGTAGTGCATCCCTGTTCCTTGTTGAATACTCATGATTACTATTCAATTCAATGAACCTAATATGTTATGTTTTCGGATACACAACAGAGTAGATTAATGTGTTTCTACTAATGCTGTGCATTTCATTATTTGTAGTCATCTGATTCAAGAAGGGTGCTATTTTTTCAGGTGTTGTGTGAGTGATTTCATTTACGGATGTTTGAATAAGTGTTCATTTAAATTTCTGCGTTAACTTTACGTCGATCGTATATGAATTGATGGTCCGATCTTTCGAAGTTTTTGTCCAACAGATAAATAGATAAAACACTTTGGTTAATTATGTCAGTCTTTTATTGTTCGGATTCTAGATGAGTGTATGTGGTACTTACATTTTGTGTGTAAATTTTTCTATTTATTCACTCACGATTATTATGAGGTTGGGGAGGTATTTTCTTCCACCTAGCTGATGTGCCTCACTGCTACTCATTTGTCAAATTTGACATTGTTGGATATCGTACTCAGGTTCACTTCCTCTCAATATTATTATCGTTAAAAAATGTCCAAATGATCGAGGTTCGACACCTAAATAACTCCGATAAAATGTCAAGAAAGCACATATTATGCAAAACTTTAGCCAAAGAGAAAAAGGAGAAAATGAGTAATCATAATTCAGTCAGCTCATAACAGCTATCGAAATGTTTTAAATAAAACTCTCAGGGAGCTGTCTACACAAATGTTGTCAAAGATAACGAACCTATCGATTTCGAGAGTGAATATTAAGTGCGCTTCGGAAAATCATCGAACTTGTTGAATAGTAGGGAGATGCAATTGTTTCATTCTTACTAAGAACCATCAGACTTATTCAATCAATCAAGAATCGATAACTTTTGAAATGACCCCAGGTATTTGTCTGTGATTTGTAAGAATGGTCCCATGTCTTTTCGCTCCAGACCAGACCCTAGCGGACAAAAAGATAACTTGTTTCGAGGTCCAGGAATCATTCATACTCAGCAAAGAGTGAGAATCTAAATCGAAATATTTCAAGTAAAATTCTCAGAGAGCAGTCTACACAAACTCTTGATACTAGTTATCTGCTAGACCGCCGCATTGTAGTCAGGAGCGGCTAGTCATGGAACCATTCTTTCACATCACAGAGAAAGATTTAGGGCATTTGAATGAAATGTCTACAAAGCCTTTACGTACTCTCACTAATGTTGTCAGGAGTAGTGATCTAGAATGCTGGAGAGAGTTTATACCCCTTTTCTTCGAAAGAGGGAGCTCATGTGATTTGTTCACGAACTTATGTTCTCCTCATTCGATATATTGAATAAGACTGATTATTCCATACAGGGATGAATCGATTGCATGGCATTATTAATCAAGAAGCTCTATGATCGTTGGAAGCACAATTAATATTAACTCTCGAAAGTGATAAGTTCGATCCCGCTGACAAAATTTGTGTAGATAGCTCCTTCAGAGTTTTATTTGAAATATTTCGATTGAAAGTCTCAGTATTGACTAAGAACGAATGATTCCTGAATCTCGGATCTAGTAGAGAAATTTACTACTTTATATTACTGCACTTGTAGATATTCGCTATCAAAATATAATATTACTTTCTTTCGATAATTTTTTGACAAATTAATCAATAGAACATTATTGCTGAGCTTGCTTTGTGAAACATAAACAATTCGATGTCTCCATCGCATTCTATGGATAAATGTTGAAATATTGAAACCGATGCCTACCTTTTTCGAAAGCGTGAGAAAGTCACTCTTTATAAGGTACTCATCAGATACGCCACGTTCAACAATTGAAAGGCAACTATTGAAATTCTCACATACCCTCCTATTGATTGTAAGACAGAAGTGTAGAGGAATTTTTTTTTTTTAAATATTTAATAGTGTTGGCGTTTACTTGATGTAAATCCATTATAATTGAATATAACTTAAATTCAAACACTTGAACTTATGATTTACACTTTATTGACTACATAGCATGACGCGTTTCGTCGTTACAAACGACTTCTTCAGATGCTTACAGAATAATGATTTATTTCATTTCATTATTCTGTAAGCAACTGAAGAAGTCGTTTGTAACGGCGAAACGCGTCATGCTATGTAGTCAATAAAGTGTGAATCATAAATTCAAGTGTTTGAATTTAAGTTATTTTCAATGTAGAGGAATTCGTATGCATATATTATTCATTGTAATATATATATATATATATATATATATATATATATATATATATATATATATATATATATATATATATATATTTAGGGTGTTTTTTTCAGAGGTATAGAAATTAAAGTTGCAATAAAACAACGATGGATCATTCGATTGACAAGAATTTTTCTTTATTCGAAAGATTATCTTGTGGCATTACATTTTAAATAATATTTTTGGAATATGACCGCCACGGCTGGTTCGGATGTAGTCCAATCTGGACGTCCACTTTTTTATGACATTTTCCAACATTTGTGGCCGTATATCGGCAATAACATGGCGAATATTGTCTTCCAAATGGTCAAGCGTTTGTGGCTTATCCGCATAGTCCAATGAATTTACATAGCCCCACAGAAAGTAGTCTAGCGGTGTTAAATCACAAGATCTTGGAGGCCAATTCACAGCTCCAAAACGTGGAATTAGGCGGTCACCAAACGTGTCTTTCAATAAATCGATTGTGGCACGAGCTGTGTGACACGTTGCGCCATCTTGTTGAAACCACAGCTCGTGGACATCATGGTTGTTCAATTCAGAAATGAAAAAGGTAGTATTCATCGCTCTATACCGATCACCATTGATTGTAGCGTTCTGGCCATCATCGTTTTTGAAGAAGTACGGACCAATGATTCCACCGGCCCATAAAGCGCACCAAACAGTCAGTTCTTCTGGATGTAACGGTGTTTTAACATACACTTGAGGATTATCTTCACTCCAAATGCGGCAGTTTTTCTGTTGACGTACCCATTCATTCAGAAGTGCGCTTCATCGGTAAACAAAATTCGCTTATGAAAGTCATCGAAAATTGGACGTCCAGATTGGATTACATCCGAGCCAGCCGTGGCGGTCTTATGCCTGAAATCATATTCAAAATGTAATGCCACCAGATTATCTTCCGATTGAAAAAAATTCTTGTCAATCGAATAATCCATCGTTGTTTTGTTGCAATTCAAAGTTCTATACCTCTAAGAAAAACACCCGTTATATATAGTAGTGGATTTCGAGTAGGCAAATAATATCGAAAACTTGTCATCTTTTTGTCATCTGAATTGAATTAGGAAAAACCTATACATAAGTACGGATAATTAGAACTCGTCTAAAAAGATGCAGTTATCCTCATCATTACCTTCAAAGGAAATCCTTTCGTCATGCCAATTGCATATGTATCTTCATTTATCGTATCTCCAATCTTCTGCAGTTTACATCCGTGATCAGTAGCTCTATAATAATCTAGTATTGGAGTATCTGCTATGAGGATATCGAGTGACCCATTTCTTAGTCTTTCTACACCTTCTTCCACATTGCTCAAGGAATACCTGTGCATATGCTGCCACAGATGCTGATTAGCTTTTTGCACGTAATACTCAGCAGCTGAGGCTTTCGGGGCTCCAACTTTCTGACTTAGAAGCTGTAATGAATTACAGAACATGAGATATCCTATTGAAATACGATATCTCAATCACGAGGTCATGAAGAACGCATGTACCCAATATATAGCGCTCAAATTATTCAAAAAAGAAATTTGTATAGCTGTAGTATAAACAAATGGTTTTCCTGAAGAAATTTCATTATATAGACAGAAATGAAATCTGGAATTAAAATATGAATTGATCCATAGTTCCATTATCGAAATTAATTGAGATTGAAGAAGATGAAGTTGCTCAAAACAAATTTCAGATATAATTACATATATAAATCGAAAATTTATGAGTTCTCGGCAAAGATAGGGCCACTATAATTGAAACAATTATCCGTATATTCTTTTGTTGAATTCAATTTCGTGCATTATTATATGTTCATTCCACCTGCATGAACTAATTCTTACAGTTTGATCAAATATTCAGCCTAGTTAGCCGTAAGATGTTATACATTTTCATGACATTTTATTCAACATTTGTATTTTCCAGAGTTCCGATGAAGAATATAAGAATATTCGAAATGGAAAGTGAAGTGAACCTATTTAAATTTCAAATTATACGGCAAAAATCCTTTTGTTATCGTATATATATATATATATATATATATATATATATATATATATATATATATATATATATATATATATATATATATATATATGTAAGATTGTTCGAAGGGATTTAATAAACGATTCATTTATGCTAGAAAGAAAATAGATTTTATTTACAAAATCAATAATATTTACAATTACTAAACTTACCTAGAAAGAAAAATCAATTTAAAGTCCTTAAATTTTAATATTTCAATATGAATATATTGAAATATTAAATATATAAATATAAATTTCGAATATTTCAATATGAATATATTCGTGAATTGAATTGACGGCATGAAAGAACGTTTTCAGGTTGTCTGTACCTGAGATGAAATAAATTGCAACTAAACTCTGCTTTGATTTTACTTTCAAGAGTCACACTATATATATATATATATATATATATATATATATATATATATATATACATCTGCGAATATTTTCGAAATATAGAAGCTTGGACACCTCATCAACTAAAATTCAGATTTTTTCGTGTTAGAAGAGAAGTAAGGTGATAATTCATAATTCGTTTTGTTTTCGTATTGAATCGAACAAATAGAAGTTTTCAGACTTCGAAGTGCCATTAGGAAAACTGCTGTACAAAACTCTCAGCTACGTGCATACTAGTATTTCTTGTCTAACGGTCAAGCGCACCTCGAGAAAAAAATTTTGTGAAATTCATATTATTAGTGAGTTTTCATTTACAAGAATTTCGAATGAAATTAGGAACTACTCGAACTGTTATTAGATCGAATATCCTTTGTTGATTTTGTGGTTGAAGAACATATATACCTATTGCAAAACATAATCATTTTTCATATAGAGAATTTGTCGGAAAAAATTTCAACTAGGAAATAACACCGTCCGTTATTCTGCCCGAATCGTGATATACACCCGCGTTTACGTATCAAGAAACTCTCATAATTATGCAAATAATAATAATAATGCAATAATGATAATGCAATTTCATTTCAATAATATGTCAATCAATATGTAAGAATATACTAGGTCATTGTAGGACTATGTGAACATGTACGATATGATGTCTCCAATATTTTCCCTGGTGCTAGATTCTTTAATTGCTAGAGAATGTTAAAATCGATGCCCACATGATGAAAGTATCAGAATAATTCGTGCTACAAGCAAATCGTCAGTTGCGCCATGTTATTGCCATCTAAAATATAAGGCTTGAGCGCTCGAATCAGTCCTGGCCATCTGCAATCCGATAGTAGTTCGGCGCACAAAGCATTAACTGCCGTTTGAACGGACTAAACATCTGAATACTCATTAAGATATTTAAGGTTATGTTTAGTTGCACTCCAATCGATTTTTTATTGGAAGCGAATTTTCAAAGCATCATTTCAAACACTTATGAACAACACTTACGTGTTATTCGTTCACGATGAACATACACACTAATGAATGCATTCACTGTAATTATATAGAGTGTAAAGTAGAGAAAAAATACACAATACAGTACGGAAAAAAATATAAAATCGGAGTTATAAGTAGAGCGTTAGATGAAACTGTGAGAAACAGCTAGATAAATAGCGATTGGTCATACGTTTTACACAGATGTAAAACTAAGGCTGAAGTTAGAAAGTCACATTTAACAATTAAAGGTGGTTGGGATCGGTCGACTCATAGGACCACAGCTAAAAAATTATCATGCTTTTGAGAATCGGCACTCAGGCTTCTGTAGGTGGTAATGGTCATGTCCATTGTCAGGTGAGAGGCATAAACTTCAATTCCCCAATAACCTTTTATGACTCAGAAGACCACAATATATAGTTATGAATTGGTGCATACATAATGCATGGATTACTTCATATATTTCATCTATAAAAACCAATAGAAAATCATGAACACATCAAGCATCGAACGTTGGATACCTATTAAAGGTGTCTACTGAATACTGAAGGTAAAGTCTATTTCGAACAATAACCAGTCTAATGTTTTATTTCACTAGTTAGGACAAGCAACGGGGATTAACTGATAAGGGATTTTTGACAAAAGGCAAGTATACTTGCCTCTCCTACTCTCCAAGACCCCCTTTCACTGCGTCTTTCACGAGCGCTTGGCCGTTCGGAGTCATGTTTACACCTTTTTTGTGTTTTTCGCAATATTTTTTCAGAAATTCGAGATATTCATTTTGTTTTACTTTGCTTATATTTTCGATATCCATTTTAACAAACCAAATTGGACTATTCGTGTGGCATCTTGACATTTTTCAATTGAGCGCCTTGATTTATTGGAACCGACAATTACGCAAAAAATTATTATGCCATCATTATTACCCTTTTTTTCCAACTTGAATAGTGCCAATATTGTTCCTTTCCCACCGAATCGCAGCCAGGTAAAATGGAAATTGACGAAGTAATTAATTAATAATAAGTAATAACTTAATAAGCAATAAATTTCCGAGTTTATCAAAATTTTCTCCGATTTCAATGATTCGATCGGGTCGCGTGACGGCTCATTTTGTTCGTTATTGAATCGCCTAACATACACCTATTGACGTCATTGGAATTTCATAATCATTTTCAATCATATAAATAAAAAAGTTAAAAAAATTTTAATTTTCGGTATAAATCGTCAATAAAAAATTTAATATCGCTATTTAATAGTCCAAATTTAACAGAAATGAAGTATAAAGTACCTTTCCTCTAATGATACAACGGGTTTTCTGAAATGAATAATGTCTTAATAATTGATATTTCAATGATCTCTAGGTGAAACATGGTTTATTAACAATTGAATAAAAAATAATTTGGTTAAATTTAAGGGCTGTTACCCCGACATAATTTTGAAAATTATTTTCATACAATAATTCAATAAACATTTCCTGAAATTCAAATTTACTTCGAAACTGACAATCTCGTTTACGTTGAATGAACTCTCAACTATCCATAAAATTATTCGATTGAAATTATTAACAGGATAGAAGCCAATTTATTGTACAAATATTAAAAAACTACGTATTAACTCGAAATATGTCTCGAATGAATGAATGACTTTTTAATGGTGTACCGTGGCACCATTTTCAAACAACAAAATTAAGACACTCGTGTGTCAGTGAAAATATTGATTTCTTTTCTTTCCAATTGTTACGACAATAAGTAATAAGGGTGGAGATTTTTCAAGCAATAAATTCAAGTTTACAATTCCATCGATTCAACCCTTCAGAAAATAAAAGGAGAAGATTTTATACCAAAAAAACTCAGTCTTCCCTTTGTGATATTATATTATATTTCCAACAAATGTGCTCAATACGAGATTAACAGCACTTATACTTCCAATAATACCTATACTCCTAAAAAAAGTTTTAAAAAAAGGAAATTTTGAATTTTCGTTGGCTCTGCCCATGCCATTATCGAAATGTTTGTTGTTATTGATACACATTGGTTTCTCATATTCTGCCATTATTAGCCATTTTGTGCTGGGAAAATGTTAGCACTTTTTTGTGTGATCTTCGGTTTTTTTTCTGAAGAACATGAATCAAAGAATCTGTATAACATTTAGTTAAGAATTAGTTGATTAACGTTAGAAATGGAATAAAGTGTTCCAGCGCAGTCAAAATGTTGTCTGTAGCATTCGTTGAGTCTACTTCGTCTCAAAAAAGTATTTATGGGTGGTACAAACGCTTCACAGAAAGCGGCCAAGAAGATGTTGGTGACGATTAGCGTCCTGGAGTTGGAACCACGTCAACAAGCGAAGAAATCTTCAACAGTTAAATGGTTTTAAAAATTATCGAATTACTACTAGGAAAGTTGCAGAGGATGTTGGCTTATCAATTAGCTCATGCCATGCAATTTTCTCTGATGTTGTAGGCATGAAACGTGTGACAGCGAATTTGGTTCTGAAATTGCTAAATGAGCAAAAGCAACGTCAAATGAGTATCGCTCAGGAATGGTTGAATAACGTCAAGGACGAACCAGATTTCTAAAAAAAAGGTCATAAGTGGTGACGAAACGTGGGTATATAGTAATGACGTCAAAACCAAGTTCGATCAAATGTGAAGGTTCTGCTAAGAGTTTTCTTCGATAACAACGGCGTGGTGCACCATGAGTTCCTGCCAACAGGTCGTGTGTCATGTCACAGACCAAGCAACAGGTCATGTCACAACAAATTCCCTGTTGCTTGGCCTAATTTTGCGCCAGTAGTAAGCTCACTCACCAATCCTGTCTCGCAGGTGACCTCAGGAAGCTAGTTGCTGATAATCAATAGATCCATATGAATACATGAAATGCAAACATATGGCAATCTGTTAATAATGAATGTGTAAGAATATACTGGAAAATTCTTTCGAAAAATTTTCTGAATTAACTAGAAATCTTCCACAGTAGAACTGGCTATATGAACGTGCACGATGTGATGCCCGCATTGTTGAAGAATACTGAAATCGATAGCCGCACTTCCGAAACAAAAGACTAACTGTTTCGTTCTACAAGGAACTCATCAGTTGTGCCACGTCCATCGTCACGTGAGTAGTATCGACATCAATCATCAAGCAACCTCTTGTAAAAGAAGACAGAAATATATATATATATATATATATATATATATATATATATATATATATATATATATATATATATATATATATATATCAATGTATTAACGCATGAATAATGCATGAATTACTATATACATTCAATCAATAGGAATTAATAGCAAACCATGAACACATCAAGCATCGAAGTTCATACGTCCCTACCTACTAATGGTACCTTTTGAATCTGCAACGTCTATTTCGACAATTACTTCTAGTTTGATGTTAACCAAATCTAGTAATACTCGTTGATCACCCTGTCTTTCAGGTTATCTCTGGGGGCTACTCAATAAATATGAATAAATTCTTATGAGTACATATGAATATATACATATAGGTATCGTGCTCTTCGCACTCTGTAGATATTAAATCTGTGAAAATGTACTAGAACATTCTTTCGATAGAATGTTTGAATCAATCAAAATAATATCATAGTATTATGGCTATGTGAACGAACGTTTCGAAATCATGTATCAAATTTAGATTTCCTATATTATATAGTGTGTGTGTGTGTGTCAAGAAATCGAATAGAATCAAAAACTTAGAATTTTTCTTTCATTAATGATCGATTGAATTTTTATCATTTAAAATTTCGAGTGATCTATGTTTTCGGAACTTGAAGAACTGAATACACGGACATGCTCCATTTGTTAAAAATCACATCATTGACTAAGCGTTCTACTCATATTTGCCTATGAGTGAAACATTTCAGATAATTGTTTCTCTGATATGAAATTAGATCACCCTTCAACTTTCAACAACGATATATCAATCTGAACTACAACGCTATTAATTCAGTTATGCATGTGACCTCGCATCGGCACATTAATTATTCATTGTCCAGAAACATCAATATCTCTTGGGATAAGTTTTCTGAGGATCCCTGAAGAAGTTTCGAAATATGGGTCAGGGGCGAATGTAATCGATAATTGCTCTCAAAAGTAGATTCCAACAAATCTCAGAGAAACAACACTTTTCAATGATACTGATAACCCACAAATTTCTGCAGATTCTTTAGGAAAAGAATATTGTGAGAAAACCAATACCGAAAACCCAATGAATCAACGAAATATGTCAAGAAATTCAAAGATTGATGACGAAAGTTACGATAGAACAACTAAGATGAATAGTGAAAAAATTTGAATACAATAATTGGTGATAATCCAACGAGATGAAGAGATGTTGATTCACTCTGGCCGAACAATAAGAAAGAAATTGCCAAGATATTCAGAAACTCGAGTTGACAATCTCGCGAAATGAAATTATAGTAAGGCGCTGTTATCGAAGAAACAGAATTAAACTAGTAGTACTAACCATTTTCAATAGTATCTAACTTTTGAAGATGAAAGAACAAGAATCTTGGTATTTTAGAAACATGAATTTAAAGCCAAAATAAACACAGGTAATATGGAACTGACGAAAGAACATAGGCAAATATTTCTCAATGAAGACTTGACCAAAGACTGGGAAAGTCTATCGGGAAAAATGGAAGATTTGCTGAATAATAATACCGCTACCTATGTAGAGAAAAGTAAAGTTTTTTTCAGAGCTATTTAGTGCAATAAGGTTATACACCTTGACAGTATCAATGAAATAGAAGAGCAAGAACCATGAAGTACTTATATAGTACAAGTGCTATATAAGTTCGGATATAGGTGATCTCTATCAGGTTTTTGATCACAAGACTGCAGACACAAAAAAATTTTACAAGAAAGAAACAATTTGAAAAAATCTTTCTCCACTAATGTTCGATGCTTTCATGTTTTGACTCGCTATGTTGGAATCCTGAGAGCGATTTTCAACTCTGTTTTACTGTGATTACACTCTTTAGAGCTAGGCAAAATATGGACTGTTCAATGAAAATATGGTAAAAGGAAATGAAATGCATGTGTACCTGATGGAACATTATATGGAATCAGGGGAACATATTGAAATTATTACTGTGCCTAGAACACGAGTTACGAGAGTACATTGGATTATTGAAATTTTGTAGTTGTTATGTTGGTACGTATACGCCTCTCACATGTTGACATTATTAGCCATTTTGAATCAGAAGTTTGTTTTCGACACGTTTTGTGCGTTCTGCGAGTTTTCACTTCTGAAAAGAATGAACCGAAGAATCTGTATTAAATTTTGCATCAGAAATGGAATAAATTGCTCCAATGCAATCAAAATAGTGACTATGGCATTCGGAGAGTCTACATCGTGCTGAAAAGTGTTTATAAGTGGCACAAGCACTTTACAGAAGGCCAAGAAGATGTTAATGATGACGAGTTGCGTCCTGGAGTTGCAAGCACGTCAACAAATAAATAACACATTAAAACAATGAGGAAAATGAATTTTGAAAATCGTTAAATCACCATTAGAGGATTTGCAGTGGATGTTGGCATATCAATAGGCTTCAGGAATGCAATTTTCTCGAATGTTTTTGGCATTTTGAGTAAAATCAACGTCGCATCGGTACATTTTCAACGTCGCCAGGAGTTCTTGAACGACGTAAAAAGTTGCAAGTGACTCTTATAGTACCCACATTTCGTCATAGAAAGGTGTCGAAAACAAGGCCCAATCGTCCCAATGTAAGAGCACAGAAGAGTCAAGACCAAAAAAAGCACGACATGTGGGATCAATTGTGAAGGATTTGCTCACTATTTTCTTCGATTTCAACGGCGTGGTGCATCATGAGTTTTTGGCAACAAGTCGTACGAATAATCTAGAAAACTACAAGGAAGTGTTGTAACGTTTGGCTGAAGCAATACGGCTCAAACGATTGGAATTGCACAAGCTCACACATCAATGCTTGTTCGATATTTCTTGGCCCAAAACAACATCGTATTCATCAGATTTGGCCCTCTGGGACATTTTTCTCTTCCCAAAACTGAGGAGACCAATGAAAGGTTTTGCCAAGTGTTTGGCACAATTGATGAGTTGAAGTAGGAATCGAAGAACGAGCTGATGGCCATACCGATAAGCGTATGGTCATACGCTTCATAAGAAGTGCTTCGAAGATTGGAAGAAGCGCTGGCATAAGTGCATTATATAAAAAGGATTGCTTTCAAGGCGACACAATGGATATTGATAAATAAATAAATACTATTTGTGAAAATTGAAAAATCTCTTTTGCTTTCGAACACACCTCGTACACTGTTGAACACAAGGGTTAAATAAAAATCTGAATTTTTTGAATTTTTTTCCAGCTCTGATAATTGTGATGAGAAGTGATTTCCTGTACTGAACAATATCTCATTGGGGCTCGAAGGGATATAGTCCACCACACCGAGGATATTAATGTAATCTTATCGTCTCAAATGGCACACGAGTATAAATTCCTTACGTCAAATGAGAATTTCATTGCATGAATAAATTGAACTACAAGGATACATGATGGTGTCCCAACATGTGTTTCATATTTATGAGAGTTCAATCAAAATAAATATAGCAGTGATTAAATCGAAGATGTTAGATTATTAGTTCGTTCTGAAGGCATGTCATCTGCAGCTTGTACACCACAACCTAGAGAACCCTTCTTCAAACAGAATATCTCATGAAATCATAGAATATATTAATACTGGCTTGGAAAACATCTTCAATATATTTATCCAAAGTTTAAAAATTGTGCATGTTAAGATTAGAAATTAAAAAATTGAACAAAAAGAAATATATTCCGTTTATAATGACGGAACGCGTCATGCAACGTATTCAATAAAAGTTTCAATCAAAAATTCGAAAGTTTTAATTTTATCTTATATTTAATTTTAATGGATTCAAATCAAATGAACTCCAGTACCATTCAACAAAAATAAATATACATAAAATGAAAACTGAAAACATGAATGCAAACAGACCATTAAATAGACTTCGAGAGCAATATATTATTTGGAGAAAAGAAGTACAATTGACAAAATCTATGAATAAAGAAACTATATCTTGTATATAGGAAAAATTGAGGAAAAATCTTGGAAAGACTGAGAAGAATTATTATAATAATCAAATTGAGAATGACAAGCATCAAGAAACCCAGCATCTGAAAACAATGCATCAAGAGTCTAGCATCAGAAAACAATGACAACCAATGAAGGACATCATCAATACCTACACAAAATGAACCTTGAACACATTATAATCTATAAAGCTGAAAATAGTTCAAATATCCTTGAATATTCATTTAGAGCTGTTGACAAATATTTATAGTGATTCTCTGTCACTTGTTATTTTTCCCGCATGTCTCAAAGAATCGATAATGATCCCGAGACATGAAAGCTGCTCTCAACTGGAAGTCGGTAATTATAGAACCATAGCTTTCAGCAGCCTATCTTTGAAGTAATTTGAATATCTTGCATTGAAGAAGATCCTGAACTTTCTCGATGGAAATTTTTACTCCTACGAAAATCAATACGGATTTCTGGAGAGTGAAAGTACGGAACCTGCTTAACTTATTCTCAGCGCAAAAATTCACCAAGCAATAGAAAGAGGAGATCATGTAATTGCACTATTTATAAATAACACCAGAGTCTTTTACATAATTTTTCAGAGCATTATCGAATAAGAGCTCTTTTCAGTGGGACTTAGATATATATGTGATAACTGGTTATTGAGCTATCCAGCAGAAGAGAAACAAGATCGCAAACCAACTGGGACAACAACCGGTAACTCGGCACAGAGTTCCAAAGGTCATCTGTCCCTCGCCTCATTCTTGGTATACATCAATAATTTATGTGACGCTTCGATTGAAAGAATGGTTGCAAAGTTCACGGATGGCAATGATCTGGCAATCCGAGTCGAGATAATCAGATATTACATGATATTTTCTTCATCTTGATTTTCAGAAAATAAAAATTTCAAATATACGCCAGTTGAATCAAACATATCAATAAGACCTCTCAATAAGTAAGTATTCAAAATTCTAGAATTCTCTCTACATACACAAAACTGATCGTGTGAACTACGATTGTGCAAGATAGAACTAGCCGAAACAATAATATTTTATATGCCTTTATTTCAAAGAGAACATGTGCTGAACGCGCATGTTCAGAATGTTAAAGGAAAGCTCCAATCTATCACACTTAAGTCAAATTTTCTACACGAAGTGAAACCTACTTATACCCTACGCCCAGCGTATTTTGCTGTGATACGATCCCTCTTAACATATGTAATAAAAAAATTTTTATAATTTCGCAAAATTAAGCTGAGCCTCTAACCATACAGAAAACCAAGTATTCTGAAAAATATACCAAGTAAACGGTAGGCATCCTTTCAAGTCTCTTTTCGAAAATCTAAATGTGCCAAAGAATTAACGATTATATACTACACTGCTGTAAGGCCCCTGAAAATATCAAGGAAATCTTAAAATTAGAAAAAAACTAACTTTCAGAAAATACAAAACTTAACACAGCCAAAGGCTAACTTGACTCAAAACCTCAAACTTATTCTACTGCAAAGGATCATTATATACAGAATTATTTCGAAAATTGATTGCAGTAGTAAAGGAATTCATTATTCAATGATTATCCACTCACCTCGAGTAAAATACTCAGAGGAATATCGTGAAAAAGTATAATTCCATGAAAGAAACTAAATTCTACAAGGTTCTATAACAAAAAAACGCTGATTTCAGGCAAGTTTCCAGTGGACTGGATAAATATTTCAGTAACAAGAAATTCATATTATATTCAAACCTTTGGCGCACATCATGCATCACTGCTTCTGTGAGGGTATTTTTCCGGGGCTTCTCAAAGTGGCAGTGATTGAACCTATTCATGAAAAAAGGTGCCTGAAGAATGTTTGTAACTATCGAGCGATTAGCTTGCTCACTACCTTTGCAAAACAATTATGGAAAGCTTTTTGTAGTCAGGATTATCGTTTTTCCATAAATTTCTCATATTTTCAACAACTCAGCATGAATATTTGAGTCAAAAATACAACAACAGCTGTGTTTGAATTAACTTGCGAACTAATAAATACCCTATTAGATGTAAACGTACCTGTTGGTTTTTTTTTGGATCTCTCCAGAGAATTTGATAGTGTAATTCATGAACGCCCTATGGAGAAATTGCATGCATGTGGTATTCGAGATTGCCCGTTGGAGTTGCTGCGTAAGGATTTGAGAAATAGAACACAGTGAGTTTGCATTGACGATGTTGAAAGAATTTATACATTCTCTGATAGAACAGTTAATAAAGGGGTTCCACAGGGTTGTATTTTCGGACCTCTCCCCTTTGTTGTTCATATAAATAACTTACCTGCGGATCCTAGTATACAGGGATCGAGTGTTGATTTAATAAGGTTTGCCGATGACACAAATGCTCTGGTGAGAGGTACTACTATAGAGTCTGTCACCGAATCTACAAGTGTCACTTTTGATCTGCTTGAAAGTTGGTGCAACAGAAATCATTTAGATCTGAATATTACAAAGCCCAATATATTTTTTCTTAGAAAATTCCACTCTGGACTAAAATTTTCTGAGATAGTGGACCTAAAAATACGGCTATTGTTTCATCATGTACTAGATTTCTAGAGGTATTGATTGATTCAAATATGAATTGTGGAGAGCCTATCAATCACCTAATAATGAAACTAAACAAGGAACTGTTTCAGGGTTTTGTTTCGGCGGGTAGATGGGGAGCTTTTGAAAGTGGTGTAATTTTCAAGTTTTGAGTTTCTTTTGAGATACGGTCTTGTCATTTGGTGTGGTGGTTCGCACTGCGGTAGGCTATTTGTGCTACAAAAGTACGCTTTGAGAGTAAGGAGGGGTCTGAAATATCGTGAATCATGTAGGGCCATTTCAGGAAACATAATACTCTAACATTTCCTAGTTTGTATATTTTGGAATATTTACTCTTCGTTCGGAAAAACCCCCATTTATTTCGATGATCCTTTGAAGGGAAACATGACGACGCGCACTATTCATTTCCGCTTTCTGAGCCATGCTCTGACATTAACAGAAAATGATTCGAAATACATGTGCAAAAGACTTTTCAATAATTCACCGAAGGTATTAGTAGATATCTCTGATATACATACATTTAAATCTGAAATTTTCAATATGCTAATTGAAATTGAACCTTTTTCGGTGAAATAATTCTCAGAATATGGTTATGTTAATTAATAATTGATATGAATCAGGATAATCTTGGATTTTTGTTTTTCTACTTGTCTTTTTTGACTTTTTCTCTTTACTTCTGTATGTCATTTGATTTGAAGAATAAACGTCATAATTATTATTATTTCAAGCAACTGCATAGGCTGACAGGCGGCTATTCATTTGAGAAATTGTTTAATATTTCAGCTGAAATTCTTCTCCCTGTACACATACAAAACTTTCACAAATATGTGGAGGTAGATGAAATTCCTAGTTGGAGAATATA
Organism: Henosepilachna vigintioctopunctata; assembly: GCA_030704895.1. Lineage (NCBI taxonomy): Eukaryota > Metazoa > Arthropoda > Insecta > Coleoptera > Coccinellidae > Henosepilachna > Henosepilachna vigintioctopunctata. The sequence goes on from JARQZJ010000007.1 coordinate 2,364,346, forward strand.
TATAAGCATGGTCTGAGAAGCTATCAGCCGAAAAATTTGGAACAACAGTTTCGAATTAGTATGGACTATCTTGTTTATTCACATTTATATATGTCTTTGCTGAAACCGTTTTCTCCTTATTATTAGTCAACAAAAAGGTCATTTGCTCCACTTCGAAGTTCAAATACTGTGTTTCGCAATATTTCCACCAAATTGAGGAACAATATCAACTGAAGATATTCTTTGTCCAGCTTCATTCTGGATGGAATCTACTGAACTTAAATCAACAATTAGGGAAGTTATTCAGATAAGCAACACATTTTTTCGTCATTAGAATATTTCATATATTTTTTTGCGCGCACTGACTTGAAACTTTAAGTAGAATCATAAAATTGAGTCAATCTCATCAACAAACTGTAGTTAAAAAATGTAGGTACTCTTCTCAAAGAAATACTGTGGAACTCAGTAACTTGTTCTCAACTATAATTTACTCATCATTCTTGAATAATGATCTCAAGTTAAATAGCTCAAATATTCATATTGAAGGAATTGAACACAATCAACTCAGAATACGGTATATAATAAAAAATTTTCAACTTACGCTTCGATCGTGGTAATTGCTGACAGTATTGTGAAAAAAAAGTCCAGCAATCAATGCTGCGATGTTGGCAGTATAGCTAGCCACAAATATCACTGAAAATCCACCCCACACATTGATGAGGAACTTATTTGGCCAGCTTTTTGGTGCTTTGAAGGCGACGAGGTGTCCACAAAGTAGTCCCCACATAACCCATAAGGCAGAACTCATGCTGAAATTTTTCGATCGTTGCCTTCCCCACGGATTCAAGCCAAAAGGTGACAGCCACTCATAAATCGCAACAACTATAGCTGTTATATTAAGACTCGTGAATATAGCAATCCATAATTCAGGAGAAAAAGGCAGAAGAAAGGCCAACAATGGTATATCTGATTTTTGTTGGGGGGCCGCCAAAAATGACACTCCACTGAAAAAATATGGCACACTGAAGTCAATGACTTCACTCCTTATACTTGAGACACTCAATGCAGCAAAGCTCATATGTGCAGCTCCTGATACTATATCGCCAACGATACCATTCCATTTCTTTTCTTCAACTTCATTCTCCTCAACCGGATCCTGAGATTTTTTCTTGAAATCTTTGAATCGATAACTTAGAAATGTCTTTCCAACGTCTCGAGCATTTCGGTCTTTTTTCTTAACGAGAGTTTTCGATCCGAACATTCCATCTGCAACTATGTATAATCTAAAGTCGAATTCGAGTTCTTGAGCAATATTTTCTAAAAGGTCCATAGATAGCCCGTAACAACAATTAGTTTTGTACTTAAATTTTTGAAATGGTAAAAAAGGTTCTTTCTCGTCCTCATATTCTACGTTGTAATAATCTGTATTTTTACTTTCTTTCGAATTTTCCTCTTTTTCTTCTTCCTCGTCTTCTAAACGACGCATTTCATTGAAAACAAGAGTGAGGTTATCCTTGTCCGATGTCAGAACTCGGTGACAAGGGAGACCTGTAATGTGATAAGAAATTCTTGAGATTGATAATGAATTCTTTCAACAATACTTGCATATTAAAAAAAGTCACAAGAACAAAAAAGTTGCCAAATCATTTCTGGAAATTTGTCCGTTTTCGTATTTGAATTTGACATTTATATCCCAAAATTCATATATACAAACGAAATATCATTCCAGTTTTATTATGCTTTGGATAAAACACCTTCGATATTATTTATACATATTTGTGATTAATATACATGAACAGACATCCACAGATATATGACTATATGATGCCATTCCTGATGAAGCTGTTTGATAGTTCGCTGATCTCTCAATGAAAGATGATTCAAGAGTAATTAACAACGAAAAACTCTCGATTTTTATGGACTAACAATCATCAAGTTCAAAACAACTAAAAAACATATTCATATTCATATTCAAATTCTGAATATATAATTATAGTTTAGTTTTATAGTTCACTATGCCTATAATCAACTCCCGTTTGTTACATAAATACTAGAATAGAAATACAAATTGTTTTCAGTTAATAAATTTTCAACGCTGTAATGGTGGATGCGCGGCATACGCACCCACATTCTGTAGAATTACAATACTCGTATTTACCTTACAAATAATCGAATTTGTTAATCTATTAATTCCTTAGTAAATTTTGTGAAGTGTTTCAGCAACGTCGGAATGATGTTTCGGAATATTAAGTTTTATATTGATTCATTATTTCGTTGAATTTAATTGAAATAATATGGTTCGAAGTGTTGAAGCTAATGATGATTTTTGTTATCTAACGGCAATGAAAGGGAGTGTAAAAAGATTTCCAGTTTTCGTAGGAGTCTGGTGAACAGGGTTTCGTTCTTTAAAAACAAAACCCTGTTAGATAGGGTGGATTACCTTTTTTATTTTAGCGTGCTTCAGATGCCTGGTAAATATTTGTTGCTTTACTTTTAGTTGTGGTACAAAATTTTGTTTTTGATATCCGTACTTCCCTTTTATTGGTTTCAGGACACCAGAGGTGGGTTGGGGAAAGACGCAATTATTTCTTTCGTTATAGCTAAATCATTGTATTGATTTTTGCTACAATTATTAGTGTACTTGGGGCATGCTTTGGACGTTACGGTTGGGTGACGTTCCATTTCACGGAGTAAGTATGGTTAGTTCAGTTTAGTTTAGTAAGGTTATTTCACCAGGTGAATTCTAGGACCCCGGCCATAGGGTATCTGGTTTTTTAGGTTTTATCTTTTTGGTACTTCTATCTCAGTTCCGGTCTAAGTAAACTCTCTATTCTTTTTTTTTACAGTCTTCAGCTTTTCTTTATTTCCCTCTTGTTGAAGAGGGGGTGTTGCATTCAAGATGCATTCCGCTTGCGTCACTTTTTGCATATTCAAATATCGCGCGGGTTGGAATGTGCGGCTCTCCGTGTATGTAGGAAAGCGTTTTGCCAATGCACACACGCGTTCTTTTTCGAGTTCGAGCCGGCGAAGAGGAACCGGGAATTTAGGAAGAGCCACGGCTTCATCTGTATAGTATTGTGTTTGATTTGGTTTAATATATTATTTTCGTGATATATTTTGTGCAGGAGTTAAGGAATTGGCTTTTTGAATAGCCGTGTTTGGAGCCTTCTCATCCCATAATAGCCGTTCCGTCCCTACTAGAGGAGACAGTTTCAGGACCTGTTTCATACGTGGGATTATTCATCTGTCGGAGACGTCCTGTTCAAATAGTACAGACGATTTGAGTACCGAGCTGTTATTTCAGTGCAGCCCGATATCCCGGCTTCAATATGTAGAATACAGCTTAATAATAATTTTCAAAGATGAGTGGCTTTGGCAATAGAGTTTTTTTGTAATATTATTGCTTCATTCAAAATAAACGAACCCACATTATACTTGGTGGCGCCCTTAAAAAGTCACTCACATCCTCATTCTATAGCTCAAATCTGATGAGTACAGTGATTGAACAGGCAAACAATATATATATATATATATATATATATATATATATATATATATATATATATATATATATATATATATATATATATATATATATATATATATATATATATATATATATATATATATATATATATATATATATATATATATATATATATATATATATATATATATATATATATATATATATATATATATATATATATATATATATATATATTTATTGTTATGGTAAATTTTCATGCAATCTTTACAATGATATAGAAATCAACAAAGTTTAATTTTTCTCAAGGTGATGCTTCTAACTTGCTAAACTGATTGTTCTGATAAAGTCAATTTCATGCATTTTACTTTATTATGTAAGATTTTAAACATACATACAGTTTTGTAGATATAGGTAATTCCATTCAATAATATGTTTATGTAGTTAAATTTGATAATCTTTGTTTTGTTATGCACATAATAGTTCAACACATCACAATTCAATAACATCACTTGTATTCAGTTAAGTATATAATGTTCAGTTATTTTGATTTTTTATAATTATGTATTTTTTTGTATAACTCGTTTCTTCTCAAATAATAGTATTCATATAATATATTCGTAAAATCCACTTCAAAAAGTTGATCATAAAATCGATCAAGTTTCAAATCAATAGTAAAGAATAGTTAACTTTAATGGTAACCTGAAAATTGAAATATATATATTGAACATAATTTAAATATATTCCACCTTACCAGAATGATATAAATGATTTATGTTATCTATATCAATAATAATGTTTATTCAGAATGTTCAAATATTGTATACATGATTTCATTTATAAGTATGGAATTTTTGACATTATAAGAAGATTATGACCAATTTATAAGAAGTTTGGAAAATAAAATTGGAGCTGAAATATAAAAATTCATGAAAATTAGTATAAAAAAGTCGGGAATCGGAGGAGATAAAGAAAGAGAACTCGAAGAAAAAAGGTACCTCAATTAACTATAAAATTAATTATCGATTGAATAAAAAAGGCCATTTCAAATTATATCTTGAGTTTATTTTAGTTGTAAGAAGTTTGAGAGTTTGTTCAATATTTTTCTATTTCTTATTGAAATCAAATTTTGTATATTCAAAAATTCATCAGAAATATTATTTGGAAAAAAAATTAAAATTTCAAAAAAAAGAATCCATCCTGAGAAAGGGTCAACTAAATTTAATTCAATAAAATTCAAAATTCTTTAGAAAATTAATTCAAATAATTATAACAATAAAACTTTGATAAATAATATCATAACAATATATATATAATCAGAAAGAATGTGGTCATGAATTTTTCGCTCTCCGTCTTACCTCTCAGCTCCTACAAGTCAAATATGCGCAGTAAAAACGAATATTCTTTTTTTAAAAGTCATTAGTTGTAAGGTGGCTATAGTCACTCATGACGAATTCTGCGCTACACCATATTCTTCTACACAGAAGATATATCTATATCTTCTGTAATGTTTGTTTCGTTATCTTATAGATGAATTCATTCACCTGGTCTTTGATATAAACTAAGTTATAGTTGTACATCATGAGTGTCACATTCTCTCAGAAATAATGTTCACTCTTGGAATACTCTATATTTATAGCTTTTCACATTAATAATCTGAGATTCTCTCATTTTCATGAAGACGAAATTATCTATAAGTAATTGAGATCAACACAATTGTTTCCTTTGAACAACCGTGATTGCGACCACCCCAAGTATTTCCATCATGTTCTTCAATTGAATTAATCAAATATGAAAAGTTGTTGAGATATTAATTGAACTTGTACATACCTCTAAGGCATTGTCCATCCTCGTCGAGCTCGCTTTCCATAACGAAGGGAGGCGCCAGCGCCGTAACTACCCGGAAAGCTGTACGAGCCCTTGATGAAACAGCCGCAACCGACAGGTCGCCGCCAGGCCAAACTATTGTGTCCAGCCGCACAGATCGCCCTGACACAAATCCCACTCGCTTCCACCGAGAGCGCTCCTGTTGTGAGGAATTGTTCACTGAAATAAAAATGAATTTTTAAAAAAAGTTTTAATTATTCATATATAATGGAGCTGAAACCAGAGATATACTATATACTACACATATATATCAGATGAAGTTTGTAATAGTTCTTTTTTTCAAAATCTAATTTTACACTAATATAAATTAAGGAAAACTCCAAAAAATTAATAATTATTTATAATAATTATTAAAAAATTAAGATCGCACAAAATATTTTTTTTAACATTTTTCTATATGCTATTAGAAACACATTGCCAAAGTTTATAAAAAGATTTATTGACTGGCCCTGGATTCCGAGGTATTCCGACTATATCTAATTACTCTTTTGTTCGCAAGCAAGTCATCAACGCACGGGTTGTCGTTTTTCAAACTGCACGGACGTGAGTAAACACCTCCCCATTTTCACAGATGTATTTTTGAATTTTTTCGTTAATGAACATTATATGAACATATGTATATATATAAATATATATATATATATATATATATATATATATATATATATATATATATATATATATATATATATATATATATATATATATATATATATATATATATATATATATATATATATATATATATATATATATATATATATATATATATATATATATTATTAGATATACGTACGAATATGGCGGAAGGCGACGGTAGCGCGGTGAACAGGCTCTGCAAATATTGCAGAAAAAGTGTGGTAGTAAGCAATCCTAAAAACGCAAAATGTGTAAATTGTGAAAGTTTATTGCACCCCTCATGTGCTCTGAGAGTGAGAACTTTGATTATAGTAGATGAACAAGAGAATTTAGTGAACTGTTGTGAGAAAGAGACTCCTAATAAATCAGAAATAATTTGTGATTTCTCAACAATGGAAGTGCTCAAAGTGGAGATTTCATATCTGAAAATGCTTCTAGAAGAGAAAAATTCTAGAATAAGTGAACTTATTAAAATTAATGAGCTATTGGAATATAAAATTACACAGAAAACGTTTGAAAATTCCAGTATAGGTAATTCCAATATATCAAATAAAAAGAACAAAATTCAGCATGTAGAAACCAAAAAAAGTTATACAGATGTTGTAAAACAAAAAAAACAACGGTAGCAATGAACATGTGGGAACCACAAAGTTTAAAAATGCTGAAGAGCTTATCAATGAACAAAAACGAATTATGAATGAAGTGATTAATCTCGAGATTGACAGACCCGATGCGAGCCAAGAAGATACTGATAACAGCTGGAACGTAAAGGAGGGAAGAAATAAACATAGGCGTAACATGAATGAAGAATTACGTATTTATAACAACCCAAACGAAAATAGGACGAATGAAACATCAAATACACAAGATGGATTTTCTGAGACTACACGCAAAAATAGAAAACAATTACCTAAAACGAAGACAAAAACTAATCAATATGAAACTAGGGGCTGCGCTTCAGTATCAACAGGCGACTCTTTTAGAGCTAAACCAAGCAAAATGTGGCTGTACGTAGGCAGAGCGATGACTTCGGTTACAAAGTCCATTGTTAAGGACTTCAAAGTTTCAAAATGTAATATCACAGAGGTAGAAGATGTAGACGTCAAAAAACTATCCCTGCTTGGGAATTCTTCGGCATTTCAGGTCGGAATTGCTCCTGCATATTTCGAGGAAATAAACCGAGCTGAATTCTGGCCACAAGGAATCATAGTTAGGAGATTTTACTTCGATTTTAAGAAAAATAATACAACAGGAAAAAACCATTTTTTAGACAATACACCCCAAAGTACCGCACAGGCTACAGCAAAACTGGAGTAAAAGAGGAAGTGCATAAAACTAAAATTAAGAATGAATAAGTTTTGAGTATCATGCATCAGAATTTGTGCTCAATTGGTAATAGCAAGGATGAACTGGAACAAGTGGCTAATAGAGAAAACTGTGACATTTTGTGTGTGACTGAGCACTGGCAATCCGTAGATCAACTACGTGAATACAACCTTGCGGGCTACAAGCTCGCTAGCAGTTTTTGTAGGTCGCAGGGTGAACACGGGGGTAGTGCAGTGTTTGTTAAGAGAAATTTGAGTTTTAGATGCCGTGACGACATAATCAAGCACTCCGTTGCCAAGGTAGCAGAATGTGCAGCAGTAGAGGTAACGTTGAAAAAGCTTAAATTAGTAGTTCTAAGTTTGCATCGCCCTGATAACGACATTGAGAATTTCTTTACCATCTTAGAAAACATGCTGTATAATCTTGTAGAAGAAAACTGTAAATTATTGTTGGCTGGTGATTTCAAAATTGATTTAAAATCTAATAATAATGTAACAGCGCAGTTTTCATGTTTGTTGGAATCCTACAACCTCAATGCTTCAATAACCGAGTATACTAGAGTTACACATTCATCAAAATCATGCATTGATAATATTTTCACAAATATTGGAAACTACAAAGCTAGAACAATCAACACTCATATATCGGATCATAACTGCCAGATAATAACATTCCAAACCGAAAATAATATAGTAGATAAGGGAAAATTTAAGCGTTGCTATAATTTGGCCAATATACAAAATTTCAGAGATGCTTTGACTTTACAAGAATGGCAGTGTGTTTTTGATTGTCCAACTGCTGATGTCAACACACAGTGGAAAACTCTTATGAATTTATTAATGCCTTTGTTTAATCAGTGTTTTCCTAAACATTACGCTCCAGCTAAGGTTTTCAGAAACAAGAAAAAAATAAATATAAGCGAACGCACATTGGAAATTAAGAGACATCTGGATCTGCTCTTAGTACTGAAACAATATAATTCGAAATATAGAATAAACTATAATCAGATCAGGAAATTATATAATGAATCTCGCACTAAAGATTTGAGGGAGTATTATGAAGACAGAATAATCCAGTCAGAAAATAAAGTCACGTGTTCTTGGCGCCTTATCAATGAATTATGGGGCTCAGGCAAAATACAGCAAGAAATAAACATTCGAGGCGAACCAGCATCTGTTGCTCAAAATTATTGCAACTATTTGAAGGAATCCGCTAACGAATACACGAATAATATCAGATACATACAACCTAGCAGCTTAACTCTCAACAGTAGATCATTTTTTCTGAAGCCGGTGGTAGGAACAGAAATCATTGACATAGTCAGGAAATTCAAAAATAAATTTTCGTGTGGGTTTGACGAAATACCTGTATCTATTCTGAAAAGCTCTATTGACCTGATATGCAAACCACTATGTTTCTTGGTTAATAACTCTTTCATGCATGGGATTGTTCCAACAGATTTGAAAATAGCATTGGTATGTCCGATATACAAGAAAGGTGATAACACAAAAATGGAAAACTACAGACCATTGAGTCTGCTGACAGCGTTTTCGAAGGTGTTCGAAACTGCAATGGCCACGCGTTTAGTGGAATTTTTCAACAGGTACTCACTATTCACAGATACACAACATGGTTATCTAAAAGGAAGAAGTATCACCACTGCTACATTTAGCTTCATTCAGGAGTGTTATAATACTCTTGAAGCTGGGCAGATACCAATAGGGATCTTCTTAGATCTTGCCAAAGCTTTTGATCGAGTCTCACACGAACTGCTCTTAAGTAAATTAGAAAGACTAGGAATGAGGGGAATGCCACTGCAATGGTTGAAAACCTACTTAGCAGATCGAATTCAAATTGTAAAGATCAAAACGAACAGTTGCAATTATCATTCGCAACCTATGAAGTTTAACGTCGGGCTACCACAGGGCAGCATACTAGGCCCTATTCTGTTTGCGAGATTATGTAATGATCTTGCAAGCAAGATTGACAATACACATCATCTTGTGAGTTATGCAGATGATACCAATGTGATTCTCAAAACAAATAAAATTGAGTCAATAGTAGGCGAAACAAAAATTCTCATGAAATCTGCTGAGGAATGGTTTCTTACTAACGGGTTACAGATAAATAAAACGAAAACAAATTATCTGTTATTCAAAACTAAGCATCCTAATTTGAAAGTTAAAAGTTGGAGCTGTGAATCTTGCAGTGAATTAAAATGGGTAGATTATACTAAGTTCTTGGGTTTATAAGTGGATAATACATTAAGTTGGGCGATACATATCGAAGACCTGTGCAGAAAGCTCAGTAAAGCATGTTTGGCGTTACGTAATTTAAGAAACTACCTGAAGCTGTCTCTACTATTGATGGTTTATCACGCTAACTTTGAATCCCACCTCAGGTTGGGCATCATTGCTTGGGGTTGTAATAGTGATCTTGAAAAAATATTTATAATTCAAAAAAGAGCAATAAGAATCATGCTCAAAATGCCACCAAGGGATAGTTGTAGAGGCTGTTTCAGATCACTAAATATTTTAACTGCTGCGGCTCTTTACATCTGGGAGGTTGTTATTTATTTGCGTAAATATCCGCAAATAGCCATAAAATATAAGTATAAACATCACTATGGCACAAGATCTAAACACTACATATTGCCAAAACATCACCTCTCTATGTATGAAAACAGTCCATTATATGCTGCCATCTTGTTTTACAACAAAATGACGGATGAGTTGAAAATGCTAAATGTAGATACTTCCAAAAGAGCGTTTAAGAGCTATTTAATAAACATGGAACCGTATACAGTGGACGAATATTTGAATTTTCCAATGTGAGGAATGCTGTAACAAATCGAAATACGTTTAACCTTTTACTTTTTTTTCTCTCTTTCAAATGTTAAAATTGACTTTGTTTCTTCGATGTTGTGTATTTGCTTGTACAATTTTATGAAGAAATATATATTATTATTATTATTATTATATATATATATATATATATATATATATATATATATATATATATATATATATATATATATATATATATATATATATATATATATATATATATATATATATATATATATATATATATATATATATATATATATATATATATATATATATATATATATATATATATATATATAAGAAAATGAACACTAGAACATTCATTTGAAAAATTCAAATTAACTAAAAGAATGGTATAGTAGAGCTAGATATGTGAACGTGTTCGATGTGATGTTGACAGTATCCTTCAAGGCATAAATGTTAAAGAAATATAGAAATTGATGCCACACTTAATGTAATGGCGAAACATATGTTTCGTTCTGCAAGGAACTCGTCAGTCGCACCACGTCCATCGAAGTGAGGCAACGATTTCAATTGCCAAACATCTTCTTGTGACCCCAAGGGGAAGACCGTAGGGTAATGAATACTCCACAATTCCATCTATAGGAATCAGTACAAAATATCTCTCAGATTACAGACAAACCCAGCATCGAAATTTCACATATCTTCTATACCCGTAGGTACCTTTCTACTGAATTGCGCTGTCTATTTGACAAATATCATCATACGATGATTTCAAATGTCAATAGGTAGCATTAAATTATTTGAATAATTTGATTTATTTTAATGTTCAATTTTGTTGTTTGAAAATTAGTTTTTTTTCCTAAAAAATTAAATTTGACGTCTTGATTTCTAAAGTAATTCATAAAACTCAATTATTCAACAGTTTTTACAAAGTTGTAATGTACAAAGAAGCGTCAAAGAAAATGAAGTGTTTAACATTGAAGATAGCCTGATATTGCTATTATCTATATATTATCTATATATATATATATATATATATATATATATATATATATATATATATATATATATATATATATATATATATATATATATATATATATATATATATATAGATATCAAAAACAGTTTCAGATCGCTGGCAAGGGGTACAATGGTTATTTTGTTGAATTTTTCAATATTCAGATCGCCACCTGCTCGACTTGATATGTCAAATCGCCAGTTTGATTCAAACAAATTTTTGATCGTCTTCAAATTGGCCTCATAATTTGCCGACTCAATTGATGGATCTGTTTTCGTCACCATATGTAACGCAATGTCACAGCATTGCTTCAAAGATGTGGAAATATTCAGTGCAAAGGTAGGGCATAAAAATAAATCTTTGTTGTTATCATATTTAGCAACTGCTTTTGCTGCTTCAACAGAGTGGTCATAGTATTTCGGTTTCAGTGCTTCGAACAAGTTTCTCACATCAGGCTCTATTTTCTTTACTTCTACTAGGATTCTAGCGAGTTCTCTCATTTTTCGACTTGTAACGTTTACGAAATGTTTTTCCCGGTGAATCTTCAGATATCTTGAGCCAAAGGCGCAGATGAGGAAGACTTGTTTGGCTTCCAGCGAAATTTTATCTGATCTCATTCTACTGAAACCTCCTTCCTTTAAACGGGGATCCGTTTTTTTAGAACTTTTGATCAGAAAATTTCGTCCCATGGCTTGCGAATTTTTATTAGAATCAGTTTTCAGACAAATTTTCCGATGTCGATATAGGAACTTTAGTCTGTAGAAACCTAGACAGTTTGTGCATGGTAAAAAAGTTTGATATGGTAGTTGACCTTGTTTTAATGACTCCACGCAGTTTTCGGAATTTTTTATGAAATTTCCCTTTTTCTTCAGAACTGCTAATAAATTTCTCCTTTCTTTTGATTTTTTCTCCTTCGAAAGAATTTGTTGTACTTCAGGTTCACAGGAATGATTTCTTCTCATATGCCTTGCAAAGTTATGGACATCTTGTTCACAGAAATAGCACATGTTTCTTTTCCTTTTATATATTCGATTTAATTTTGAGTTAGTAGTTCTTGCAATGTTGTCATTTGCATGATTTTTTGTATCGGTAGCATCTTCAACATATTGTACCTTAGATAGCTCACCTGAGGTTGAGAAGTCTTAAGATAACCAGGTAAAAATAGAAATAATAAAAGACAACTTATCACATTTTCTCATATATTGAAGGAATATGCTGGGCTCGTTTCAAAGTACTACTTCATCGGATGCTAAGTTAAGTTAGCATCCGACGAAGAAGTAGTACTTGCTAGTAGAAATGCACATCATGGGTATTTCTTCAATATATTAGATGTTATAAATATTGTTTTATCATTATAATTAGCAATTTTCTCAGTATAGGCCTCATCAGTTAATAAAATTATAAATTTAATGAGGGTGGTCAATTCCATCCATTATCGTTCAATTCAAATATGAATGTTGAATGTGAAAGAGTAAATCAAATCAATTTGGTAGTTTGGCAAGTAAAATCGCGTGATAATAAAGAACCAATTCGATAATTCCTAGTGGTTTTAAATAATCCATGTTTTTTCTTTTCGGTTATTTGAATGTAGTTTGGACATAGATATTATTTCTCCCATTGAATCACGAAAATCATAAATGTCCGCTATGTATACACAACTGCAGTACCCTAATCATTTTGAAAGAGTTGAATAAGATTTAAGGAACCGACAAAAACAACGTAATTATTTTTATAATATTTTTTCATATATTGAACGAATACGTATGACCCGTTTTTCATACTACTTCTTCGTCGGATGCTAATTTAACAATGACGAGGAAGTTCGGGCATGACGCCCGAAACGCGCGTCATGCGTTTTTGTTCAGTACAATGAGAAAAATTTTCTTCATGTATCGACTTCATCAATCATCCATGTAAAAAACCTGTAGTTCCTTGATTCATATAGATTATTAGAATCAGAACAAAAATTAAACTTAGAATATTTGAGAGGTAGGTGAAAAAAGTTTCCGTACGATAATAATTGTTTGGAAGATACAAGAAAACCTTTTTATCTAAAATATCCAGATAAAGCCACTAATTAAGGGGATTATTATGTTGCCTGTGTTCTAAAACATATTTCGAAAGAATAATGTGTCAACATAATCAGGGTAGAAAGATATGTTATACAGAGTATGCACGCCATTTGCCTGAGCGTGGGAAAACTATATTTTCCTTATGTTTTCTACCTTCGGTAAACATTTTCAGTATCTACCGAATCAATTCAGAAAAGATTAAATATAATTATAATATAATGGAATTGATAGCTCACATTTGTTCACATAGTATCAACAGAAAATGATGTGAGTCCAGTGCTTCTTTGTTCAACTTTTTTCAGCAGTCTCAGGAAATTATGAATATTTCATTCGAAAAAGCATGTAGATAATTTTTGAAAAAAATTAAGTTCGTGCTGGTAAAACTTGCAAAAGGTTTATCGAATAAAAATTGAGATTTGGTTTTCGCAAGTATCTCAAAAACTAAGTGAGATTTCAGAAATCAGAAAAAAGATTCAGAACGAGGAGAAAACTGCCTGAAAAATATTCAAACTCCCGGAACTTTAGGACCAATATTTTTGATTATCAATTCATAATACATATGAAAATTAAGAAATTAAATTCAGGCAATTACTAAATAGATGAAGAAACAATATTCCTCAGGCAAAAAATTTTTATTGAAATTTTTCAATTAGTTAGACAATAGTTAATTAACAATTTTTTACTGCTTGAGCATGAAAATTGCAACAGTGATAATTGATATACACAAAGTTACAATAGTAAAAGGCAATGTCTAATTTTCACCTATATGAACATAAAAACTTCCTAACGCGTTTCGCTAGTACTGTAACTTTTTCAAAGAAGTGGAAGTTATAATTTGTCTTTTATTATTATAAATGTATTCAATTACACATTACTATACTACTGCAACAGGAATGAATATGCGAAGACGACTACAAGTATCCTTATTGCAATGTTGCCAAACAAATTCTGCCACAGGAAGCAAAATAATGCTGCTAATAAAAGCAAATATACACGTGGGTATACTCAATGGAACGACTAGTGGCAAACAGCTGAACTAATTTCTTGATATACATTTCATAAACAGCATTGACTTGCGTCCACCAAATTCTTCACTACGCTCATTTGGCGGGAAATAGAGATTAATGCTTCATTACATTGGAGCGGCAATATCAAAAGAAAGAGAAACACATTTGTTTGCTGTTGGTTATCGCTTTAATTTGGCGGGAATCTAGAAAAACTATTTTGCGTCCGATATACGGTAGCAAAATAGTCGCGGACGCAAAATGATATGTGCCGAGTCATAATATGGAAGCAATATAATGCTATGGATGTATATATATATATATATATATATATATATATATATATATATATATATATATATATATATATATATATATATATTTCTTTGAAAAAAATTAAAAATGAATTCATTGAAGCAGTAAAATTCACTGTAGGAACAAATTTTTTTCAATATAAAAATGAATTTCATCAACAACTAGATGATGTCGCAATGGGCAGTCCAATATCAAGTGTTATTGCTCAATTAGTAATGGAGTTTTTAGAAGAAAATATACTAAAAGATTCAAAAGAAAATATCTTATTATATAAAAGATACGTTGATGATTGTTTAATAATAGCAGATAAAGATCAAATTAATAATATATTAGAACGTTTCAATAGTTTTCATAATAAATTACAATTCACACTTGAAGAAGAAAAAGATGAAAAATTAAATTTTCTTGATATAACAATTATAAGGAAAGATAACAAAATTTTTCAAGATGGTACAGAAAAGAAATAAATTCGCAACGAACCATAAATTATATGAGTAATCATCACTATTCCCAGAAAAAAGGTATAATAATTAATTTTATAGATAGATCACTAAAATTAACATCATCATGTTTACGACATGAAACACTTGAAGAAGTTCGTACTCTTCTCATGAAAAAAAATTACCCATTGAATTTAATTAACAAAATCATGAAAAATAGAATTCATAAATTATATAATACTTTACATTCAAAAAGAAGTGAATCTAACGAAAATAATTACATTCCCTTACCTTATATTCCAAAATTAAGTACAAATATTGCAAAAATATTAAAACCTTATAATTTAAGGATAGCACATACTGCCAAAAATCAAATCGAAGAAATATATACAAAATTGAAAAGTAAAACTGTCTCTCAAAGAAAAACTCATACAGTTTATAGTATTCCGTGTAACAATTGCAATAAAAGCCATATCGGACAAACAGAACAAAACCTCGAAGAATGAATCAAAGCGCATAAAAACGCGAAAACTCAAATCACAGCCTTACATAAACATAAAATAACAGAAAAACATGATTTTGATTACAAAAATACGAAAATTTTGGCAACTGAAAGGGACAAAAAAAGTAGAGAAATTTTAGAAATGCTACACATTCGTAAAAATTTAGAAAACACAGTAAATGAAAGAACAGACATTAGACATCTCAATTCGATTTACAATAACTTAATAAACCTCACAAATAGCACTCGTAAAGTAAACACACGACAATCACCAAACATCACATCTCAGCACTCACTTTTTCCAGATCTACCTTCAGTTTCACACACATAAACCAACAATATATATTCTGGATAAATATATAAAAAACTATATGTAATTATAAAATGTAAATATGAATCTCATTAAAATCACCTGGCTTACCATGAGTTTTTCAGAGGTTTCCTCATGGTGAAGAAGACTAAAACTTCTGAAGCGAATGCTAAGCCAGAAATTTTCCTCTGATAATGAAAATCAATAAGTGAAGATACAAAAAAACTAATTCGATTTTTCTAGAAAATGAGTTTGACATTTGATATCTATAGTAACTCATAAATTTAATTATTCATTAGTTTTGACAAAGTTGTAATATAACAACGAAACGTCAACAAGAATAAAGTTTTTCATATCAAAAAAAGCCTGTTATTGCTAAAAACTTTCGGAATAATATATATATATATATATATATATATATATATATATATATATATATATATATATATATATATATATATATATATATATATATATATATATATATATATATATATATATATTGAAAATTTTGTTGACGTTTCTTTGTTATATTACAACTTTGTCAAAACTAATTATTAATTTTGTTTTGAAAAAAAAAGTTTTGACAAAGTTGTAATATAACAACGAAACGTCAACAAAATAAACTTTTTCATATTCAAAAAGCCTGTTAATGCTAAAAACTTTCAAAATAAATATATATATATATATATATATATATATATATATATATATATATATATATATATATATATATATATATATATATATATATATATATATATATATATATATATATATATATATATATATATATATATATATATATATATATATATATATATATATATATATATATATATATATATATATATATATATATATATATATATATATATATATATATATATATATATATATATATATATATATATATATATAAGTGTAAAATTGTTGGGTTATCGGCAATTTGGGCTATCAAATTAATCCAAGACTAATCGTCAGTAATTCTATATTTCGAACTAAGGTTCAGTTCTTCTTCAGGAATGCTGGAATCGTATTACAAGATGTTAAGTAATTATAAATGATAGTGAAAAATACCTACATCTGACATAGGTGGTTAAACTGACAAAAAACAATACAGAAGTCATTCAATAATCGATTACAAATGCAGGAAAGTTATTTTAAGAATAAGTATGTAGATAATAATGTAAACATGAAAAATATAATAAAGTGACGTTTCTTATGACATAGAACATTATTTGAATTGACGCATAGGTTACGAGTGTTTTCTGTAACTGTTGACAGGACGTCTGAACGTTGGTCTCAGCTATTTTTTCGAATTTAACCATTCTCATCCAACGAGAGTAAGTAGCTATATATGGAACTAAGATTCTCAATGTCTGCTCTTTTGTTGATGTTGTTGGGTATGTTCCTGATATAACACATCTCCAAGAACATTCTTTTATTGTAATTTGTCTCTACTGAGAGAATTTTTGGCTGGTTAAGGTCAAAGTTGTGGTTTAAAGAAGACGCATGGCTGGCAAGTGCGCATCTTCTCGGCTGCAGACGGATGTCACTGCTGTGAATCGCCATTCTCCTTTTTAACGATTGGGTCGTCTGACCGATGTATTCTCCTTTTTAACGATTGGGTCGATTGCCGATAACCCAACAATTTTACACTTATATTCGTTACCACGGCAACACTCCTCAGTATATATATATATATATATATATATATATATATATATATATATATATATATAATATATATATGTGTGTGTGTGTGTGTGTAAATCATTTTAACAATTGTTTTATTAAATAAAAATTGAATCAAACACTTGGCTTAACGTATCACAAATATATTGAATGATAGAATAATATGACAACAGTCGGCATGTTTCGAGCGATCAGCTCATAATCAAGACTCAACTGTATAATAGTATTTTATCATTCAATATATTTTCATTAAATTATTTATTAAGCCAAGAGCTTGATTCAAATTTTTATTCAATCTTTGTTTCACCAAGAGGTAAGCGTCAATTCAATATCAGTTATCAAATTGCATAATGTATAACCAAGTTTTTCACATATTACCTTTGAGGAAGGAAAGTTCTAGAAAATGAAGTGCACGAGTTCAATTGAAGTTCATGTGAAAACTCAAATATTTGAACACAAACCTGTTTCCATTTTGTTGCTTGCATTTAAGTTTTCCATTTCCTTTGCAACCTGTTCTGGAACTAAATTGAGTATTTCGAAATTCGCCACTAATGATTTGTCCACTTTGTCAACGCCAATTTCTTGTGTGAATTTCTTTCCAGCTAATGCATCGGTGCAAGCTTCCCGTAATTCTCTGCAACAATAGACAATTTCACATATATATTCTGTACAATTTCATTCATCATATGACATTGTTACAGAAAGAATAACGAATATCACTAAAAATTTTATTTCGACTAATTTTCTCTTGAATTAACTTGTAGATCGACCAACGAATTGAAGGAATTGGAAGTAATATACACACCAATTTACTATAGTGTGTCGGTCGGCAGTATTTATGAAATCGTAGTTATGTATTTTGACGTATAGAAAAAAATTCCTGGTACAACTTCCCGAAAGGAATGCATTTTGAAATATTTCCAAGTTCGTCATTTGTCGTATATGTTAGTTACTATATGACTGGTAAAAATTCCTAAAGATGAATGGTATTCAATACCAATACATAATAGTGTTCCCAAAAAGTCTCTCAGTCTTGCAGTCTTGGTTTTGGTCTTGCATTTTTGCGAGACCAAGACCAACACCGCCTATTTGAATGTGAAGACCAAGACTCACCTTGCAAGACTGAGCTGCAAGACCCTTGCAGTTTTGAAGTTCAATAAGACTAACATTTGAGCCTTTTCATACGACTTTGTAATATATTATATTTTAATGTCTACATGACTACAGTTCATTAATTTCTGTTTACTAACTACGTGTGACTTTGTAATAGTTAATATTTTACTTTCAGTTTGATTATTCTATTTCATATAGTTATTATTTCTTCCTTAAATATGACAACACCGATTTAGCGCTTTTTCTCAAGAATTAATTCTCTACATACTTCAACATATTTCGTCTCGCGGCAAATCCTTGTCCCACGCAACGTCGACTAGTTTATTACATCTGTTGATTTAAATAACAATTGGCGGGAATCAGAAAAAAAGGAAATTTCGTACTTTTGAACTTAAGTAAGTGATAATCTTTGTATTACAAATATGAGATATAAGACTTACAATTTTTGTTCGTGTTTATTTAAGGAAGCTCTTGTAATGAATTCTGGCGTAAAAGGAAATAAACGAATTATTTTTATCATCCTTTCACATATTATTCAGATATATCTCTTTAAGAATTATTCAGTTCATCTTACAATCGAAGTATTATTGATAACGAAAGGTTGTGCTGACTAATTCAAAGCTAAGTGTACAGGTTTTTTGAAAATTGTTCTGGTGTATATGGCTGTTGTACTAAAAGGTTTTCATTATTCCATACACTGCACGTATTGTGATTTTTTATAGTGTTTATCAGTTTCACATTGTGATATTTTATTTTGAATATTTTTGAATTTTTTATTATTATATTTTGATTTAATTGTTATCAAATCATTGTTGTTAATTTCAATGTATAAACAGAAAAATTTATTAGCGTATCATCGGCTAGTCTTCGCACTGTTAAATCATATTCGTTCGAATTTGTGCTTTCAATATTGTGATTTTCATCCATTTTTTTATTATAAATCAAAATTTTGTTCCGATTTTCATTATTTTCATCATCATTTATGTCTACATAAGCTATAAATTACGGCCCTGTTACACTGACCGAAAATCTAAATTGAAATCTTGAATAAAAAGTAAAATTTATCAGGTACTTGCAAGACTGCAAGACTTTGCAAGTCTCCTCTTGGTCTTGCTTTGGGCAACACTAGGGACCTACCAACACTTTCACTATAAGTTCGACTGCTAAACTATCCATTTGCTAAAAAATAGTATTTGGCGTACTACATGCTTCGTATAATAAGAGGTATGACACTTTTATCGAGCACCCTTACAATTGGCCAATTTTAAAATGATTTCAAATTCCCTGAAAACTATGACGCAGTGGTTTTGTCATTAAACTATGAGCGAGCCTACATTTTGTGTCACCTTTAGAAAGCAATACATTTGAATTGCATGGAGACTCAGTAGAGTATAACTGGGATAATCTGAAACTCCATTCCAATATAGAAGAATTTACAGATCTACTCAAAATTATAACCCAGTCTAGATGCTCAGGTTTCGAGAAGAAAATTTCTTTGATTGATGAAATGAATCCCATTGGGGTCCGTCCCATTGTTAAGCTCAGCTAAATCTACTTTAGATAAACACGTGATGGATCCAGTATTGCATATATGTACAAAAATGTCAAAGATGTTGGGCCGAAGGGCACTTGGCGAAAGACTGCCGCGGGCCTGACAGGAAAAACCTATGTAGGAATTGTGGTGAAACCGGGCACTTGGTTGAAATCTGTGCAAATCCTCCAGCATGTCCGAACTGCCAATGTTCCGGTCACAGAACTGGAAGCAAGAGTTGCCTGAAGGAAAATACTGGAGGACAAGAAATACAACTGAGATATTAGTTACGCAGTAGAGAGTTTTATTTATACATTTTCGCAATTTTATCTATACTTATCTGTGTTGTGGAGTTAAATGTGCAGATAGTATTGGTGGTGTTTCTGAAAATGGAAGCCTATATGGACCTGAGAGCTCTAATGAACCGTGATGTTGATGTTTTTGCAAGCAAACGTAGGACGAGCTAGAGCTGCCCATGACCCTCTATGGACGGAAGCCATGTCGGCGTCTGTTGATATAGTTATAATCTCTGAACCAAACAAGAAAATGTGCCCCCTGAACAATTGGATCACAGATGCCAACAAAGATATAGCGGTCGTGGTCAATAACAAGAAGACTAAGGCAGAGAAAATTAGTTGTGGACAGGGTTTTGTGGGCATTGATTTGGTGAATTTCGTTCTGGTGGCGATCTATGTCTCTCCCAATATTTCTGTGAAAGACTTCAAGATAACAGTGGATCCAGCTTTTGATTACGCTTTCAGAAAAAATAGTAATTATGTCATAGCCGGTGACGTGAACGCGAAGTCGTCTTCCTGGGGATCTCCAGTCGTGGATACTCGGGGCACTCATATAGAGGACTGGATGGCTCAAGTGTCTGCCATAGCTTTGAACGATGGGTCACCGACGTTCATAAGGGGTGACTCAAGGACACATATAGACGTCAGCCTGATACCTGAAAGATATGTTTCGATGTTCTCGAACTGGATCATAAGACATGACAACCTGTTTACTCACTATGGCCATATCGGCTTCGAGTTGGGCCACACTTCGCAGAGGAAGGCTCAGAGTTGCTTCAAAAGATTCTCCAGTGCGAGGTTCGCTGCTTTCGTCTCGACTCTGGAGAGGAATATTACGAACCCGGAGGAAATTTACGAGAAGCTGCTTGTTTCCTACCGTAGGTCAACAGAGAATGGGAATGTAAAAATTGCAGGGAAGGATGTGTACTGGTGGAACGAAGATGTGGAAATGGCGCATGGAGCCTGGAAGGGTGATCGTCGTAATGTGACTAGACTTCATGCTAGGACGAGCCAGGAAGACGATCGTTTAACAGATGCGGAGTCGCGATTGGTGGAAGCCAGGAAGTCTCTCAGAAAAAGAAGAAAAAGGAAGGAGATTTTGACGGCTCTGTTTCCAGAGGAGAAAAATAAATGGGTAGTTTCACCAGGAGAGAAGGCTGAGGCCCATGAGTTCACGGAGGGAGAAGTGTCGGCAGCTTGCAATGGCCTGAAGAAGGGCACCGCTCCGGGCCCGGATGATATTACGGCGGAAGCGTTGAAAATCACACAAAAAAGAGCTCCTGGCCTGATGTTACGTATGTTTAACGGATGTCTGTCTGCACAAAAACTACTGAATAACTGGAAAACGGCCAGAGTGATATTACTGCCGAAAAAAGGAGAGGATCTGAACTGACCATCCTCATATAGATCGATTCGCCTGCTTAGCTGTGTTGGCAAGTTATTCGAGAAACTCCTTGTTGTAAGACTGGCGGCCGAGCTGGAGGAGGGGGAATTTTTATCGCCACACCAGCATGGTTTCCGCAAAGGGAAATCTAAAAAAAGAATTAAGAACAGGAAAAGGAAACAGTAACAGCCATGCGAGAGCTGGTGGATACTGTACAGTGATCCACAGGCAAGATAGTGATAAAAATGACGTTGGACATAAAAAACGCGTTCAACACGGCAATCTGGAGGCACACGATTCAGACGATGCTCAACATGGTAATTAGTAAGTAAATCATCCGATGTGTTGAAAACTATTTTAGTGGACGGAGCATCCACATGGGATCCGTGAAGAGTACAATGGGCGTTCCACAGAGGTCGGTACGTGGCCCCATACTGTGAAATGTTATGTACAATGGCACACTACAGCCGAACTATGGTGGGGGAGTAACTCCAATAGCGTACGCGGATAATCTGGCCTTTGTAGTGGAAGCTGCCACCGAACGAGAAATAAGAGACAGAGTCTCAGCAACAATACGTTTGGCTGGAGTGGATGGCGTGGGCGAAACTTGAAGCTGCCCCCGGAAAGACGGAAGTCCTTGTGGCGAGGGGACCTCGATCTGCAGGGAGGCTGTTGCTGGACATCTTTGGTGAGGAAAGAAGTTCGGTTGGGGAATTGAAGTACTTGGGTGTGAAGTTCGAAAAAGATCTCTCTTTTACATCCCATATATCGTTTATGGTAGGCAAGGCCCTCGAGAAGTTGGCGGCGATTCAGCGTGTCGTTCCTAATGTGAGGGGTCCCCTGTTCGCTGAAAGAAAAATTTTGTGTGGGGTGGTCCACAGTACTCTTTTGTATGCGCTGCCTGTATGGAGAAATACCTGTAAAAGCAGAGCCAGTTGTGCATCTCGGCGCAGAGAAGAGGTCTTCTGAGGGTCACCTCAGCCTATAGAAACGTATCGGCGGAGGCTGCTCAGGTCATTGCGCGATTCCCCCCTTTCGATCTGATGGTGGCGGAGCTCTGTTTCTTGTACACTATAGGAGGAAGACTACCTTGAAATAGAAGAATGAGTAGGAAGGGGACATTAGGAAAATGGCAGGACAGATGGGCACGAGAAAGAGGAAAGGCGGAATGGACAAGGAGACTAATTCCGGACGTGCGCCCATGGATTCAATGTACGCATACGCGTACGAATTATTGTTTTTACACAGTTCTTGAGCGGCCATGGGTCCTATGAAACCTATACGTATAGAATCAGGAAGACGCTGAGCAGCTCTTGTGGTGTGTGCATGGTGAATGACAGTCCAGAGCATGTGTTGTGGGAGTGCACCAGATGGCAGAAGCAGAGGAGAGAAGCAAGGGAATCCCTGGGCTATCTACCTGATCCAGGTAGCATTATAGGTGTTATGCTCGAAGATGGTACTAAATGGGAAATCCTAGACAAAACGATCACAGAGATCATGGAAATAAAAGAAAAATAGGATAGGATCAAAGAGGAGAGACAACCGACTGAAGCTGCTGGGTGATCCTAGGCCTTAGCACTTGAGAAGAAACCAGTAAGAAAAAGGCTAGTGATAGACAAGTGTAATAAATGTTTGTGAGAACACGTCCCATATACATCCTCAATTTATTATGTTATGTCGTTTTGTTCTCATCTATTGTGGATGACCACGAAACAAAAGTCGTGGAGGAACGATACATCCAGCAGCAACTAATGTAAAGATTGTAATGAAGGAATGTAAGCATAAAGCTTAGTTCCGGTTGCTGCGTGGAAAGGAGAGCATTTCCAACAGACATTTAGGAATATGCTCTGAAGGTGACTCTTGAGTCACGGAGAGGTTTTTTAATGGGTACGACGAATAGGCAAAGAACAACTGCCACGTGAGTCCCACACAAACCCTCAGTGCTGCACGTTTTTTCGCTGAGGGCAGTGCGTAAAAGCATTTTTCCTTTCCATATAAAAAAAACAAAAATAAAGTATTGCATATATGTCTCGTCAACTTCAGTTTCCACTACGCAGTGTTTGCAGTTGATTTGCAGACACTCTGATCCTGGCAGTTTCTGCCAACTCGGAAAATGTATTCTTAAGAATCTCTATAAACATAATATCTACTACAATTCGCTACTGACAGAACTATTCATTTATGGAACGAAATTTGAAATAGCTGATACGCATGAATTTCATGCGTATCAGCTCAAACCAATAGCTTATGGCACTGAATGAAATATTTGAGAAAATGAAAACTAGACCATTCATTTGAAAAACTCAAATTAACCAAGAAAATGTTATAGTAGAGCTAGATATATGAACGCGAACGATGTAATGTCTCCATTATCCTTCAAAGGATAAATGTTATAGATCTACTATTAATCTCTTACATTTATCCCTTGAAGGATAATGGAGACATCACATCGTACACGTTCACTTATCTAGCTCTACTACAACATTCTCTTGGTTAATTTCAATTTTTCAAATGAATGTTCTAGTGTTCATTTTGTATATATATATATATATATATATATATATATATATATATATATATATATATATATATATATACCAAGTCAAAGAGTGAAACAGTAACTTATGAGTTACTGTATGAGTGGAAACACTCATACTGTTTATAATATACCATGAAATAATAGCAGTAAATGCTATATAGGACCAACATCGCAAATTCGCGAAGAAAAAGCTGAAGCACATAAATACGCAAAAACTCAAATAACAGCCTCACATAAACATAAAATAACTGAAAAACATGATTTTGATTACAATTTTACAAAGATTTCAGCAACTGAAAAAGACAAAAAATGAAGAGAAATTTGAGAAATGTTACACGTTCGTAAAA
This sequence comes from Henosepilachna vigintioctopunctata, assembly GCA_030704895.1. Lineage (NCBI taxonomy): Eukaryota > Metazoa > Arthropoda > Insecta > Coleoptera > Coccinellidae > Henosepilachna > Henosepilachna vigintioctopunctata. The sequence goes on from JARQZJ010000007.1 coordinate 2,389,049, forward strand.
TTTGGAGAACACAATGAATGAAAGTAAAGTAAACACAGTAAATGACTTGAAACATCTTAACTCTACTTGACAAACCTTTCAAATAATACTCATAAAATGAATACACATCAAACATCATATCTCAAAACTCATTCTTTCCAGATCTACCATCAATTTCACACACATAAACCAATTAATATACATATTCTGGATGAGTATAAAAAACTATATGTAATTATATGTATCATAATATAAATTAAACTTATAAGAATCACCTGGCTTGCCATGAGTTTTTCAGAGGTATCCTCATAGGAAGAAGACTAAAGCTTCCGAAGCGAATGCTAAGCCAGAAATATTGCTCTGATACTGAAAACGAATATGTGAAAATACCAAAAAACCAATTTGATATTTTTTTAAGAATAATTTCGACATTTTGATATCTATAGTGGGTCATAAAATTCAATCATTCATTAGTTTTGACTAAATTGTGATATACCACGAAACGTCAACGAAAATAAAGTTTTTAACATTAAAATAAGCCTGTTATTGCTGAAAACATTGAGAATAAACTTTCTTAAACAGGCAATAAATCGATTTTATATATATATATATATATATATATATATATATATATATATATATTTTATATATATATATATATATATATATATATATATATATATATATATATATATATATATATATATATATATATATATATATATATATATATATATATATATATATATATATGTAAGCTTTGTATGCTATGTCGTGTGCGCGACCCTGGATATGAGTTGTGTACTCCGCCTATGTGTACGAGTCTGGCGCGACAAACGTAAAATGACAATGACAGTACACTCGAGATAAGAGAATTTAAGTCTGCTGTGAAGTGAATTATTTCTGCTTTTAATAAGGAAAAGAATTAATTCGAATATAATTGTTAGTTTAACTAAGACAAGTAATAGAGTAAAAATTGGAAGTAAAAACCTTTAATTTTCGATTTTCTATTTTTAGGTTAGTAGATAATGATTCATAATGTGTAAATATTTTATCTCAATTTATTTGGTCGTTTAATTTTATAATAATATTAAACTTTTCTATTTTTAGATAAATCAAATTGTGTGTTGTTTGCTTCCGTATCATCTTACATATTACATATATATTATAATAATAATAATAATAATAATAATAAGCGTTTATTTCCAACAGGTAACTACCCAATTACAGGAAAATACATAATGAATAAATTTGGTCACTGAAAATATCAATAACCACATAGATATACAACATTATGAAATAATTATAATACTAAAAAAACAATATCAAATATGATGATCTAAAACTAAAATGTCAATATCTAAATGTTCAATTATAACAATAATATAGGAAACAAATCACTCAGAACTCCATTGGAAGAAATCAAGATACCTCACTGTTAAGATTTAAGTACTTATTTACGATAGAAACAAGTGAGTCCCAGTGCAAATCACAGCAGCTTGATATCTGGTTTGCAGTAGAACATACAAAGCTAAGCGGCGATTGCGAGAGAAGATTGGTTCTGTGGGTTTTTAAGTAAAATGTCTGGCTTATTCTAGTACACCTAGGAGGAACGAAGAAATTAAGTTTGCCCAGAAGCTCAGGACAGTCGAGATTATCATTGAGCAAATTGAATAAAAATTTCAATGCATTCAAACTTCTCCTGGTGTGGAGGCTTCTAGTGTCAAACCTCGATAGCAAACAAGCGTGATCACAACCCCTAGGTGGATATAAACCATCCTCTCGAAATGCGAGCCATTTCAGGAACTTCCTCTGCAGTGCCTCCAGGCGGTTTATGTGACAATTATATATTGGTCGCCAAACAAGACAGCCATACTCAAGTTTGCTTCTCACTAGGGCATTAAATAAATGGACCAGTGTTGACGAACTCGAAAACAATCTAGCATTGCGGACGATAAAACCATAAACTTTGCTACATGATAAAATTAATTGATTGATATGAGGTATGAATGAGAGTTTTTGATCAAATACTACGCCGAGATCCTTAACCTCCTGAAGTCGAGTCAGATTAACACCTTCAATGTTGTAATCGAAAGATATCACATTTCTCTTCCTAGTAAAATTCACCACATTACATTTCATGACATTCAAATGTAAACAATTATTGTTATACCATCGGCTGATATCATTTAGGTCACTTTGTAGCCTCAAACAATCATTCATAGATGACACGCTCTTATAAATTTTAATATCGTCCGCATAAGCTACCTTCATGCAGTCCACCATCTCTAAGAGATCGTTAACAAAAAGGACAAATAGTAGGGGTCCAAGATTGGATCCCTGCGGCACTCCTGAAGTTACTCGAAATTTTCTCGATTTGGAATTCTCTATTTGCACAAATTGACTGCGATTACTCAAATAGGACTCCACGAGAAGTGATAAATTATTCGAAAATCCAAAAAGATACAATTTTACAAAGATTTCAGCAACTGAAAAAGACAAAAAATGAAGAGAAATTTGAGAAATGTTACACGTTCGTAAAATTTGGAGAACACAATGAATGAAAGTAAAGTAAACACAGTAAATGACTTGAAACATCTTAACTCTACTTGACAAACCTTTCAAATAATACTCATAAAATGAATACACATCAAACATCATATCTCAAAACTCATTCTTTCCAGATCTACCATCAATTTCACACACATAAACCAATTAATATACATATTCTGGATGAGTATAAAAAACTATATGTAATTATATGTATCATAATATAAATTAAACTTATAAGAATCACCTGGCTTGCCATGAGTTTTTCAGAGGTATCCTCATAGGAAGAAGACTAAAGCTTCCGAAGCGAATGCTAAGCCAGAAATATTGCTCTGATACTGAAAACGAATATGTGAAAATACCAAAAAACCAATTTGATATTTTTTTAAGAATAATTTCGACATTTTGATATCTATAGTGTGTCAAAAAATTCAATCATTCATTAGTTTTGACTAAATTGTGATATACCACGAAACGTCAACGAAAATAAAGTTTTTAACATTAAAATAAGCCTGTTATTGCTGAAAACATTGAGAATAAACTTTCTTAAACAGGCAATAAATCGATTTTAATATATATATATATATATATATATATATATATATATATATATATATATATATATATATATATATATATATATATATATATATATATATATATATATATATATATATATATATATATATATGTAAGCTCTGTATGCTATGTCGTGTGCGCGACCCTGGATATGAGTTGTGTACTCCGCCTATGTGTACGAGTCTGGCGCGACAAACGTAAAATGACAATGACAGTACACTCGAGATAAGAGAATTTAAGTCTGCTGTGAAGTGAATTATTTCTGCTTTTAATAAGGAAAAGAATTAATTCGAATATAATTGTTAGTTTAACTAAGACAAGTAATAGAGTAAAAATTGGAAGTAAAAACCTTTAATTTTCGATTTTCTATTTTTAGGTTAGTAGATAATGATTCATAATGTGTAAATATTTTATCTCAATTTATTTGGTCGTTTAATTTTATAATAATATTAAACTTTTCTATTTTTAGATAAATCAAATTGTGTGTTGTTTGCTTCCGTATCATCTTACATATTACAAATCGAAAATTATCAGAGTTTGATTGGATAATAGTAGATCATGTCACGATTACAATTTGATGTTGAGCTGGCAGCAGATGAAGATCCGAAGAATAATATCATAATTATAAAATCAATAACAAAGGAGAATGGAATAACATATCTCATACCGCCATGTTTTCAAGCAGCAAAACACCACCTTCAATTGTTAAAGTTACCAGAATTTTTGAAAATAAAAAAATCATTACAGAGAAGAGGTCAAAATCGAAAGGTGTGGATGTCTGTGCCAAGTGATGTTTTAGCACTGTACGAAGATGATGTTGGAAATATGACATTTAATGATTATTTATTGCAAGAAATTACTCAAGTCACAAGCCAATCCATTACAGATGGAAAATTATTGGAAATTTTAGAGAAAATAAGTGATAAATCCAGTGTCAACAAAGAAAAACATAACAATTTGAGCAAAATAAATGAAAAATTTGTTTTAAAGAAGTTTGATAACAAGATAACTAATGCAAAACAATGGTTGCAAAGTTTTGAAAGTGAATGTACAAGATTTGATTTAAATGGTGATACAGAGAAAATTAGTGTATTGAGATTATTTTTGAATGACTCAGAAAGTGACTGGTATGAGTCTATGTTAATTAAACACAGTTTAAACTCGCTGTGGAAAATATGGCAAGTGAGTTTTCTAAACACGTTTGCAGATAGAAGTTGGTCCTGTGTAATCTATGCACTGAGTTTCAAACATTTAAATGGTTCTCTGTTGGAATATGCATTGAAAAAGCAGCGATTGTTACTAGAATATAATAGTGATATAGATACCAGAACTCTCACTGACTTAATTGTCGCAGGATTGCCAACTTACATTACAAGTAAACTGGATAGACAAGAGGTGGCAGACCCGATTCTTCTGTTTAGTGCCCTACGTATGTATGAAAATCACAATAAAAATGTACATAAACATTTTGCTGAGAAGAAAAGCTCCTCTAAATCAGAAGTGGAATTTAAAAAAAAAAACACCTTGTCAAATATGTTACAAGATGGGAAAGAAAAACAGATTTCACTCTGAAGATTTGTGCTGGTTCAGACAAGACGAGAACAGTAATGACAATGTAAAACACTGCAAAAACTTGATGTTGGAGATTGATCAATTTCAGGATACAAAAAACTAGATATTCCCCCACTAATAGAAGTTGAGGTTATACTGAATGACAAACTGAAATGCACAGGTATTTATGACCCTGGCTCAAATATAACCTTAATAAATTCCAAATTAATAAAAGTCACAAATTCAAAGGAAAATTACTTTGAAAATAAATTCAACACAATTGGTGGTGGGGGAAAAACAACAGGTTTAATAAGATTAAATGGGAAAATACTGACTATTGAAAAGGAAATAAATGCATTTATTTGCAATGATAAAAACTTCACTCATGATTTGATTTTGGGACTGGATACAATAAAGCGGTTTGGATTGACCCATGATGGGAATTTAAACATCCAACTTCAGGAAAATGCCAACCCAGGTGAAAATAAATATATCAGTCCCAATGAAAAAAAAAATTTAATAATCAAGAAATTGAGACAAGAGAGATTGAGTCAGAAATATTCAATTATGAAATAAATTTCAATGAGGGCATAGATGTGAATAAATTTGATATAGATACCACTTACTTGGAACATGATCAAAAAATGAAAATTAATGAATTGCTAAATGATTATTAACACATATTTGCCAAAGATAAATACGATGTAGGCCGAGTGAAAAACTATGAAGCATTTATAGACCTACAAGTAGATAAATATTGCTCAAAAAGACCATATAGATGTTCCTTAGATGATAAAGAAGAAATCGAGAAGCAAATTGGACAATTGCTAAAGAATGAATTAATCGAAGAATCTTATAGCCCATTCGCAGCTCCAGTAACATTGGCATTCAAACGTGATGAAGGAAAAAAGTCAAGATTATGTATCGACTTTAGAGATCTTAATAAGATTATCATCCCACAGCCACAACCGTTTCCTCTAATAGAAGATCTAATGGTAAAAACCATAAACTGTAAGTATTTCACTACTCTTGACATTAATTCTGCTTTTTGGTCTGTACCATTGAAGATTAGTGAAACAGAAAAGACAGGTTTTGTTACACAAGAAGGTCATTTTCATTGGACTTGCCTTCCTTTTGGACTTAAAACATCTCCGGCAATTTTCCAAAGAATCCTGACTAATATAATAAGAAAACATAACCTGTCAAATTTTGTAATGAACTACATTGATGATATTATGGTGTTTTCGAAAACTTTCAATGAACATATGGAACATTTATCGCAACTGCTGGATGCAATTGCTGAAGAAGGATTCCGTCTGAAATTAACAAAATGTAAATTTGCAGCACAGTCTGTAAGATTCTTGGGACATATAGTAAAAAATAATACAATCACTCCTTTGAAAGATAACCTCAGATCTATAGCAGGATTTGCAGCACCACAAAACAAGAAACAAATAAGACAATTTCTAGGAAAAGTAAATTTTTATAATAAATATATTCCTAATGCTACAATAATTCTTGATCCAATACACAATTTACTTAGAAAAAACATCAGTTTTGATTGGTCAGATGATTGTGAAAATGCTTTCCAAACAATAAAAAACCATTTATGCTCTGCCCCAATTCTGGCTATTTTCGACCGAGAGGCACCAACTTTTATATACACGGATGCAAGTATCAAAGGAATTGGTGCAATACTAAAACAAACGCAGAAATGTGGAGAAAAGAAACCAGTGGCGTACTTTTCAAAAAAGTTGAATGATTCCCAAAAAAAGAAAAAAGCCATATTTTTAGAATGCTTAGCAATAAAAGAAAGTTTGAAATTTTGGCATCACTGGCTAATAGGAAGCTCATTCACAATTTACACGGATCACAAGCCACTAGAAAATTTAAATATAAAAAACAGAACAGATGATGAACTGGGAGACATGATTCATTACCTTTCACAATACAACTTTGTGATAAAATACAACCCAGGGAGAAACAATACAGAAGCAGACTGCTTAAGCAGAAATCCTGTGTATGAAAGCCACGAAAACGAAGAAGATAACTTGAAAACAGTAAATATTGTAAAGATTGAGGAAATATTGGAGGACCAGAACAAAAATCCAAACATACAGGACAAAAATAGTTTTATAGGAGAAAAGGGTATATATTACAAACGGAACAACAAGAAAAAAAAAATCGTTTTATCCGAAGGCTACAGTAAGATATTAATAAAGAAGGTGCACGAGCATTTCTGTCATGTAGGAATAAATCAAGTCGAGTCAAAAATAAGACCATTCTACACAGCACCAAACCTACTGAATAATATAAAGTTGATTTGCAGTCAATGTGAAGTTTGTATAAGAAACAAATCACGATTGAATAGAAATTATGGACTCATGTCACAATTAGGACCGGCAGAAAAACCTTTCCAAATCATGTCCATAGATACAGTAGGAGGATTTAGTGGCAACAGGTCTTCAAAAAAGTATCTACACTTGTTAATGGATCATTTCACACGTTATGCTTACATTTCATGCTCGAAAACACAACTGACTAAGGACTTTATAAAACTGGTAGATCAAGTGATCAAGGACAATGAAGTTGAGATATTACTCTCCGATCAATATCCAGCACTGAATTCAAAAGAATTCAAAAAATATTTGCAGGACTACTCTGTTAATTTAATTTTTACAGCCTTGGATGCTCCTTTTTCAAATGGTCATATTGAGAGGTTGAACCAGACGCTGGTAAATAGGATTAGATGTGTCTTGAATAGCAAGGAAAAAAGAACAGCTTGGACAACTGTGGCAATGGATTGTGTGAAAGCCTACAACTCTACAAACCACACAGTGACAGGTTATTCGCCTCTATACTTGTTAAGTGGAGAACCAACCGATGTACTACCAAAGGACCTGAAAAAAAAACAAATGGAACCCGGAGAACTGGAAAAAGACAGACATACAGCATTTCTCAGATCAAAAAAATCACATGAATTGAACAAGGCCATTTTTGACAAAAATAGAATAGATTACAAGTTTCAAAAAGGTGATATGATTTACATAATGGACTGTAATAAGTTAAACAGATCAAAAATGGATGAAATTAGAATTGGTCCTCTTGAGATCGAAGAAATGGTATCAGATTCACTATGTAGAATCAACACTGGGAAGAATAAAAAGTCCTTGGGATTGTACCATGTGACAAAGCTTATTCCCCACTTCAATCACTCAAATTAACCACAGCCAATTTGCACTTTTGAGGGGGGGAGATGTAAGCTTTGTATGCTATGTCGTGTGCGCGACCCTGGATATGAGTTGTGTACTCCGCCTATGTGTACGAGTCTGGCGCGGCAAACGTAAAATGACAATGACAGTACACTCGAGATAAGAGAATTTAAGTCTGCTGTGAAGTGAATTATTTCTGCTTTTAATAAGGAAAAGAATTAATTCGAATATAATTGTTAGTTTAACTAAGACAAGTAATAGAGTAAAAATTGGAAGTAAAAACCTTTAATTTTCGATTTTCTATTTTTAGGTTAGTAGATAATGATTCATAATGTGTAAATATTTTATCTCAATTTATTTGGTCGTTTAATTTTATAATAATATTAAACTTTTCTATTTTTAGATAAATCAAATTGTGTGTTGTTTGCTTCCGTATCATCTTACATATTACATATATATTATAATAATAATAATAATAATAATAATAAGCGTTTATTTCCAACAGGTAACTACCCAATTACAGGAAAATACATAATGAATAAATTTGGTCACTGAAAATATCAATAACCACATAGATATACAACATTATGAAATAATTATAATACTAAAAAAACAATATCAAATATGATGATCTAAAACTAAAATGTCAATATCTAAATGTTCAATTATAACAATAATATAGGAAACAAATCACTCAGAACTCCATTGGAAGAAATCAAGATACCTCACTGTTAAGATTTAAGTACTTATTTACGATAGAAACAAGTGAGTCCCAGTGCAAATCACAGCAGCTTGATATCTGGTTTGCAGTAGAACATACAAAGCTAAGCGGCGATTGCGAGAGAAGATTGGTTCTGTGGGTTTTTAAGTAAAATGTCTGGCTTATTCTAGTACACCTAGGAGGAACGAAGAAATTAAGTTTGCCCAGAAGCTCAGGACAGTCGAGATTATCATTGAGCAAATTGAATAAAAATTTCAATGCATTCAAACTTCTCCTGGTGTGGAGGCTTCTAGTGTCAAACCTCGATAGCAAACAAGCGTGATCACAACCCCTAGGTGGATATAAACCATCCTCTCGAAATGCGAGCCATTTCAGGAACTTCCTCTGCAGTGCCTCCAGGCGGTTTATGTGACAATTATATATTGGTCGCCAAACAAGACAGCCATACTCAAGTTTGCTTCTCACTAGGGCATTAAATAAATGGACCAGTGTTGACGAACTCGAAAACAATCTAGCATTGCGGACGATAAAACCATAAACTTTGCTACATGATAAAATTAATTGATTGATATGAGGTATGAATGAGAGTTTTTGATCAAATACTACGCCGAGATCCTTAACCTCCTGAAGTCGAGTCAGATTAACACCTTCAATGTTGTAATCGAAAGATATCACATTTCTCTTCCTAGTAAAATTCACCACATTACATTTCATGACATTCAAATGTAAACAATTATTGTTATACCATCGGCTGATATCATTTAGGTCACTTTGTAGCCTCAAACAATCATTCATAGATGACACGCTCTTATAAATTTTAATATCGTCCGCATAAGCTACCTTCATGCAGTCCACCATCTCTAAGAGATCGTTAACAAAAAGGACAAATAGTAGGGGTCCAAGATTGGATCCCTGCGGCACTCCTGAAGTTACTCGAAATTTTCTCGATTTGGAATTCTCTATTTGCACAAATTGACTGCGATTACTCAAATAGGACTCCACGAGAAGTGATAAATTATTCGAAAATCCAAAAAGATACAATTTTACAAAGATTTCAGCAACTGAAAAAGACAAAAAATGAAGAGAAATTTGAGAAATGTTACACGTTCGTAAAATTTGGAGAACACAATGAATGAAAGTAAAGTAAACACAGTAAATGACTTGAAACATCTTAACTCTACTTGACAAACCTTTCAAATAATACTCATAAAATGAATACACATCAAACATCATATCTCAAAACTCATTCTTTCCAGATCTACCATCAATTTCACACACATAAACCAATTAATATACATATTCTGGATGAGTATAAAAAACTATATGTAATTATATGTATCATAATATAAATTAAACTTATAAGAATCACCTGGCTTGCCATGAGTTTTTCAGAGGTATCCTCATAGGAAGAAGACTAAAGCTTCCGAAGCGAATGCTAAGCCAGAAATATTGCTCTGATACTGAAAACGAATATGTGAAAATACCAAAAAACCAATTTGATATTTTTTTAAGAATAATTTCGACATTTTGATATCTATAGTGTGTCATAAAATTCAATCATTCATTAGTTTTGACTAAATTGTGATATACCACGAAACGTCAACGAAAATAAAGTTTTTAACATTAAAATAAGCCTGTTATTGCTGAAAACATTGAGAATAAACTTTCTTAAACAGGCAATAAATCGATTTTAATATATATATATATATATATATATATATATATATATATATATATATATATATATATATATATATATATATATATATATATATATGTAAGCTTTGTATGCTATGTCGTGTGCGCGACCCTGGATATGAGTTGTGTACTCCGCCTATGTGTACGAGTCTGGCGCGACAAACGTAAAATGACAATGACAGTACACTCGAGATAAGAGAATTTAAGTCTGCTGTGAAGTGAATTATTTCTGCTTTTAATAAGGAAAAGAATTAATTCGAATATAATTGTTAGTTTAACTAAGACAAGTAATAGAGTAAAAATTGGAAGTAAAAACCTTTAATTTTCGATTTTCTATTTTTAGGTTAGTAGATAATGATTCATAATGTGTAAATATTTTATCTCAATTTATTTGGTCGTTTAATTTTATAATAATATTAAACTTTTCTATTTTTAGATAAATCAAATTGTGTGTTGTTTGCTTCCGTATCATCTTACATATTACAAATCGAAAATTATCAGAGTTTGATTGGATAATAGTAGATCATGTCACGATTACAATTTGATGTTGAGCTGGCAGCAGATGAAGATCCGAAGAATAATATCATAATTATAAAATCAATAACAAAGGAGAATGGAATAACATATCTCATACCGCCATGTTTTCAAGCAGCAAAACACCACCTTCAATTGTTAAAGTTACCAGAATTTTTGAAAATAAAAAAATCATTACAGAGAAGAGGTCAAAATCGAAAGGTGTGGATGTCTGTGCCAAGTGATGTTTTAGCACTGTACGAAGATGATGTTGGAAATATGACATTTAATGATTATTTATTGCAAGAAATTACTCAAGTCACAAGCCAATCCATTACAGATGGAAAATTATTGGAAATTTTAGAGAAAATAAGTGATAAATCCAGTGTCAACAAAGAAAAACATAACAATTTGAGCAAAATAAATGAAAAATTTGTTTTAAAGAAGTTTGATAACAAGATAGGTAACTAATGCAAAACAATGGTTGCAAAGTTTTGAAAGTGAATGTACAAGATTTGATTTAAATGGTGATACAGAGAAAATTAGTGTATTGAGATTATTTTTGAATGACTCAGAAAGTGACTGGTATGAGTCTATGTTAATTAAACACAGTTTAAACTCGCTGTGGAAAATATGGCAAGTGAGTTTTCTAAACACGTTTGCAGATAGAAGTTGGTCCTGTGTAATCTATGCACTGAGTTTCAAACATTTAAATGGTTCTCTGTTGGAATATGCATTGAAAAAGCAGCGATTGTTACTAGAATATAATAGTGATATAGATACCAGAACTCTCACTGACTTAATTGTCGCAGGATTGCCAACTTACATTACAAGTAAACTGGATAGACAAGAGGTGGCAGACCCGATTCTTCTGTTTAGTGCCCTACGTATGTATGAAAATCACAATAAAAATGTACATAAACATTTTGCTGAGAAGAAAAGCTCCTCTAAATCAGAAGTGGAATTTAAAAAAAAAACACCTTGTCAAATATGTTACAAGATGGGAAAGAAAAACAGATTTCACTCTGAAGATTTGTGCTGGTTCAGACAAGACGAGAACAGTAATGACAATGTAAAACACTGCAAAAACTTGATGTTGGAGATTGATCAATTTCAGGATACAAAAAACTAGATATTCCCCCACTAATAGAAGTTGAGGTTATACTGAATGACAAACTGAAATGCACAGGTATTTATGACCCTGGCTCAAATATAACCTTAATAAATTCCAAATTAATAAAAGTCACAAATTCAAAGGAAAATTACTTTGAAAATAAATTCAACACAATTGGTGGTGGGGGAAAAACAACAGGTTTAATAAGATTAAATGGGAAAATACTGACTATTGAAAAGGAAATAAATGCATTTATTTGCAATGATAAAAACTTCACTCATGATTTGATTTTGGGACTGGATACAATAAAGCGGTTTGGATTGACCCATGATGGGAATTTAAACATCCAACTTCAGGAAAATGCCAACCCAGGTGAAAATAAATATATCAGTCCCAATGAAAAAAAAAAAATTTAATAATCAAGAAATTGAGACAAGAGAGATTGAGTCAGAAATATTCAATTATGAAATAAATTTCAATGAGGGCATAGATGTGAATAAATTTGATATAGATACCACTTACTTGGAACATGATCAAAAAATGAAAATTAATGAATTGCTAAATGATTATTAACACATATTTGCCAAAGATAAATACGATGTAGGCCGAGTGAAAAACTATGAAGCATTTATAGACCTACAAGTAGATAAATATTGCTCAAAAAGACCATATAGATGTTCCTTAGATGATAAAGAAGAAATCGAGAAGCAAATTGGACAATTGCTAAAGAATGAATTAATCGAAGAATCTTATAGCCCATTCGCAGCTCCAGTAACATTGGCATTCAAACGTGATGAAGGAAAAAAGTCAAGATTATGTATCGACTTTAGAGATCTTAATAAGATTATCATCCCACAGCCACAACCGTTTCCTCTAATAGAAGATCTAATGGTAAAAACCATAAACTGTAAGTATTTCACTACTCTTGACATTAATTCTGCTTTTTGGTCTGTACCATTGAAGATTAGTGAAACAGAAAAGACAGGTTTTGTTACACAAGAAGGTCATTTTCATTGGACTTGCCTTCCTTTTGGACTTAAAACATCTCCGGCAATTTTCCAAAGAATCCTGACTAATATAATAAGAAAACATAACCTGTCAAATTTTGTAATGAACTACATTGATGATATTATGGTGTTTTCGAAAACTTTCAATGAACATATGGAACATTTATCGCAACTGCTGGATGCAATTGCTGAAGAAGGATTCCGTCTGAAATTAACAAAATGTAAATTTGCAGCACAGTCTGTAAGATTCTTGGGACATATAGTAAAAAATAATACAATCACTCCTTTGAAAGATAACCTCAGATCTATAGCAGGATTTGCAGCACCACAAAACAAGAAACAAATAAGACAATTTCTAGGAAAAGTAAATTTTTATAATAAATATATTCCTAATGCTACAATAATTCTTGATCCAATACACAATTTACTTAGAAAAAACATCAGTTTTGATTGGTCAGATGATTGTGAAAATGCTTTCCAAACAATAAAAAACCATTTATGCTCTGCCCCAATTCTGGCTATTTTCGACCGAGAGGCACCAACTTTTATATACACGGATGCAAGTATCAAAGGAATTGGTGCAATACTAAAACAAACGCAGAAATGTGGAGAAAAGAAACCAGTGGCGTACTTTTCAAAAAAGTTGAATGATTCCCAAAAAAAGAAAAAAGCCATATTTTTAGAATGCTTAGCAATAAAAGAAAGTTTGAAATTTTGGCAACACTGGCTAATAGGAAGCTCATTCACAATTTACACGGATCACAAGCCACTAGAAAATTTAAATATAAAAAACAGAACAGATGATGAACTGGGAGACATGATTCATTACCTTTCACAATACAACTTTGTGATAAAATACAACCCAGGGAGAAACAATACAGAAGCAGACTGCTTAAGCAGAAATCCTGTGTATGAAAGCCACGAAAACGAAGAAGATAACTTGAAAACAGTAAATATTGTAAAGATTGAGGAAATATTGGAGGACCAGAACAAAAATCCAAACATACAGGACAAACATAGTTTTATTAGAGAAAAGGGTATATATTACAAACGGAACAACAGGAAAAAAAAATCGTTTTATCCGAAGGCTACAGTAAGATATTAATAAAGAAGGTGCACGAGCATTTCTCAATGTCATGTAGGAATAAATCAAGTCGAGTCAAAAATAAGACCATTCTACACAGCACCAAACCTACTGAATAATATAAAGTTGATTTGCAGTCAATGTGAAGTTTGTATAAGAAACAAATCACGATTGAATAGAAATTATGGACTCATGTCACAATTAGGACCGGCAGAAAAACCTTTCCAAATCATGTCCATAGATACAGTAGGAGGATTTAGTGGCAACAGGTCTTCAAAAAAGTATCTACACTTGTTAATGGATCATTTCACACGTTATGCTTACATTTCATGCTCGAAAACACAACTGACTAAGGACTTTATAAAACTGGTAGATCAAGTGATCAAGGACAATGAAGTTGAGATATTACTCTCCGATCAATATCCAGCACTGAATTCAAAAGAATTCAAAAAATATTTGCAGGACTACTCTGTTAATTTAATTTTTACAGCCTTGGATGCTCCTTTTTCAAATGGTCATATTGAGAGGTTGAACCAGACGCTGGTAAATAGGATTAGATGTGTCTTGAATAGCAAGGAAAAAAGAACAGCTTGGACAACTGTGGCAATGGATTGTGTGAAAGCCTACAACTCTACAAACCACACAGTGACAGGTTATTCGCCTCTATACTTGTTAAGTGGAGAACCAACCGATGTACTACCAAAGGACCTGAAAAAAAAACAAATGGAACCCGGAGAACTGGAAAAAGACAGACATACAGCATTTCTCAGATCAAAAAAATCACATGAATTGAACAAGGCCATTTTTGACAAAAATAGAATAGATTACAAGTTTCAAAAAGGTGATATGATTTACATAATGGACTGTAATAAGTTAAACAGATCAAAAATGGATGAAATTAGAATTGGTCCTCTTGAGATCGAAGAAATGGTATCAGATTCACTATGTAGAATCAACACTGGGAAGAATAAAAAGTCCTTGGGATTGTACCATGTGACAAAGCTTATTCCCCACTTCAATCACTCAAATTAACCACAGCCAATTTGCACTTTTGAGGGGGGTAATAATAATAATAATAATAATAATAAGCGTTTATTTCCAACAGGTAACTACCCAATTACAGGAAAATACATAATGAATAAATTTGGTCACTGAAAATATCAATAACCACATAGATATACAACATTATGAAATAATTATAATACTAAAAAAACAATATCAAATATGATGATCTAAAACTAAAATGTCAATATCTAAATGTTCAATTATAACAATAATATAGGAAACAAATCACTCAGAACTCCATTGGAAGAAATCAAGATACCTCACTGTTAAGATTTAAGTACTTATTTACGATAGAAACAAGTGAGTCCCAGTGCAAATCACAGCAGCTTGATATCTGGTTTGCAGTAGAACATACAAAGCTAAGCGGCGATTGCGAGAGAAGATTGGTTCTGTGGGTTTTTAAGTAAAATGTCTGGCTTATTCTAGTACACCTAGGAGGAACGAAGAAATTAAGTTTGCCCAGAAGCTCAGGACAGTCGAGATTATCATTGAGCAAATTGAATAAAAATTTCAATGCATTCAAACTTCTCCTGGTGTGGAGGCTTCTAGTGTCAAACCTCGATAGCAAACAAGCGTGATCACAACCCCTAGGTGGATATAAACCATCCTCTCGAAATGCGAGCCATTTCAGGAACTTCCTCTGCAGTGCCTCCAGGCGGTTTATGTGACAATTATATATTGGTCGCCAAACAAGACAGCCATACTCAAGTTTGCTTCTCACTAGGGCATTAAATAAATGGACCAGTGTTGACGAACTCGAAAACAATCTAGCATTGCGGACGATAAAACCATAAACTTTGCTACATGATAAAATTAATTGATTGATATGAGGTATGAATGAGAGTTTTTGATCAAATACTACGCCGAGATCCTTAACCTCCTGAAGTCGAGTCAGATTAACACCTTCAATGTTGTAATCGAAAGATATCACATTTCTCTTCCTAGTAAAATTCACCACATTACATTTCATGACATTCAAATGTAAACAATTATTGTTACACCATCGGCTGATATCATTTAGGTCACTTTGTAGCCTCAAACAATCATTCATAGATGACACGCTCTTATAAATTTTAATATCGTCGTCCGCATAAGCTACCTTCATGCAGTCCACCATCTCTAAGAGATCGTTAACAAAAAGGACAAATAGTAGGGGTCCAAGATTGGATCCCTGCGGCACTCCTGAAGTTACTCGAAATTTTCTCGATTTGGAATTCTCTATTTGCACAAATTGACTGCGATTACTCAAATAGGACTCCACGAGAAGTGATAAATTATTCGAAAATCCAAAAAGCTTCCTAGTTTTAACTATAAGTAGTTTATGGTTTATCTTATCGAAAGCCTTCTGGAAATCTGTATATACAACGTCAACCTGCCCTGCTCCGTCCAACTCCTCATAAATGAACTGAGAAAACTGAGCCAAATTTGTAGTGCAAGATCTCCTAGTCATAAACCCATGCTGCTCAATTGCAATACTATTTCTGATCTTAGGATATATGCTATTAAAAAGTATAATTTCAAACAATTTAGAGAAATTCGACAATATAGAAATTGGCCTGTAATTACCAATATGTGATGAGTCTCCCTTCTTGAGCACCGGAATAACTTTTGCTACCTTCCATCTTGTAGGAAAAATGCTGGTCTTCAGAATGAGATCATATATATGCTTTAGCGGCATGATTAGACTGTCAATACAGTCTTTCACAATGAAGCTTGGAATCAAATCAGGACCAGCCGTCAACTTGTTATTAAGTTTTCTGGCAGCTACTTTTATCATGTCTTCTGTGATACACTCTATGAAAACGAGAGTGTTTCCAGAGTTTTCACCAACAATATCACAATTAGCAGAAGCATCTGAATACACAGAACTGAAGTAATCCGCAAATGCGTTCACAATATCATTCGGATTGTTATAAACAGATTGTTCATGTTGCATGATTCCTGGAATTCTAGTACATCCCCTTTTATCCTGAATAAAGGACCAGAACCTACTAGGATCTTCATTGATGAAGTGCTCTGAAGTAGCAATATACGCTTTGTAGAGTGAACCAATCTCTGATTTCACCATGGCTCTGAGAGAACTATAATGTCTGCCGTAAGAAGGTTTCTTGAATTTTTTGTAGTTACGATAAGCAACTTCTTTCATACGTATCAACTTTATGAGTTCAGATGTATACCAATGTGGAAATCTCCGAGTCCTGCCTTTCTTAAAAGGAACAGTGGACCTGAAAATATCCTCGAGGATTTCATACAGCATATTACAAGCTTCATTTGGATCATCGATTTCCATAATCTTAGACCAGTCCACACCACACATCATCGAATACATCGTATTAAAATCAGCCTTCCTAAAGTTGAATTGTCTAGGTGAAAAGTTTGCTCCAAAATTATTTTGTTTAGGGAGCGTCCATCAAAATGCAGGCAGAAAGGTGGATGATTGGGATCAATATCAACTAGACCCGCTGACTCCTCAGGTGTAGATAATCGCAGGTTAGATAGTAACAGGTCCAATATTCTATTATTACAATTGAGAATGTTGTTGGTTTGTCTGAGTTCCATAATTTGAGAGAACGCAGACAATGTGAGGGCTTTATGATCAGTGGAACTTTCTCCAGCAAACAGCGGAGAATTGAAATCACCAATTAAAATAACATTGGTATCGACTATAAAACTCATAGAGGTCAGAGCATCAAAAAACAGATCGAAATTGTCGTTACTTATGGCGGGAGGTATGTATATAACAAACACAGAGATTAACAACTGGTCGACATATATTTTACAACCCACCACATCGATGGTTGGGACTAAGTTCCGTACCTGCGACAGATCTAAAGGTTCTGTTTGATATTTGGTATCAACTGCTAATATTACTCCTCCTCCAGTAGATGCTTGACATAATAGAAGATTTCTATCACATCTATAAACACAATAATTGTCCGTAAATAGTTCGGAATTATATACGCTATCCTGCAACCACGTTTCACTTAAACAAATAATGTCATAATCACATGCACAAATAGATTGAAAAAATTGATGTGTCTTGGAGTTAAGGCCTCTGACATTCTGATAGAAACACGATAAACTCGATATTGTAGCTGAGCCTAAGATTGCATGGTTCTTGGACGGCGTTTCACAAAAAAACGCCTTACAGCAGCGCCCTCAGGCCAGAATGTTGGGTTCATGACCTGTTCTAATGACTCTAAAGGCAACGTTATCTTAAATGAGGAATAGGTATCAGGATTCCTAGAGATCAATTTTTCGCAGGTAACGCCAGGTATTCTTGAACCAATAAATGTTTTCAGATCATCCACGTTCGTTGTTGGACTTAATCTGGACACGTGAATAAATGCATGCTGCTTTTTAGGGACTGTGATCAATGAGCTAGATTTCATTGTTCCAACAACAGGCAGAGGAGGCTTTTCAGATCTCAATTGCTGTTTACCTGTTGACATGGATGTGTTATCTCCAATATTCTTTTTTTTCACAGGTTTATTGAGTTTCGTACTTTTCTTTGATGTGACCAATGCCCAATCAGATTGCTTTTTCAATAACGTAGATGCAGTATCGTTCTTAGTTTCCACGTTCATTAAGTCAACCATAATTTTCGTTTGAGTCGATTCAAGAGAATGAGGATCATCCGTCGATACTCTCTCTACAGAATTCCTATGTTCAATTGGTAGTAAGTCGCAAGGACGGTTATCTACATCCTGACCGTGCGAATTCTCACTACCAGATGAATTTACTATTGAAAGGTTTCTACTTTGTTTAAGCTCCTTTATCTCAGATACCAAATCTCGAATAAGGTATTCTTGAGCAACTATCAATTCTCTTAATGACCGAATTTCCGCAGTAAAAGAACTAGTGATTTCACGTTTGAAACTCAACAAATCGTTTTTATTCAAACACTCACAAATATGGCCAGCTATATTTCCTGAATTTGTCCCTGCGTTTGACTTGTCCGGAACTTCAAGACAGATCTCGCACATCCATTGTTTACCGTCATTTCCATCCCGTCTTTTATAAAAATCGTTCATGGATGGAAATATGCACTTAGTATGGAAATTAAGTTTACAATTTTTACATATTATGGAATCATCATGCCTATCAATTTTAGTACTACACTGAGAGCACTGAATTCCATGACTGCGCGACATGATTATTATAATATTTTCTTCTCAGAATGGGTACCGTTGCTAATGAATGAGTTCACAAAACGCGTGTTTACGTTTCCTAAAGATTTCGCAAAGCTTCGCAGTGGATGGTCCCCTTTAGATTTAGGGGTGACTCGCACTTGTCTTAAGATGTTTGCCAGATGTTAAGTAGGTACGGCCGAAATAATTGTATTCCAGTATCACGACGTTGAATTTTAGAATTGTTGAGGAATATTATTGCAAATAACTCGGTAGATTATTTGTATATACAACAATTGAAAACACTTATGTAATCTCTGCTACTTTATATTTTTAATGATACCGAATTTCACTGTATACTCGCGATTTATTCCTCTGAAATTTTCGAATTTCGAAGAGCAAATGATAACACGACTACCCCGGCCGACTGAAACCTGACTTATTGTCATATATTATATATATATATATATATATATATATATATATATATATATATATATATATATATATATATATATATATATATATATATATATATATATATATATATATATATATATATATATATATATATATATATATATATATATATATATATATATATATATATATATATATATATATATATATATATATATATACTAAGAAATTAAATGTATTAGTGGTCCCTCAATAATATGTGATAATATCTCTAGATGTGAAGAACTTATTTTCTAACATATCAAAAAAAGTGATAATCAAAATTATACACCAAGAGTGGCATAGAATTCTCCCCCCACTAACGTTCCTGAAGACCAGTGCATTTTCATCATTAATTTGATTTTTGAGACAACTTATTTATCCTATAAAGATGAGTTCTACTCTCAGCTCTTTCGCTGTCCCATGGGTGGCTGTCTTAGTATCATTCTGGCTTCTATAGTGATGTGCTCCCTGCTTAATACTTGTATTCCAAATTTGACGTTTATTATGAAATTTACATTTCTTATATCAATATGTAGATGACCTCATCCTATATCTACCTCAAAATAAAATAGAAGACATTGTGAATGTTTTTAACTCCTATGATGAACTCATTAAGTTTACTGTAGAGATGGAGACAAACAGATCTGTCGCATTTTTGGATACCAGAGTGGTTAGGTCCGAGGGTAATATTATTAAGTTGGATTGGTATCAAAAGCCGTCTTCTTCAGGTATATATATGCACTACCGATCTCACCACAATGTAAATATGGAGCCAAATATAATCAATCAACTCAAGAATAGAATTGTAAACATTATTCACACGAATTACTATCAGAGCTCACTGTTCTGTCTAGAAGTTATCTTGGTTGACAATGGATATCCAAGAACACTTGTAAAAAAGATCCTATGTAATACAGTCATTAGACCACCGACATTGATATAGATCATAACAAAGACTCACAAGCTCCATTAGTTAAATACAGATTTTTGTCACATTTCCCTTGCCTCACGGCAAAACTGTGTCACGTTTTTAGTGCAACAGATGAGCTAAAACTTGTCAAATAAAACTTCGTTACTGGCAGAAGTGTTTTTACAAGACTTAATGATAAAGTACCTCTATCTCTAATATCAGATTGCATCTACAGTGTTCCGTGCTTAGATTGTAAAGGAGTTTATATAGGTCAAACTTCTCAGGCCATTAAAAGAAGAATAAAGTGATGTTAGACTTCATAAAAGTGATGTTAGACTTTCCCGCCTTTAGCCTTAGTACTACACTCAGCAAAACAGGGACATCGTTTTGACTCTGAAAATGTTGGATTACTGGATGTAGCTGTTAATTACCAGCAAAGGATTTTTTTGGAAATGGTCCATATCAATAACAACACCAACATCATTAATAAGAACGGACGTTTCCAGGCTTAGCTGCATTTATAGTTTTTTACTTTCGGATCATTTTAAGTAACCTTCGCAGACAGTCCACAATTTTAATAGACTTTATGCGTTACGTGCTCAGTATGACTTTTGTAGTTACGGTGATTCACTCTCTCGCCTTTGTGCTTTTTTCTGTGACAATTTTTTCTGTTTTATAGTCATTCATTTAGACAATATTCAGTTTCCTCTGCAATATCACATACATTTTGAGTCACACATGCTTTTTGATGGTGTTGGCCATACCTTTTTACTTAGAAGTTGTTAAGAAATTTGTTAGACAAGTTGTCAAAAAAAATTTTATCATGATATTTGTGTGAACATCTTCTTTTTTAGAGTCCCGATGAAGACTGTAAACACACTCGAAATATAGACCAATATAGCAAACAAATTGGTTGAAATCTTTTAATAGTGGCCTCCTATTTTGCTTATAACCCATAAAATTTATATATATATATATATATATATATATATATATATATATATATATATATATATATATATATATATATATATATATTTATTTTGAAAGTTTTTAGCATTAACAGGCTTTTTTAATATGAAAAAGTTTATTTTTGTTGACGTTTCGTTGTTATATTACAACTTTGTCAAAACTTTTGACAAAATTGTAATATAACAACGAAACATCAACAAAAATAAACATTTTCATATTAAAAAAGCCTGTTAATGCTAAAAACTTTCGAAATAAATATCTCAAACAGGCAATAAATCAATTTCAAGAAATATATATATATATATATATATATATATATATATATATTAATATATTAATATATATATATATATATATATATATATATATATATATATATATATATATATATATATATATATATATATATATATATATATATATATATATATATATATATATATATATATATATATATATATATATATATATATATATATATATATATATATATATATATAAATATCATCACCTCCTTTGTTGCTTTAGAGTATATTGTTGTCCGACTTCGGTCAGATATATTATTCATCACCAATTTTGCCTTCGTTCATATTTCGAAGAGATTCGGGACCATATACGAGATTCCGGAAGAAATATTTCTCCCGCCTTCTTCGTTTTTATGTTTGAAAAAAGTAGGAGATCTACAAACTTCCAATCCAATTCAGATATCGCAACTCTGTTCGTAAATGGATCGAATTAAAACCGCATTTCAGTCGTGATAAATGACCGTGGAATCTTCAACATCAGTTTGTGCAAATTACGATCTAGAAAGGAATTTCACAAGAATTTTCCAACAATTCTGAATTCACGTTTCAATGAAATGTGAGTCGATGAGATCAAACTTGAGAAAATGCAGTTAGATAAATACATGAAATAAATTTCATATAAATTGAAATTTTTGATTGTCTTACTTTTTGCGCCGGATGGGTATATCAAATGATTTATGACTAAAATAGAAGAAAGGTTAATGCTTGATTATGTACAGACTTGAGGTTTAGAGATTGCTCATATATTTCATGCAGAGCAGCATATTGGCAATAGTATTGTTTATAAACATCACTTTTATGGAGCAAGTTGACCCTATATATATATATATATATATATATATATATATATATATATATATATATATATATATATATATATATATATATATATATATATATATATATATATATATATATATATATATATATATATATATATATATATATATATATATATATATATATATATATATATATATATATATATATATATAAGGTAAAACTAGTGGAAATTTCGGTACTAGAATACAGGAACATAAATATAGCTTCGCGCATAATAAGAGTAATTCGAATTATGCTAAATATTTATTAACAGAAAACCATACTTTCGATACGAATTTCAAAATTTTACACAATATAGAGAGAAGTAATCAATCAGATTATTGGAAATAGTGGAAATAAATCGGCTCAAAAATTCTGAAAATTTGCCAAATGATTAGACAGAATTAAACAATTAACCCTTGTTAATCCTTTTCAGGTATACTATCAAAGTATACTATAACTTTCTTTCGACAAATTCCTGACAAATTATTCAAAAGAACATTCATGTTTCACATAGCCAGCTCTAATAATGTTCTTTTGAATAATTTGTCAAGAAATTGTCGAAAGAAAGTTATGTTACACTTTAACAGCGAATATCTACAGGTGCGATAATATAGCACGAGAACTACAAAATCCTTCTTCTTGTAGTGAATTTCTTTCATGTTTCGAAAGAGGGCAACGGGCGTTTCTACAACCGCAACCTAGATGGCGCATTACTTCAATCAAATTAGATGAAATTGTTCCTAAATACTAGACTTGTGAAATGTAGATTCTTAATTGATAAGGACAAGTGAAACTTTCAATGTAGTTTATCATTCATGTGTTTTTCATTGATTCTAAGATTTGAGATGAACATTAATTTATCCATTATATATGCATACGACTTACTCTATATTTCTGTCTTACAATCAAAAGGAGCAGGGTGATGGTAGAAATCGTTGCCTTTCATTCCTTGAACGTGTCGTGACTGATAAGTACCTTGTAGTATAGAACAGTGACTATCTCACGCTTTCAATAAATGTAGGCATCTATTTCAAGATTCTCTGACATTTATCACTAGGACGATAATGGAGATTTCAATATTTTCCGACATTGATCCCAAGAAGTACAATGGAGACATCGTATTGTTCATGTTTCACATAGTCATCTGCTATAATGTTCTTTCGAATAATTTGTCAAGAAATTGTTAAATGAAAGCTGCAGTATACGTTGATAGCGAATAGCCTCAAGTACGATAATATAGCACGAGAACTACAGATTTCTTCTTCTCTTTCATATATATACATATATATATATATATATATATATATATATATATATATATATATATATATATATATATATATATATATATTTACTTCGTATCTTTACTGACACTCTTATTATACATTTGGATATTTTTTTCCTAGGTTAGGGTCAATTTATAACAATTATTACATTAATATTTAACTTTATTTACGCGTTTCGACTGTTTCGTTATATATATATATATATATATATATATATATATATATATATATATATATATATATATATATATATATATATATATGGGATTGCAGTCAAGGACAGGAAAATGGGATTGCAGTAGGACAGGAAAATCAGTTACCTCTTTAGTATTTTCCAAGCTTTCGAAAATGTTTATTTTCTTCTTCAGGGCTAAAATAGTACAAAAATTAACAGTTTATATAGCAAGGCACTATAAAAAGTTTTTTCTCACAATTACTGTGAAGTTAATCCGAAAGTACATTAGTTTTTTGAGTTTTGAAAATGAGTACAAGTGTTCCCAAATGCATTGGGTTGGAATATTACTGCATTCTACGTGTTGGGTAGTCGAAGGAAGCAACGACAATGACTGTATTTCTCAATTTCGCTTTTCAAGTCGCTTCCTTCGACTACCCAACACGTAGAATGCGGTAATATTCCAACTCAATGCATTTGGGAACACTTGTACTTATTTTCAGAATTCAAAAAACTAATGTATTTTCGGATTAACTTCACAGTAATTGTGAGAAAAAACTTTTTTATAGTGCTTTGCTATATAAACTGTTAATTCTTGTACTATTTTAGCCCTGAAGAAGAAAATAAACATTTTCGAAAGCTTGGGAAATACTAAAGAGGTAACTGATTTTCCTGTCCTTGACTTCAATCCCAATTAAACACTGAAAATACATATCTACAGTTGCTAAACATTCAATATATATATATATATATATATATATATATATATATATATATATATATATATATATATATATATATATATATATATATATATATATATATATATATATATATGTTAATTTGTTTTTAAGGGGAATTCGACCAACACTTTCACTGAATCACTCTGTATTTCTCACCAAGCTTTCGCAACAATTCATTGCTTCATCAGGGTTGCTACAAGATGTGTGAGGTAAATACATTTTAAAAATAACACTTAAAATAAAATAAACTTACAGAACGTGAGATGATATGTCACCACATTTCGACATTAAATAATAACACAGTTGTAAAATAAATTTTATAAATTAATATTCTCTCGGAATTTTATTCAATAAAGTGTAAATCATAAGTTCAAGTATTTGAATTTAAGTTTACATTCAATTATATCATCGTTTCTTCGGTACTGTACAGTGGAAGACCGGTACGTTTTATTCGGAGGAAACAAAAGAAAAAACACACAACATACTAATCACTCAGCGTCAGGATTGAAATTTTACTGTTTCATACATCGAGCGGACCACCATAATATTGTAAATGCGGATACGTTAATAAATATGTATATATATTACTTAAATTTTGTGTATCGGACTTTTTATTGATAGAATATCGTTTCTATATATATATATATATATATATATATATATATATATATATATATATATATCAATTCTAATATCAGTCTCCTATTCAACTCCGACTCCCTGTCTAATATCTCTACATTTTCCAAATCAATTTTATGATTTTCATTATTGGAGTGTGCTGATAATGTTGGTTGTTTTTCAGAATATCACTCTTATGTAAGGCCATCCTAATTTTGAGCCACTGTGATGTTTGCCCAATATACGCATCCCCACAATCCGAACATTTGATTCTGTAAATGATATTCGATTGTAAGGAATCTGGTGTTTTATTCTTCAATTTAGTAAATAGGTTTCTTACAGTTTTAAAATTATATGTAGTTATCTTGATATCCTCTTTTTTGAAACAGTTTTTAATAATTAAGATAAAGAAGTAAGTCAGAAAGTTTGATGTTTATGATACTTTTATATTTCACTGTGACTATTGATTTTGATGAATGAAGAAGTCTGTCAATCATGTCTTCAGGATAAGAGTTTTCCAGAAGGATGTCAAATAATTTCCTTGTCGATTTTTCAATAAAAGACTTATGACATATGCTATCACATCGATTTTTCATTTCTCTGATACAGTTAATTTTCATGCTCATGGGGTGGTCAGAAAAATAATTTATGAATTTAGTGGATGCTGTTCCTTTTATGTACCAATCGAGACGAATTTTGTTTTCTAATCTATAGAGCCTAGTATCTAAGAATGAGACGGAATGATTTTCATCTTCTCTATCAATTGTGAATTCAATGTTCGAGTTAAAAGCATTGAATACTTCCAAGATATTATCTATATAATTTTTCGGTAAGCACAATATCAAGTCGTCAACAAATTTTCTGATGAAAATTGAATGTATTGAATTTTTTAGATGAATTAACTTTCAATAATCCTAATATTTTATCCCAAAATACTAAAGTGGTAACTCATTTTCCTGTCCTTGACTGCAATCCCAATTAAACACTGAAAATACATATCTACAGTCGTTAAACATTCAACTATATACGTATATATATATATATATATATATATATATATATATATATATATATATATATATATATATATATATATATATATATATATATATATATATATATATATATATATATATATATATATATATATATATATATATATATATATATATATATATATATATATATATATATATATATATATATATATATATATATATATATATATATATATATATATATATATATATATATAGAAGAGTAATTTAGCAGTGGGGCGTAAACCCAAAGAACCTGGGTTCGAATCCCAGTCGAGTTCAAAACTTTTGAAGTGTAATTTCAATTCTCAATTTTCACTGTAAAATATTAATACGATATATATATATATATATATATATATATATATATATATATATATATATGTTAATTTGTTTTTAAGGGGAATTCGACCAATACTTTCACTGAATCACTCACTGGATCCCTTACCAAGCTTTCGCAACAATTTATTGCTTCATCAAGGTTGCTACAAGATATGTGAGGTGAATACATTTTAAAAAGTACACTCAAAATTAAATAAACTTACAGAACGTGAGATGATATGTCACCACATTTCGACATTAAACAATATCACAATTATAAAATCAATTTTTCATTACGAAAGTTGCTAATTTAAGTAGACAATTAGTGATGAAAATATTGAGGTTGGAAATAAGTTAGACTAATCATGAAATTACCAACTAGGAAAAACAAAATGAAAAATTATTGTTAAATGTTGAGAAGTTAAATTTGGAATGGACTTTACAAGAATTCAAAAGGAGACAAAAGATAGGTTAAAACAAAAAATTTCATGAAATTAAAAATAAAAACTTATGTAAACTAAATACATTGAATAACTTATGTAAACCTTGTATCAAAATCCAAAAAAAATGGATAACCAATATATCAAACACAGAAATTCCTGAAGATGTTAAATCCCTTCTGGCTTTGGGACCAAAGTTTAACATGCAAATAATGAATAAGCTAATAACAGATATTGAGGACATTCTACAAAACATACCAGAGGACATAAGAGACAGCATCTATTACAACTAATCATTTACATAAGCATAAGGACAGTAAAACAAAAACAGATGAATTGTATTCAAAAACCAAAAATTTCATGAAGACAAACCCTAATTTGGTGATACTCAACAGTGACAAGGGATCTCTAACTGTTGTCATGGAGAAACAAGATTATATACAAAAAATGTATGAAATTGTCAACTCATAATCTTTTAAGCCATTACCAAGGGACCCTACACTAAGTATTCAAAATAAGTGAAACGATTACATTTCACTATCGAAAGAATATTTTGATATTGAAAGAATAGACACATCAAAAGCAAAAACAATGAAATGTTATAATTCAATATCACCCAAAATATACGGTAATCCGAAGTTACACAAACAGGGTATACCCTTGAGACCCATAGTTTCAAATATTGGAGCACCCACGAGTAAGTTAATATTAACCAGATGTTCTTACAGCAGCATATAATAAAAATAACCCATATTGAATAAAGCATTCATTTGAATTCGTGGAATTGATGAATGATTTTGAAATACTTGACGATCACGAAATCATCTCCCTAGATGTGGTCAACCTTTTTGGTAACCTTTCAACAGATTTGATATTGGACACCTTAAATTCAAAATGGGTGAATATACAGGTGGTGAGTAAAATACCTAGAACAATGTTCATAGAAATGATCATATTTTTATTAGATCACAGTTATTTCTGCTTTGACAAAAACTGGTACACACAAACCCTTGGCTGTGCAATAGATTCTAAATTGAGTCCTATTTTAGCACAATACGTTATGGATCATTTGTTAGACGAAATATTGCCAAAGCTAAAGTTTAATGTAATTTTCATCAGAAAATTTTTTGACGAATTGATATTGTGTTTACCGAAAAATTATACAGATAATATCTTGGAAGTATTCAATGCTTTTAACTCGAACATTAAATCCACAATTGATAGAGAAGATGAAAATCTTTCCGTCTCATTCTTAGATACTAGGTTCTATAGATTAGAACACAAAATTGGTCTCAATTGGTACATAAAAGGAACAGCATCCACTAGATTCATAAATTATTTTTCTGACCACCCCATGAGCATGAAAATTAACTGTATCAGAGAAATGAAAAATCGATGTGATAGAATATGTCATTGTTTTATTGAAAAATCGACAAGGAAATTATATGACATCCTTTTGGAAAACTCTTATCCTGGAGGAATGATTGACAGAATTCTTCATTCATCAAGTTATCCAAAAACAAGTACAATAAGAACATCAAATGTCACAGTGTAATATAAAAGTATCATAAACATCAAAGATCTGACTTTCAGAATCAAAAACTGTCTCAAAAAAGAGGATATAAAGATAACTACAAATAATTTTAAAACTGTAAGTAACCTATTCACTAAACTGAAGAATAAAACACCAGATTCCTTACAATCGAATATCATTTACAGAATCAAATGTTCGGATTGTGGGGATGCGTATATTGGCCGAACATCACAGTGGCTCAAAATTAGGATGGCCTTACATAAGAGTTATATTGTGAAAAACAACCAACGTTGCGCATTATCAGCACACTCCAATAATAAAAATCATAAAATTGATTTGGAAAATGTAGATATATTAGACAGGGAATCGAAGTTGAATAAGAGGCTGATATCAGAAATGATATATATATAAATAGAGAACGATATTCTATCAATAAAAATTCCAATACACAAAATTTAAGTAATATATATATATACATATTCATTAACGTATCCGCATTTACTATATTATGATGGTCCGCTCGATGAATGAAACAGTAAAATTTCTATCCTG
This sequence comes from Henosepilachna vigintioctopunctata, assembly GCA_030704895.1. Lineage (NCBI taxonomy): Eukaryota > Metazoa > Arthropoda > Insecta > Coleoptera > Coccinellidae > Henosepilachna > Henosepilachna vigintioctopunctata. The sequence goes on from JARQZJ010000007.1 coordinate 2,418,429, forward strand.
ACGCTGAGTGATTAGTTTGTTGTGTTTTTTCTTTTGTTTCCTCCGAATGAAACGAACCGGTCTTCAACTGTACAGTACCGAATAAACGATGATATAATTGACAACAGAGATCATATCAATACGAAACAGTTATCATATCATATCAATGCAAGAAGGAAACATCGATAAATACTTCGGAATTAAAAAGACGTGCTGAAAACTAAGATTGACAGTAAACATCTCTTCTAGGCTGTCAACACTTACACCTGATCAATTATTTTTTACTCATTAGAAAATAGTAATGTGTAGGAAAACTGACGTTGACAACCTACTAACAAATTACAATCACCACCACCCAAAAAAACCGTTTATAGGACTACTCTACTAAGACATTCAGGCGTTAGATCATAAACAGATATCGGTAACTCGTTGGATAAGCAAATATCGAATATCCGTGACGGCTTCTATAGAAAATCTGCTCAGCCACAAGTGCACTGTTAAAATGATGACCGCACTCCTCTAAAACTAAGGGAAAGTCAGACAAAAAACGCGTAGTACAACTGGTTGGTCACAGGCATATTGTTCTCCGAAACAAATGGCTCCCACCTAACTATCCAAGACGAAATACGTTCAGCCCGTAATTACCAGAAATATATACCTAGTTGACGCAAGACCAAATACTGATGGACGACCGGTATAGATACGTATAGCAAATAATACAACAGAAAACAAGGGGTGTCAAATGCTTGCACTTAAGTAAACAACCAAAGAGATGACGCCGCAAAGATAATGTATGAAGAACTAGCATAAAAATTACATCATGTACGGAAGGAAAAAATGCCTTGCTATAATGTAATTCCATAACAAATTTTGGAGAATAACCAGTTCAGACTCTACAGAGACTAGACATATACTAATCAAAGAATTCCCCACAATGATAATAAAATTATTAAACAAGTAATAAGCTTTATTTCCAAATATAGTGTATGTTACCAGAACAAGGTCACAAAAACTTACACTAAAAAGAGAAATAAGGTCAAAATAAAATGTATATTCACAATAATTGATTAATTCATTTATATTATATGGCTCAATCCTGAGGAGATATTTACAGATATTAGCATTATATGTAATGTGATTTTTGTCCCTTCTAATATTGGATGGTAGATTATTGAAGTACTGTAGGCATTTATACAAAGGTCCTTGTTCTGTTTTTGCCAGCTTGTGCATTGAAAAATTCATGTCCAATGTGCGGGTGTTCTGTTTTTCTTCAAATCTATTTCTATTTTTGAATAAGAATAGGAGATATTTCTGAATGTGAATGGCAGGAGCTGTCAGAATACCCTTCTTCTCTGTACTTCTCTCTACAAGATTCACGAAAACGAAGGTTTTAATGTTATACGTATAGCTCATTTTTGGTGTCAGGTAACTCTGTCTAACTCTGAGTAATAATTCCGTACTTGATTTTAGCCTCAAATACATAAATGATAAATAATATTAATGGTTTTCTTGTCCAGGTAATTGCTCAGAACTCCCAAGGAGTAACATATAGAACTCAGTTGGTTGCACAGTTCTGCAATATGTTTCTTCCAATTTAGTTTGTCTTCTACATGTACACTCAAGAATTTGGATAACTCTTGCAGTGACAGCTAGAAATTCCCTCATCTTAAATATTCAACTGCTTTTGCATTGCATTTGTTTCACAGCATTCATGAGTAGATTGTTTGTCCCAAACCATTCTTGTGCTATGCTTAAGATGTGAGCACCTTGATTTTCTGCTTGAATTTGGGTGCTTGCCCTTACGTTGATGTTTGTGTCATCTGCATAATTCACAATTGTTGCTTTTCCTACTTTATTTGTTATACTGTTGAGAACATTTACGAATACGATAAACAATGTAGGAACCAAGATACTGCCCTGTGGTATACCAATTTCAAAAGGGTTAGATTCAGACAGCACCTCAGACCCATCACCTCTCACCAATATTCGCTCACCAGAGTTCTGGAGGCAAGATAAGACTTGGTCCATTCAAGTGAATTCATTCTTATTTCATACTGTTCCATTTTGATTATAATGTACTTGTGAAAAAGGCTAACAAAGGTCTTTGAGAGATCAATTAAAAGAGCGATTATGATTTCTGAACATTCAAAAGATGCAAGTATTTCCTAAATGAAGTCAACTATGGCTGTTTGAGTGAATCTGCCTTTTATATAACCATGCTGAGTTGTTGAAAGTAGATTCTGTTCATCTGAAAAGGTTATAATTTGGCTGCTTGCAATCATCTCAAAGACTTTTGACAAGGATGGCAGGAGACTTATTGGTCTATAATTTGCAGGATTTTCTGCATCACCTTTTTATGTATAGGAATAACTATAGCATATTTGAGTTGGTCAGGAATAATTCCATATTTCATAAACAACTCAAAAGAGTTGTTCATGATATATGTAAGTGGATAAACTATTTGGTTGATGCATTTTTCCACAACCGTTACTGGAATGCCATCTATTCCACTAGCATTTGTGTTTTTCAGCTGGGAGACAAATTTCTTCACATCATATACTTCTACTTTTTAAAGGTGAAAGTATTTACATTCCTAATCATGGAATGTTGAAGATGTGTATTTATTGTGCCCTGATGTAGGTTATTTGTGGCCAATATTTGAGAGTAAGTGCTGAAGTCCTCTGCTATTTTGATCAAAGCACCTGGTGTTCGCATAGTTTTCCCAGTTATGCCCTTTAACAGCACTCCAGAGTGGTGTGCTCTTATTATCAGAATCGGTAATTTTTGTTCGACTTTCTGCAATTTATTGTCCCTCATTAGGCTATCATATTCTCTTTTGACCGTCTTATTGGTCTCATTTAGGGTATCATTGTTCATTTTGCACATATGTGAAATGTCTAACCTTTTCTTGCAATTTATAAGCTTTTCATTTCGGAGTATTTGTTTTTGTTTAGAAAAATGTTTTATGTTTATTCTTTTCAATGAACAAGAATAGTTGAAAGCTATAAGAAACAAGTTTATGAAGATATTCAACTGTCCATTTACGTCACTTGGTTGAAGCTTCTTCATGGTATACATTTTCAAGTTGTTCAACAAGATCTTACATTCACATCACTTAACATTCTTGTGATGGAGGTTTTAGTGTTAAATTCTTGAAGATTGAAAGTAGTTACATGTGCCGTATCATGATCCGAAAAAACAGTTGCAATGATGTCAGCAAAGCAATAGTTTCAGTTTGTAATGATGTTATTAATACAGCTTTTGTTAGTATGGTTATTTTTAGTTGGTATATGTATAGTATGTTTCAATCCATAGGAAAAACAACTTCACATTGTTCTTTTGTGTTGGCATTGAGTTGGTTCAATATGTGTTGATGTTAAAATCCCCAGCTGTGATAATTGTGTTTTCAGTCCAGCAAATAGCTGTCAAGACTGATTCAAACTTTTTGAGGAATTCCGTTGCATTTCCCATACGAAAATAAATGGAAAGTAATGTATAGGTTATTTTGCCAAATCTTATATCTACTGCAGAAATCTCTATAATTACCCTCAACTGATATTTCAACTATATCCAGTCTTTCTTGATAGTTGCTTCTCAGTTTTATGTATATAGCACTGCCACCGTGTTCGCCTCGGTTCCTACAGTATGAGCTTGTTGATGTTAATTCACTTTTGAGGTATTTTTTCAACTGATCCTTCGATTTCCAGTGTTCCGTGAAACAGAGGCCTTGAAGTGATTTTGTTGACAATCCATTAGGCATTATCTCTTCAATTTGAGATATTGAATTTCCAATTGATTGCAAATTTTGATGTGAGAAGGATATTTTTCTTACATATTTTTGCTTTGTGGTGAGAGTTTTTTGATAGTGTATCCAAATATTTATTTTGATATACTGGTCTTATATGAGGTGCCGCTTTTCCGTTACCCATTTCATTTGATTCAAGTATCCTGTTACTGATTTTTGCTTTCATTTCTGACTGTGAAGTTCCTTCTCACCTGCATTTTGTCCTGAATGTTGGCCACGGTAGAAACTGAACCTCTCAAACCTGATCCCTACCAGTCAGAACTCCACACTGTTTACTGTCTCCATCACATCAAGTGGAACACCCGCCAAGAAACAATTTGATTTACCTTCGATTGATTTTGAGTCTAGGGCTGAAACTGTTATTTCTTCCTGTTCCTGCTTACTTTTTTTGCAATGTAATATCTGACGTGTTTCTCTCCAACGCCATTGAGATAGAAAGCCAAAGTCTTTTTTCCTTGTGGTTTGGTTTGGTTGATTTGAAAGCATTATCATCCTCGTGGTGTATGTACCAACGTTTCTTACTTTGTTACGCCTGTTTCTAACCGTTATAAATTCGTTCAGTTTTTCAAATACGGGATTGTCATTTGTTTCTCTTACTACCTTTGCATAGGATTGTTTATTTTGTTCGCGTTTCAGGTTGTGAATACTAACACTTTCATCGCCATCAGCAGCTTGATAGTTTTCTATGTTCCGTAGTTCGCTTGTACTCTGTAATTCCATTTCCTTGTGAACGTCATCGCCTCTATCTCTCTCCTTCGTTTCAACATTTGAAACCTGCTCTCGACTTTGTTTAAGTTGATTACTTGCGATATTTACATTATTTGTGTTAGCGTATGCGTATGATTTTTTGCCTCGAAGCCCTTATCTTCCATGAATTTGATTTTATCTCGTAATAGACTGTTATTCACAGTATATATATCATTCTTTACTTGTATTCCTTTCAAAAGTTGCTTTAAGTATGCAATTTCTACATTCAGTATTTCATTTTGTGTCACCACATATTTGCTTGCTTTTACAGATTCAGTTGTCCACTGTTCAAGTTTTGGCCTAACCTGGTCCTGGTTGACAAAAGAAAAAGAACCCACTTCGATGTAACCTCATTCATCGAAGTGGGCGTTCCAAATGCAAATAACGAATAACCCAGTAAATGGTAAAGTTCTAAGAAATCTACTGTTAAACATCAAAGAACAAGGACATCTGCTGTAAGCACGGAGAACATCTCTTTAAGGATTTACAGAAATCGGTGCTACAAGTAACAGCAAGGACTGCCAGGAAGTTTCTTGGTCATAACGGAAATCAACGACATGAAGTCTCCGGACGTGAAAATTTCTGCCATGGAGGCCGTCACCACATGCCCAATAATTTCGAAAGCGATAGCCGAGCTTTATCACTCTGACATACAATGTCTAGGACGCGTGACAGTTTCCCTGTGGTTAACTCCTTCTTGGGAAACGTTGAAAGCCGTTTTTGTTTTACGTTTAACGGAATGTGTTTTTTTACACTTACATTAGTACTTTTTATACTTACTTTAGTTTACACTTTTGTTTTTGCTATGATATTTGATATGAACGATGTCGTTGAACAATTCACCTTTGTTAAACCTTTTCATGCAATCGAATTGTAATTTAGAATGGAATATCTTGAGTTAAACCCAGACTCTGAATAGAAACCAGAAGTTCCCTTGTTATTTATACCTACTTCAACAGATTTGCTGTTAGTCAGTATTTTAGTAGAATCTGAAGGAGTCGTTTGTAACGACGAAACGCGTCATTCAATGTTGTCATTGGATTCATATCGAATAAACGCCAACACTATTCAATATTCAAATTAGAACGTGCAATTATCGTACTGACCCGAAAAAAAAATGTGTTCTATGTCGTTTGAAATTATTTTGCGTGTACTTAGAGATTTACGAACCAAATAATTTCCTGTTTTTTTCAACTTTGTAGTTGCTGAAATTTAATTTTCAAACGGTGACAAAGCTTTTTTTAATTCATGTATAACCTTCAAAACCGAGTTTTATAGAAAATAGATTTAGCTGAGGTTCATAGTGCTGCTGTTCTAACAGCCATGCAAATTCACTTATGCAACATCTATGCACTATTCAAAAGATCACACAATAAAATAATTTCACAAGGAGAGAATGCCAACAAAATCACTTTGAATTAGATGAACCTAAATGTTCAGGGAATAAAACACAAGATAAATCTGAAATACATTTATCTGAAGAAACAGAATACAATGTTGCCTGTTTCTCGAAAACATGGTTCAAAAACGTGGAAACTGAATATTCTATCATATGTGTGTGGCCTACTGCCACTTCTTCAGATCTTAACATATACATGGAGGTGTAGTTGTTCTCACTAAAAACGATAATGTTGAAGGTATTGATGATTGCAATAATTTATCTGTTCAACTATCATTTGAGGTTTGATGGTACGTTTGCTAAGCTATAATATTTTATTGTTGACATTTTAAGGATCCCCGCAAGGATCTTTCGAGAAATTTTTTGATACCTTCGAAAAGATCTCGATTGATTGTGAAATAACAAAATTTCAATTTGTTGTGATTTCAATGTGTGAGACAAGAATTCTGTGCGGTTCTGTGATTTGATCGGCACATTTGGTTTTGCACAGCTGATGAATAAACCAACAAGAGATTATATTTGCATTGACAATACAGTTATCAACTTCAAGTTGCTGAGTATGGTCAGGGTCGTGTATATAGATTAATCCGATCACGTGGCTCAAGGCATACGTGCTTTAATTGAAGGTAACTTTGGAATTAAATGAAGTTTCAGGTATAGATCCCTCAAAGAACACGGCTCTGAAGTAATGCATCGCATGTTGAAAAGCCTTTCTTCAGATTTTATTCAGAGAAGGAATAATCCAGATATTCGTGTTGAAATACCTCACCCGAATATTGTCAATGTCTTTAAATTTGTTCTCACAAAAGCAAATGTTATAAGTTTTCGGTAGAGGTACGGCTATGAAGTTGTTCAACAATGAGCTGAAAAAGATGAGGTCAAACTTTAAAAGAGTCAATTAATAATCTATTAAATATTAAGAAGGGCTACTCTGAGATTCAAGAAATGAAATGAACTTCACATAAAACGCTGTTATGAAGGCTGCAGAAAAAAAGCTTACGATGATATCGTTTCGAAATCCGAAAATGGACAGAGAACATTAGGGTCTTCAATTATTAAAAAGATTAAAACCTCTAGCATGGAAAGTAAACACCATATTCAGTAGAAACTTCTTCAAGTTATTCCAAATCAATTCCCAGCGAATTATTAGAAGATTGTTCACCTAGCGCTAAACAGTTTACTGAAGTCTTCAAAAAAGAGGGCCCGAACTTTCCAATTCATTCTCTGAAGTTTCATCTATCGAGGTTAGAAACACATTTGTGTATCTGAAGGAAAGCAGTATTCAAAATACATGTGCCATCTGGTCCTATTTAATCAGGAGAAACGTTGATAATATAATTTCACCTCTGACTATAAAAAATGATAAATGATTTATTATCTTTAAGTAGATTTCCAAATTGCTTTAAACTTGCTGAAATTATTCCTCTGCATAAGGAAGGAGATATTTATGGAGAAATCAATTAGATACCTATCTGTATTTTTTTCTTTTTTTCGAAGATTTTTGCAAATTTATGAATAATAATATTTACTGCAATACATGAAGGATAATATCATTTTGACTTATTGTCAATATGAGTGTAGAGGTTAGAAATGCAATAGATGCAGTTTTTAGTTGATCAGTATAATGCCAGATTGTTTTGAGAGGGGTTTACATTCGATGTCATTTATCATTTATGTTTTCAGGTTTGGAGAAGACTTTTGACTGCATCTTCCGTTCGATTTTGCTGAGCAAGCTGGAGAAGTTTGATTTGACTGATAGCAGTTTGAGGTTAATTCAGTCGTATCCAGCAGATAAGATCTTCTCAGTGGCGGTTGAGGGAGAGTATACGAGGTATGCGTTGGTGGAGATCGGGATTCCACAGGGCTCAGTACTAGGCGCTCTGCTTTTCCTAGTCTTCATCTACGATCTCCTCAGATTTTAGTCAGGTGCAACTGTTTGGCGATGACTCACCTTTGTTGGTTCAACATGAAAGACACATGTGAGTCAATGGTCCGACACGCTCGTTAAGAATATATTTGTCATCCTATATTCATATATTTGTAATTTTCTAACTCGGTGACGCTCGACGCTTTGAGAACCTCAGTACTTCACGTTAATTACATCACACATAAAATATGGTTTACTTATATATTATATATAATTATTATATATTATGGTATTTTTGAACCTCAAGAAGGTGTATTAGATTATTGGGAAATCTAGACTATCGATCCTACTGCAGAAATGCAATTTGACAGGTACAAATTCTGAGAAATTCACTGAGAAAAATAACAATGTTAGATTAAATGCAAATTTTCACATATATGACACCTGAAATAAATAAGACCTATTTTCAGGCTGGTGTAGACTGGGAAAATCACAGAATGTTCAGAATTCACAATTTTCAAAAAAATTTTTCAAATTTCAAGAATTATTTGTTACCAATTCCAAGTTACCAATTCCTGTGAGGGAATCTGATCAAGCAAAATTTGGGACAATTATTGAAGTTTTTTAGGACAATTATCGAAGGGAGAAAATTATTTAGGTTTTATTAGCTATTTGCGAAATAGCTGCTACTCATGAGATGATTTTCAACAGACTCTGTACGAATATTTGAGTACCTATTTTATTTCGAATTTTATTGTGTTGTTTTTCTTAATTTGAACTCCTTTGCTATATGAGCCGAAAATGTAACAAATGAATGGCGTCAATAAATATCTATCCATCTATGGATATCAGGTCCAAAAAGTTTCCTACCGATATATCTCTTGAAGAACCTACCGCATTTCCTCGAAAATGGTTGAGAATGGTCTATCAATAATGCGAAATCATCAATTATAACGATAACTCACCTTGCTAAGTGGATCGAAATATTTCTGTCGGCGTCTTCCAACGATTGCCAGCAACTTGTCGAAAAACGTCGAAGATTGAGCACGTTATAAATATCATGTGTGCCATCTAAAACCATCCTGAGAGCTACAGCGAGTAACCTTACCGCACCTTTCACGAGGTGTCTATCCACTTTCACCGGAAGTGGTCTTAGGTATAATAAACCGAGAGGAAGTTCAGTATAATTATCACTTTTCGCGGAAAAAACCGATTTTTTTTCATCGTTACGAATTTTTTTCAATTTAGAAGTTTCAACGCCATAATTATTATTTAATAAAAGGTATCTATCGTTTCTAAGCAAATAATTTACATGCATATCACTTATATCACTTTTGCTGAGGCTGCGTTTCATTCGTTCTTCAGAATCATGGTCCTTATGGATTTTGGTGTTTTTCTCCTTTTCGTCCTCCGTTATGTTCCTTGAAAAAAAATGCCAGTTCAAACTCTACATCTTTTGAATATTAATTCTAAGAGATATATCAGAAATTCATCACTTTCTTAACTTTCAGAATAAGTTCCTGTAATTTCCCCGAATGTTTCGATGAAGTAGAAAGCAGGAAGAAAAGTTAGTGCATTCAGCTTTTAAATAATAATTTCAAGCTTCAAATTAATGTCTTTGGCTTAATGTTCCACCAATGTATTGAAAAATATTACAATAAAAATGTAAAGTTAAGTGTTTGAACATGTTTCGAGAAGTCAGCTGATTACCAAGACTAAATACAAAAACAGATAGCAAATTTACATCTATAAGATCGAGAACTAATACATGCGATTTCTATCAGTACCTGTGTTCCTCGAACTATGACATCATTTGCATAGCGGCAAATTTGACTCTTTTTGAATGATATTGACGAATGTTTCAGATATGCTGATATAGACTACATAAAAATAGACGACTTAAAAATCTCGAAGCAGATAAAATCTTTCAACGATTATTCTCTCATAGAGACCGATCTTGATACATTCTCTGACCTCCGCAGACTGAATAATTGGCAACCGTACTTGAAAAAATGCCGTCATATTCTTTTCTCCAGAAATAAAAATACTGTCTCGCTAAAATAATATTTGCGTATCGAAGGAATCTTCCAACATGCTTGCATAAATCTGAGTTTGATATTACCACTATTATATTTTGTTGACGAATCTCTGCTGTTGCTATGTTTGATTCTATTGTAAGATCCAAGTTAGAGTACGCGTCTGTCGCCTGGAATCCAAATTATGATGAACGGTCTAATATAATAAAAAATGTTCAACGGAAGTTCATTAATGTTCTTAATTTCCATTTTAACCGTCATAGATTTTCGTAAGAAAGTAATGTGAGATATCATAAGTTGGAATGTGTGAGTTTGAGAATTGAGTACTTTGATATATGTTTCTCGTATAATCAATGGGTTAAAATAGATTCTGCTACATTTACGGACCTTATTTATTAACTTTTGTTCCCCACATGTACTCAGGAATCGAACAATGTTGATTGTAGGGGAGAGCTAAACGAATTGATTCCATAGATCATTTCACAGGCTTTATTTGGTTAGTGCAGAGACCAATTTGGATATCATCTTTCCGTATTTTGTCTCTTTCAACACACGTTTAAAAAACTGTTGATTTAGAGGAGGATGAAAATATAAAAATCAGCTAATATAGATACTTTCATTTACATTATCTATATAATACACACATATATAATGTATGTGTGTATTACAATGATGTAATGTATGTGTTCTCAAAAGCGTTGATCTGAAATTAATCAAAACGCTTGTAATTGACACTGATATTGGAGACCATAGATGTCTAATTTCGAGTTATAGCCCCATGGATAGTTTTAAACAGGATAATTATAAGAAAGACAAATCTCGGTTATATCAACAAATAATCTCAATAACCACCGATTATCAACGTCTCAAGCCGATTTTGACATTGTGTATAGTTACTTGGATGTAGGTTACAGCTTCAGCAGTTTCTTCAGGATCTTGACATCCCTAATTGACGAATCCTGTCCTATCAGAAAGATCCGCCCTCCATCCAGACGTTGTAAGAGTTGGGTCACTCCACAAGTCACAAGAGCTGCAAAGGATCTGAGAGGTCTGCACTGGTAAAGTGTGAACTTGAAATCAGAGGAAATGACTAACGCCTACAGATCCGCTAAAAATAAATATAAACTGCTACTTGATACAAGTAAGTTATCATTCTATAGTGGATTATTGAATGAATCCGGCAACAAAAGCAAAACAATCTGGAAGCTCATCTGGCCGTGAGACGAAATCTTCAAATGATATCACCTTGAATGTTAATGATTGCATTACTTCTGATCCAGTGAAAGTTGCCGAGGCATTTGGAGAAGATTTTTGATCTATATGCGCTTCAAACTTGCAACAACATTATGGAGATGATATATCAACCTCATGTACCACCCACGATCTACTTGAGAACACTTTTTTTTACCCCGTATTGCCTGAGGAGGTTCTTGAGGTTATCATTGGCTTAAAAAACAACACTTGTCCTGGTCCTGACTTACTTCCAACGAAAGTTTTGGAAGCAATTGCACCGCTAATCTCTGCGCATTTAGCATATTCATTTAATTTATCTGTGACATCAGGATAATTTCCCTCCTCATTGAAAATGGCCAAAGTAATTCCCGTATTCGAGAAGAACGATCCTACTGACATGACAAATTATCGCCCCATTTCTCTGTTTAACGTTATCTAGAAAGTCTTTGAGAAGATCGTTTGTAGAAGAATGCTGAATTATTTAAATAAATTCTCCATAATATCAAGCTTCCAACATGGCTTCTGTAGTGGCAAATCTACGCAAACTGCGGTCTGTCCATTTTTGGGATTTATTTATCTTGGCTTGGAAAGTGGTTTGCACGTTGCAGGTATGTTCTTTGACCAGTCACGAGCATTTGATTGTTTACAATTTCCATTCATTCAAAGTAAAATGTATAGTATAGGATTCAGGGGTGTATTTTTGAATTGAATATCTAGTTTTTTGTCTAACCGTCATCTATTTGTTGAAAATAAAAATCACAGACCTGAAAACTATCCCCTATCAAAGGGGATAGTTTTCTATCCCCTTTTCTGTTTGGGGGTTCTGTTTTGGGGCCCCTAATATTTTTGTTATTTATAAATGATGTTCCAGATTATGTTGAAACTGAATCTATCACTCTTTTCGCTGACGACATGACGATGGGGGTACCAGCCAAGACAAGGAACGAGCTTGACAGTAAATGGAAGAGACTTATCAAGCAATTTTCAGATTGGTGTTACCGAAACTCTCTAATGCTGAATTTAGGGAAAACTCAAGTTATCCATTTTCAACTACGGGAATCTATTTTCCATGCACCTTTTGTTACTGTGTATAGAGACCTTCAACTGGAGTCAGCTGGCAGCGTTAACATTTTAGGTGGGCTCGTTGACAGCAATTTGAGATGGCATTGTCATGTTGAATATCTCAGCAAAAAATTGAATGGTTCATTTTTTGGTACTAGTCGACTCAAGAACTCGCTACCTCTGGATGGGTTTCTTCTGCTTAATATGCTCTGGTTTTCACCCACTTAAAAAACATTGTAGTCCTGTGGGGCGATTGATTTTCAACCTGAAGCCAAAAGAATCATGCCGGCCGATTTTCATCAAGCACAAGATCCGGACGCTGCAATTTTACAGTGTCTGCTGTTTGTTCGCAGTAAACTGCTAGAGCTTGATACAACTTCTAGTTTCCACAGCTACAACACGGTGCATAATTTCACCATCTCTATTTCGACTCATAGAACATCTTAATTTGAATTTTCTCCAACATTTGTGGGCATCAAGTTATTCAATCATCTTCCTAACCACATCAAGTCCTTGAGTCGGTCGAAATTCAAGAAGGAAGTTTGCAGAGTCTTATTACTTAATTGTTTCTATTCCTTGCAAAAATATTTTTCTGCTGAAATTGTTTTAGTGTAATTGTAATTGTTAATCATATTTTTGACATATCCTATACATATTCTAATGTCATATAGGACGAATAAACATTTTTATTATTATTATAAGTATCTCTTGTCTTTTTGTATCCCAGTGAACTGAGATTTTGAACTAGATTGAATCAGTGTATTAATTTACTTGAGTATTTTCTTTCGGAAGATTTGAGTATTTTTATTCTGAAGTTTCAATGTATTTTGTCAATATTTTTGAGTAGAAGTATTTTGTATTGTAAACGAAATGTTCTAAATAGTCAATGTATCTGAAACTTCAGTTTCTAATTTACATTTGTGATATGTGCCTATCTTTTATAGGATACTTTTGAACTGTCTGTTTGTTGAGTGAGCCCTTTTATGTAAAAATAAAACGAAATAATAGAGGTGAGAAGGGAGATAGTAGAAATTTCATTTCTTTTTTAAGAATAGGTTTTTCATTTTCCGAGAAGCTGCTGATTTCCATGGCTTCCAAACGTTTTCTTCCATTACCTAACTCCAGACATTCAATTTTATTAAATGATTAGAACTAATGCAATGTTCTGAATAAACGTTAACAATCTTGTAGTGTGAAATCGACCTTTCATGTTAATCTACTCGGGTTTGGATATTTCTATCTGTTTAGTCGATGAAGAAGGCAGAACAATCATTCAAAAAAATTCTATAGATGTCGCTATTTTCTTCAATATTAGTCTTTTCCTTATTATTTGCCCAAAATTACTTTATTCGATTAAATATTTAGTCTATTCGTGAAAATTATGTCTATCCATTTTTTCACTCAATCGTTCACATACTTTCTTGATCAGCTGTGGTATAAAGTTTATGAAACAATATTCATGTTTTTGATAGATGTTGTAGGATAGATTGATTTCAAGAGATTATTCGAGCGGTCTTTTGATATTAATGTATCTGATAAAATGTTTTCCTAGCCGTTATTTCTTGCCTATATTTTCTAATATACTATTTATTTCTGTATTGACATTTTCTTGATGAAAGTAGAAGGGGAAATGGAATGCTTGTAACGAACATATAGCTTTTCAACTATCCCGTCTTTTCGCCCATATCTTATAGATATGAATTTGCTATGTTCTCTTTTTATAGTTTCGTCTTGATAATGAGCTGAACTCTCGAAGTATGTTAATTCATTGTTATAATTTTATTGAATATTATTCAATACGTTCATGAAACATTAAGCCAAGAGTATGATTTGAATTATTATTTAAGATTTAAGCTTAGGGGTAAGCGACAATTCAATGTCAGGTATTAAAAATACCATCAACCTATACATCGCTATTCACTACAGAAAAGTACTCATCAATTTAAGAGTACTGATAGATAGGTACTTCAATGAAGGAATAACTCTGACAGTTATTTAACAATCTGTTATTTTGAAGAGAAATTATGTTATTATTGTTTGCGATTATAACCCAATCTCATGTGGCCCATCCCATCAAAAAAATGTTGAATTACTTGATATTCTAAAATCAATAGTTTTCAAGTTATCTTGTTTCGATTATCAATTATGAAAACTTGTGTCAAATAGATTTTGTCAAATAATCATCAATTTCACGTCCACATGTGTGAGTCGATACTGGTTAATCAGAGCTAATTACCGAATCGAAAGAAAGTGTTTGGGGTGAACATAAGATTTTTGTTCTAAGGAAAGGGTCATGGATTATAAAATAGAATGATTTTTCAAGAGAGTTTGAAAAATACGAGTTTTCTTCAGCAGTTTCCATCCACACCTCAAAAAGTGTCTACTTCATAAGATCGAAACCGTTCACTGAGGTGATTCAATCAGTTCTGAGTTTTCTTCAGAAGATACGAGTAGTAATGAAAACAAATAACAAAATCATTTGATTTCAAACATCTTCATGATTTGTTAGAGTTTCGTACATAATAATGTGAAATAAACCTCTGAAAACATTTTCCGGAAATCTAAGTGTTTTTTCCGTACACCGTATTAACTTCCGAAAGAACAAATCAAATTTCAAAATAACGGGTACGAATTATATACCTAGTGATCCTCAACAAGCTGCTCTTTCATCTTTTCAATCAAGCGTCAAAAAAGTTAAATGAAGCAAAATCATATAGGTTCACATGATAAATGGATAAATGGATAAATTGAATACCTAGAAAAGGAAAAACTTCTGGAAAAAACATGAGACCCTTCTTTCAGTTCTTTTAATTTTTCGGGAACTGTTATTTCAAGATGAAAGAACGCAGCTTTTGACGTTTTAGTACCATCGATGACGTTATTTTTGTTTCAGCTATGACTTTGACATTTCTTTCAAATTCTAACCAGTATTTTTGATAGTGGCATTAAAAAGATCATGTTTCAGTCACAAACCATATCAAAATTTTTGTCATATGACATGAGGAAATTTTCGAGAATTTATTATAGCTTATTGTTCCTAAATATAGTCGATTTATTTGGACAATTGTAGAAGCTAATGAATTATGGGTTCAAAATGAAGACCTTGTTAGATTAGTTGAATACTCTTTCAGTACGCCATTTGTGAGTTCGTATTTTTGATGCCCTGAAGAAAGTACCCTTTGCTTTATCCTAAAAAGACACTCTACTGTTTTTGTAACCTTGCTCATTCAACTGTGTGGTTGGCGTATGCCACAGTTCGACCACAATTCATATTTCGTTATACTCTCTACCTCGCTTTTCGAAAAAACCATTGGATTGGATGCGATACTAACGCAACAAGAAGTAGTTGGACTGTTGAGTACAGAATACCCGAATAGGCCCATAATACTATTATCAGTGAGCAAAGTCGAAAGAGAATATCCAGACACTTGTAATGTTAATGATCTTTCTGCAGCTGGGTCTCCTAAAATCAATGAGGAGGTCAAATTGAATGGAGGTAAACTCACACGACAGCTTAAGAAGCATTAACCAAAACCAAGATGTTTCTGTTACCACCTCACATAAAAAGATAAAAGGAGAATCCTAAATGGACGAGAAAACACACACTATTCTCTAAAATAGAATTATTGGACCCTACTATTTCTAAGAAACCTGATCTAATAAATGGTCAAAGGTACCTCTAACTACTACAGAATTAGCGAAAAGTTTTGGTAGCAGCAGGATGATGCACCGCCGCATGACGTAGGTGAGGTTATGTGTTATCGTCGGCAAATCTTTGCCAACAGATGTTTCAGTAAACGTGGATCTATAGAATAGCCCCCAAGGTCACCAGATCTTTCGCCATGAGATTTTTCTCAGTGGACAGTAGATCAATCAGTTTGTTATATCAATTGTGTGAAATTAATCATTTTAAAATCAATAAATCATTACTTTTCTCGAACATTTCTCCATGTCACATGACGAAATTTTGTTGTGATGTGTGGAGAAAAATATTATCTTTCAATGTTGTTTCTTTCCATATTGTTTCATATGTTTCACATCGTAATATGCCATAAACTATTTCTTATTACTACGGAGCTATCATCCTACATTACAGAGGTTCTATATCAGGTTCCATATATAGTAATCAATTTCAGATTTATTTAACCTACATATTGGTAATATGAGAGCATACCTAAAGCTAATATTGGCTGATGTGTCAATCCATAACCAAACAAAATGTCCATCCATCATATTGAGCCGCTTTGCGTCTTCAAGTATTCTCATAGCAGATGGTTTATCACTTAGCAGAACGACTACTCCTCTCGTCGAGCGAGATATATCGGCTAATTTTCTGAAACACAAAGATAAACGGAAATCAATACTGAATTCAATAAATTCTAGACGAAATCATACAATTGTGTATTATATATATATATATATATATATATATATATATATATATATATATATATATATATATATATATATATATATATATATATATATACATATATAAAAGAATATAAATACTGAGATTTTTAATATGAATATCAAAATATTTCAAATAAAACTCTCCTGGAGCTGTGTATACAAATATTGTCAACCAGCAGCTTTAGCTTTTTTTCAGCATAACATTGAAGTGATAGATTGATAAGATAGGAGCTATACTTGCAATTTCATTAGGAAACAGTATACGGTAAGGTTATAATATAATAAATATTGGAATCCCTCTTTGGAACTAGAAATATATTTGAGAGGTCTGTCATTCTTCATAACTGAGATACAATTTGATTCATCCGTAATAACCCTGCAAAAATATAAGACGTTCATGATTTTATCGATCACACCTGAGATATTTTTTGGAGAAAAAAATGTATCTGTTGAATATTTGCACCACATTTTCATCGGACATTCTTTTTGAGCACAAATGAATACAAAATTGAATGAATACAAAAATTGCATGCAGAAATACAAAGAGCATTTTTATTCAATCGAATTAAACTCTTTAATGTTTCACCAAGAATTAAGCGAGAATTCAATCTCAGTCACAAAAAGCATTTGCTCGACACAATTTTTTCTGCTGTACTCAAATCTGCAAGCAAATTTCAAAAAGTTTTGATAAACAGGGTGCTATTCTGCAGCGACTCGAGTTTGTTGCATTTTTCTGTACTTCATTTTCATTTCGAAAAAATTCCCCATAGCGAATAAATCACACTGTATCCTTTCAGTAATAATATTTGTGATCGAATATTTACAAATCGAACTGAAATGGCTCTTTTAATATTATCCCCCGTAGATAAGTTGAGTAGCGAAATATACCAGTTCAAAATAGTTTTGAAAAGATGGGAAATACCAATACCAGCTAAGTGTTGCCAGCTAAGTTGAGTCTGTAATGTGGTATTATGATATTCACATGCACGATATACCCTATCGGTATACTTGAACTAGCAGTTGAAAGCGCCTTTAAGCGGTTGAAAGGCGCTGGAAGGTTTCTGTAAAATATCATATACATTTCAAGTACACACACCCCTGCTTCCAAGAGATACCCATTCTGTGTTACGCCGATGACGCTGTGCTGATTGCAGAAAATGAAGACGATTTGCAGCGCCTCCTACACCAGTTCAACCGTACAGCCAAATCGTTTAATATGATAATCTCTGCTTCTAAAACAAAGTGCATGACTACATCAAAAACACCATTGAGATGCAAGCTTGAGGTTGATGGTAAATCTATCCAGCAGGAAATGAAATTTAAATACCTCGGCATAGAGATTTCGGGTTATGGTGATGTCGAGGCAGAGGTAAGGGAGCAGGCAACAAAAGCAGCAAGAATAGCAGGATGTCTGAATGACACAATATGGCGTATATCGGAATAAGCATATCGGAATTGAAGCCAAGGCACGAATCTATAAAGCAACGGTAAGGCACATTATGACATATACTGCAGAAACTAGACCAGAAACAACGAAAACCAGGTGACTACTGGAGACAACCGAGATGAAGGTACTTCGCAGGATAACCGGGAAAACACTTCTCAACGGAGAAAGGAGTGAAAATGTTAGAAACATGTGCAAGGTAGACAGCATTAATGACTGGGTATTGAACAGAAAACAGGAGTGGAATGACCATATAAACAGAATGGACGACAGAAGAATAGTGAGAATCTCCCGTGATAGATCTCCACTGGGGCACAGAAGTGTGGGACGACCACGGAAAAGATGGAGTGACAACTTGAACGTTCCGTAACAGACAAACGACCGAAGAATAAACAGGCGGCTTTCGCCTAAAATATAGCAATAAGAAGAAGAAGAAGAAGACACCCCTGCTTATGCTGTTGGTCAAACATTTCACCTAATTAGCTGTAAGATGTAAGAATTTTTTCATTATGATACTTATAAACATCTGTTATTTTATAGAGTCCTGATGAAGACTATAATCATAGTCGAAATACATACCAGGATAACAAATTGGTTAAAATTCATTCATAGTGGGCCTTCTATTTTGCCGATAACTCATAATATTTCTGTTTATATATATATATATATATATATATATATATATATATATATATATATATATATATATATATATATATATATATATATATATATATATATATATATATATATATATATATATATATATATATATATATATATATATATATATATATATATATATATATATATATATATATATATATATATATATATATATATATATATATATATATATATATATATATATATATATATATATATATATATATATATATATATATATATATATATATATATATATATATATATATATATATATATATATATATATATATATATATATATATATATATATATATATATATATATATATATAATATATATATATACTTTTGATTGAAATTTTCCTCGCGTTGAACATTATTCATATATTGTATAATTTCTCGGCTGGAGGTATCCTTGAAGGATAAATAGTCGCCTCACGGGCGAAGTAGTTTTTTCAAATCTCCGAACCCGAAAAGTAAAAACGCAGTAGCATAAAATGAGTCGACTTCCTTCAGTGGAGTATCTATTTCTCTCTTGTTTTTTCATCTTCAGGTTCGTACAACTTGAACTTGGCTACGCCGTTCTAGGAGAGCCAATAAGCTCGAAACACGAAACAAAGGCTGCTACTAACAGCGGGATTTGCCGACAGTGTCTACTTTCGATTGAAATTTTCCCTGTGTTCAACAATATTCATATATTGTATAATTTCTCGGCAAGAGGCATCCTTGAAATATAAATAGTCGCCTCACGGGCGAAGTAGATTTTTAAAATCTCGCAACCCAGAGAGTAAAAACGCATTAGCCTAAAATGTGCCGACTTCCTTCAGTGGAGTGTCTTTTTCTTTCTTGTTTTTCCATTTCCAGGTTCGTTCAACTTGAACTGGGCTACGCCGTTCTGAGGAGAGCCAAAAAGCTCGAAACACGTGTCAACGGCTGCTACTAACAGCGGGATATGCTGACAGTGTCTAATTTTAATTGAAATTTTTTTCCGCATCGAACATTATTCAAATATTGTATAATTTCTCGACTAGAGTCATCATTGAAGGATAAATAGTCGCCTCACGGGCGAAGTAGTTGTTTCATTCCTTCCAACCAGGAGAGCAGAAACGCACTAGCCTCAAATGTGACAACTTCCTTCAGTGGAGTGTCTTTCTTGTTTTTCCATCTACAGGTTCGTACAACTTGAACTTGGCTACGCCGATCTCAGGAGAGCCAATAAGCTCGAAATACGTGTCAATGGCTGATACTAACAGCGGGATATACCGACGGTCTACTTCTGATTGAAATTATCCCCCGCGTTGTACATTATTCATATATTGTATAATTTCTCGACTAGAGTCATCATTGAAGGATAAATAGTCGCCTCACGGGCGAAGTAGTTTTTTCAAATCTCCGAACCCGAAAAGTAAAAACGCAGTAGCATAAAATGAGTCGACTTCCTTCAGTGGAGTATCTATTTCTCTCTTGTTTTTTCATCTTCAGGTTCGTACAACTTGAACTTGGCTACGCCGTTCTAGGAGAGCCAATAAGCTCGAAACACGAAACAAAGGCTGCTACTAACAGCGGGATTTGCCGACAGTGTCTACTTTCGATTGAAATTTTCCCCTGTGTTCAACAATATTCATATATTGTATAATTTCTCGGCAAGAGGCATCCTTGAAATATAAATAGTCGCCTCACGGGCGAAGTAGATTTTTAAAATCTCGCAACCCAGAGAGTAAAAACGCATTAGCCTAAAATGTGCCGACTTCCTTCAGTGGAGTGTCTTTTTCTTTCTTGTTTTTCCATCTCCAGGTTCGTTCAACTTGAACTGGGCTACGCCGTTCTGAGGAGAGCCAAAAAGCTCGAAACACGTGTCAACGGCTGCTACTAACAGCGGGATATGCTGACAGTGTCTAATTTTAATTGAAATTTTTTTCCGCATCGAACATTATTCAAATATTGTATAATTTCTCGACTAGAGTCATCATTGAAGGATAAATAGTCGCCTCACGGGCGAAGTAGTTGTTTCATTCCTTCCAACCAGGAGAGCAGAAACGCACTAGCCTCAAATGTGACAACTTCCTTCAGTGGAGTGTCTTTCTTGTTTTTCCATCTACAGGTTCGTACAACTTGAACTTGGCTACGCCGTTCTGAGGAGAGCCAATAAGCTCGAAATACGTGTCAATGGCTGATACTAACAGCGGGATATACCGACGGTCTACTTTTGATTGAAATTATCCCCCGCGTTGTACATTATTCATATATTGTATAATTTCTCGACTAAAGTCATCATTGAAGGATAAATAGTCGCCTCACGGGCGAAGTAGTTTTTTCAAATCTTCGAACCCGAAAAGTAAAAACGCAGTAGCATAAAATGAGTCGACTTCCTTCAGTGGAGTATCTATTTCTCTCTTGTTTTTTCATCTTCAGGTTCGTACAACTTGAACTTGGCTACGCCGTTCTAGGAGAGCCAATAAGCTCGAAACACGAAACAAAGGCTGCTACTAACAGCGGGATTTGCCGACAGTGTCTACTTTCGATTGAAATTTTCCCCTGTGTTCAACAAGATTCATATATTGTATAATTTCTCGGCAAGAGGCATCCTTGAAATATAAATAGTCGCCTCACGGGCGAAGTAGTTTTTTAAAATCTCGCAACCCAGAGAGTAAAAACGCATTAGCCTAAAATGTGCCGACTTCCTTCAGTGGAGTGTCTTTTTCGTTCTTGTTTTTCCATCTCCAGGATCGTTCAACTTGAACTGGGCTACGCCGTTCTGAGGAGAGCCAAAAAGCTCGAAACACGTGTCTAATTTTAATTGAAATTTTTCTCCGCATCGAACATTATTCAAATATTGTATAATTTCTCGACTAGAGTCATCATTGAAGGATAAATAGTCGCCTCACGGGCGAAGTAGTTGTTTCATTCCTTCCAACCAGGAGAGCAGAAACGCACTAGCCTCAAATGTGACAACTTCCTTCAGTGGAGTGTCTTTCTTGTTTTTCCATCTACAGGTTCGTACAACTTGAACTTGGCTACGCCGTTCTGAGGAGAGCCAATAAGCTCGAAATACGTGTCAATGGCTGATACTAACAGCGGGATATACCGACGGTCTACTTTTGATTGAAATTATCCCCCGCGTTGTACATTATTCATATATTGTATAATTTCTCGACTAGAGTCATCATTGAAGGATAAATAGTCGCCTCACGGGCGAAGTAGTTATTTTCAAATCTCCCAACCCGGAGATTAAAAACGCAGGAGCCTAAAATGTGTCGACTTCCTTCAGTGGAATGTCTTTTTCTTTCTTGTTTATTCCATTCCTAGGTTCGTACAACTTGAACTGGGCTACGCCGTTCTGAGGAGAGCCAATAAGCTCGAAACACGAGTCAACGGCTGCTACTAACAGCGGGATATGCCGACAGTGTATACTTTTGATTGAAATTTTGCCCGCGTTGAACATCATTCATATATAAATATTTGACTCCAAAAGAGATCCAAAAAGATCAAAGAATACCGATCTATAGATCAATATATAAAATCTCGAAGATTGCACTGAGTGTGCTATAATATATATATATATATATATATATATATATATATATATATATATATATATATATATATATATATATATATATATATATATATATATATATATATTGAATGTTTTAAACAATTACATTCTTTTTTTGATATGAAAAACTTTATACTCAATGACGTTCCGTTGTATATCACAACTGTCAAAACTGATGAATAATTGAATTTTATGAATTACTATAGATATCAAAATGTCAAACTTGTTTTTTAGAAGAATCAAATTAGTTTTTTTGTTTTTTCACATATTGATTTTGAGTATCATAGGAATATTTCTTGCTGAGCATTCGCTTCGGAAGTTTCAGTCTTCTTTACCATGAGGAAACCTCTGAAAAACTCATGGTAAGCCAGAATAAATAATAAGTGAGAATCACCTGGCTAAAGTGGTTTTCAATTGAAAAACAAGTTTTTTAAAAAAAAAGCCAGTTATTGCTGAAAACATTCAAAATAAACTTAAAACAGGAAAAATCTTAAACAGGAAATATATCAATTTTAAAATGAATATATATATATATATATATATATATATATATATATATATATATATATATATATATATATATATATATATATATATATATATATATATATTGTTGAATTTATTTATTTTGGCTTTTGATACTTATTTCAACCTTTTAGAAATAGTCCAACGTTGCATGCTCCAATGATTATGATTTTCTTTGCAGCTGCTATTGTTATTATTATTGATAAGATCTGATGTGGTTTCTAGACTGTTATTTTCTTTATAACTTATAAATTTTAAATTTCAAGATTTTTAATCTATTTTAGCTGACTCTCTCTCTCTCTCTCTTTCTCTCAGGGTGGAATCTAATTTAAATTAAATTTTGGGAGAATAAATCTCCGGTAATACTTTCATACACAGATGTCACTTTCGAAAAATGAAGTCCATAAATGAAAAATGGTGATTTTTTTGTGAGGCTTGAACTATGAATGAATCGCTATGTAATGACTAGTGAACGATAAAACAGCCAATATAGTTATCATCGGAATATATGAACAACTGAGCCGTTGCCAGATGTTTGGAGGCAAGTGATTTTGTCTATTCAGTCGAAAACCTATAGATAGATTCACTTCTGTTGATGGACAATGAAAAAAATTCTTGCTGAAAAAAAATTGTAGTGTTTGACGGTGGAGATTTGCTGTCCAACAGCTACGAAACAACAGACGAAAAAACAGATTTCGATTGTTGTGAAATTCCAAACACTTGACAGTTCACGGTGACGATGATATAACTATAAACCTAGTCAAAAAATGCTAGTCAATAGCTGCCATAATATCATAAACAAAATCTCATTATGATAATATGGTACAGTATTTTCAACAGTTTGGAAAATTGTGCAATATAACGAGTATCAATAATAAACTATTTCTTTAACATACTCAATAATCATAATTGGAATAGACTTCAGAATCTTTTCAGGAGCTTGGTCATAGCAACCATGAAAACTATTTGAAAGTGAACTGCTAGTTCTTTCAAATTTGAATTTATGTATAGGCCCCTAAATCTTTACTTTCATCCAACTTTCGAATTTCCATTATCGACATCGAAATACCGATGTAGCCTACCCACATCAATCCTCATAGTAGATAACCTGAGTAATGGAACTCTCAATTATTGATAACGTGAACCTAATTATATGGATCAGAATTGGGTGAGAGTAATTCATCTTCAATGCTCCGAGAAAATACCACATAAGAAAGCGTGTTCTGAATACTAAGAGACATTGATATATTATGCGGATTCAGATAGCTCTTCCTAAGCATGAAATATATCGGATGATCAATAACAACGTCCTTGCTTGTATATATATATATATATATATATATATATATATATATATATATATATATATATATATATATATATATATATATATATATATATATATATATACATTCAGAAAGAAACTATTGGGTTTTCTGGTTCTCAAAATTATTCATTAAACTTCTTCATCACATTACGTTTCGGTCCATTTCTTGGGCCTTTTTCAAATTAAGTTTTATCAATATATTGTTATCAACTAAAAGAAGAAAACCACCCGAACAAAAAACAATACTTATTATACTATGAAACAATATTTAAATGAAGAATTGTTATTGACACATTTGATAAATCGTATATTTACACTGGGACAAGTTCCAAAATTATTCAAAGATTCAGTAATTGTTCCCATATATAAAAAAGTGGAAAAAATCAAATAGGAAATTATCGACCAATTTCTTTGACTTCTACATTTGTAAAAATTTTTGAGAAAGTTTTAAGTCTTAGACCAGTAACCTACCTGGAAAGAGTTAATTTGATATCGTCGCGACAATTTTGATTTCAGGAAGGTCTATGCAGAAGAGGTGCCATTATGGAGATTACTAAAAAAATTAATAATGCAATGGACAATGGTATCCCTGCCTTATGTGCATTAATGGATTTGATACTCTGCATCATAATCTGTTACTTAAAATTAAGAGGAAGCAGGTATATGTGGACAACCATTGAGGCTGTTTCAAAATTATCTGCAGGAACGAGTACAGAGTGTGAAAATAGGTTCTGAATTTAGTCGGAAGGAAAAATTTACAGTGGGAATACCGCAGGAAACCGTATTTGGACATTCATTATTTTGTATTTTTATCAACCACCCACTAAATCTGGATTCAGCCAGAACGATTATCAGTTTCGATGACGACATTATCGATTTGACGAATTTATTATGAAAGAACATCTTGGAGTAGCCTTAAGGAAGTGGTGCAGGTGGATTTTTTGAATGGCATTGATTGGTTTAACTCAAAACGTCTACCGTTGAATTTTGATAATGCTTTTTTATAACATTTTCTATATACAGTAATAAATTGCCGAATTTTGATTACCTAAGGATCAGGCAAATCAAGAAAGTAATCAAAATACAGCGAAAAACAAATTTATGTATCTGAGAGTGACATAAGATTGCCATTTGCAGTGAGACGAGCACGTTGGTGATATTGTGCGAACTCTACGGCTATTGTTTAGCTTCAAATTTTTGAGGAGAATCTTGGACATTTCTCATCTCGGTGTTATCTGCTATGCACTTGTACAGAGTATATTACAGTATTGCATCCTTGCATGGGGTGCCGCAACAAGTAACCACCTAAATAAACTTGAAGTTGTGCAGAAAAGAATTTTGAAAATTATTTATAATAAAAACCTGCAATACTCTTGAAACTTGATATTCAGAGATGGTGGAATACTAAATATCAGACAACTTTATATGTACAGTTGTTTGATGTATACTTACCATCATGAAGAAATACTTCATTATTCATTTCATTTACGTTAGTGAGAAATTTTACAATTCATTGCCAGAAACTCATAAATTGTACCTAAGGAATATAAATTCGATAAGCCTCATTAGGAAGAAATTTACGTTTTATTTGAGTTCTATTGATAGAACGGCGCTTCATGTTTTTTTGTTCTATAGGAAAGAAATGATTGTCTAGTTTTGTTAGTTTCTTACTTAGTTTTATAAATAATTGTTTAACTGTTTATTAATTGAATTAATCTGAGGGACCAGCTTACACGCATCCATTTTGGACATACTAAGCTTTTCTCTCAAAAATGATGAGTGATTCGTACATTTTGGAAAGCAAAATTACACTTAAAATTACAAAGGAAACTGAAAGTTGATGTTGAATTGTAGATGTAAAAATATTCTTATGTACTAACTAAAACAACGATAGGTAAATAATAGAGTAGAAATGACAGGAGAACAGAGAAACTGAAAAACGACACAGAGGCGAGGGGGTAAAATCACCGTAGCAGCAAATGTAATACTACGTACGTAAGACAAAAAGTCTATTTAAGTTGTGGGCTGTCTGCGAAAGTTACTTAAAATGATTCGAAAGTGTTTACATTGTGGTGAGATCGGAAGGGCAGTTAAGAAACATGAAGCTGAACATCATTAATCAACTCAAGAACAGAATTTTAAACCATGTACACAAGGATTACTGTCAGAGCTTACTGTCACGTCTGGAAGTCATCTTGATCGACAATGGATATCCAAGAACACTTGTGAAAAAGTTGCTATGTAATCCAGTCATTAGACCACCGGCTCTCACATCTACAACACACCTTGATATAGATCCTAACATAGACTCAGAAGCTCCATTAGTTGAATACAGATCTTTGCCATATTTCCCTTCTCCCACCGCAAAACTTTGTCACATTTTCGGTGAAATAGATGAGATAAAATATGCCAAATATAACTTCATCACTAGCAGAAGTGTTTTCACAAGACTTAAAGATAAAGTACCCCCATCATTAACATCAGACTGCATTTACAGTATTCCGTGCTTAGATTGTGAAGAAGCTCATATAGGTCAAACTCCTCAGACCATTGAAAAAAGAATAACTCTTCATAGGAGCAATGTTAGACTTCGTCCTGACAGATGTGCCTTAGCACTACATTCCGCTCAACAGGGACATCGTTTTGACTTCGATAATGTTAGAATACTGGATGTAGCTGTTAGTTAACAGAAAAGGATTTTTTTAGAAATGGTGCACATTAATAATAACTTCAACAGCATTAATAAGAAGACGGACGTTTCCAGGCTTAGCTGCATTTATAGTTTCTTACTTTCAAATCATTTTAAGTAACCTTCGCAGACAGCCCACAACTCTAATAGACTTTATGTTTTACGTACGTAGTATTACATTTGCTGCTACGGTGATTTTACTCTCTCGCCTCTGTGTCGTTTTTCAGTGTCAATGTTCTCTGTGCTCCTGTCATTTCTACTCTATTATTTACCTACCGTTGTTTTAGTTAGTATATAAGAATATTTTTACATCTACAATTTAACATCAACTTTCAGATTACTTTGAAATTTTAAGTAACACATTCCTGTTTGATGGTTTTTGGCCAAACCTTTTACACCTAGTTAACCATAAGTTGTCTAACATTATTTTTCATCATTACAATTGTATGAACAAATGAATTGTATTACAACTGATGAAGACTGTAAACACAGTCGAAATATAGACCAGGTAGGCAAATTAGATACAATCTTTTCAAAGTGGCCTCTCATTTTGCCTATAAACCATAACAATTATATTTAAATTACCAGGCAATACTCCTTTTCATTATTGTTATATATATATATATATATATATATATATATATATATATATATATATATATATATATATATATATATATATATATATATATATATATATATATATATTGGATATTCAGGTGTCGTGATGTCGCGCGGACGTGGAATTATGTGCTCTCGATGTGATCTGAAAATAGACAGATATGATGACTCTATTATGTGTGTTGAATGTAAAAGTGAATTTCATAGTAAATGTAGTTTTCAATCTACAGATGATTATTTGAAATTACGAGATGAAAACAAGATAAATCGGTGGATATGTGAAACTTGCATTCAATATTCCGCTGCAAGTGAATCTAATGTGTGAATTCTACATAAGCTGGAACATATTGATGATGTAGTTAGTCTTGATAACTCGAACGCTTCAAAAAATGAAGTATATTCTTGCCGAAAAAATTTGGTGAATGCTTAAATAAGAGTGATTTATTGAATTTCAAACAGGAAATCACTAATTTATTTACTGCAGAAATCGTTTCATTGAAAGAAATTTTAGCCGCCCAGGAAACCCTAATTCGAGATTTGTTATCGGAAATGAATGAATTAAAGCAAAATAAAAACGTTAATAAAACAAATGCATCTGGAAACAAGAAGTTGCTCGGTGGGTCTACCACCGTCTTGTGTGACTTATCTGCAACCGCGAACAACAATCCTACCGACAGAGTATCTTCATATGATCATTCAGCTCTGGACTCGAAACAAAAGAAAATTATGAATGATTTAATTTACGTTGAACATGATGTTAAATCTAAACGTTATAATGAATCTGTGACACCTGAAGAAAGCTCTGATTGGACACTTGTCAAATCGAAGAAAGGAGCGAAATCGAATAAGCCTCCTGTTAAGACTGTTAATGTTGCTGATGTATCAACACGAAAGCAGGAAATGGGCCGTAGGAAGCCTCTTGTGCCGGTTGTGGGAACAATGAGGTCTGGATCGCTGATCACGGTCCCCAAAAAGCGTCGTGCTTTCATCCATGTTTCCAGACTAAGCCCGACAACGGACACGAAGGATCTGGAGAAATTTGTTGCGGCCAATATACCCAGTGTATCATGCGAAAAACTGACCTCGAGGAGGCCTGACATATATTCCTCCTTCAAGATTGATATACCATTCGAGTGTTTAGATCAGGCAATGCACCCATCATTCTGGCCAGAAGGTGCTGCTGTCAAACGTTTTTTTGTCAAACGTCGTCCGAATGCCACTCTCACCTAGACCCACCTTCAGTAGTATTGGATAACATTAAACTTCATCCTGAAAATCCTGAAGAGATCCTAAATAAAAATACATCTATTCATAAACTGAAAATATTGACCGAGGAAAGTCAACATACCTGCGGACTAAGCGCTGACCGTTCATCTAGGTATGGAAAATTGAAACTCTTGCAATTAAATGTTCAATGCTTATCTAATAAAATGGACATTCTTGAGTTACTCTTAGCTGAGAAAAATCCAGATGTTGTGAGTATTGCTGAGCACTGGTGCTGTCCTGACAGAATTGAGTCAATGGTGATTCCTGGTTACTCTCAAGCCGACAACTACTGTCGCTCGCGTAGAGTACACGGCAGCTCCATGATTTATACCAGAGATGGAATTCAAGTGAAGTGTTTGTACGTTTCAAAATTCTCTGAAGAGATGGAATGTGAGGTGTGTGGGACCGTGGTGTTGGCTCATGGTACTCGAGTGGGTATTCTAAGCATTTACAGACCCTGCTCAGGTAACTTTGTGAAATTTTTAGGTATTGTTTCACATGCTTTGCAATGTTTCGTCGATAATGTTGATACCATATTTGTATGTGGAGACCTAAATGTTAATTTTTCAGATGTTAGTTGTAATAATCGTAAACTTTTTATCGATTTTCTAGGGTGCTTCAATCTGGGACTCTCCTCGTATACACCCACTAGGGTTTTTACTGATGTCAATGGTCATACATCCATATCAAAGGTAGATTACATTCTGACCAATGCACATGCAACAAATTGTAACTCTGAAATTTTTGAGGCTCACATTAGTGACCATCGAGCACTATCAGTTGAGTTTTCTATAAGTTATGATTTATACCCCCACTGCACTTCAAAAGTGATCAGGAATCTTAGCCAGAATAATGTGAGCAACTTTATTTTTAAAATTAAGAACTGTGATTTCAAAGAAATCTATATGCACCAACATGTTAATGAATGTTTCAAATCATTCGTAGACATTATTCGTGACGCATTCGAAGCTTGTTGTCCATTGAAAAAGATCACCAATATCACTGACCAGGAGAAAAAAGTGGATAACTCCTGAAATTATCAGGGCAAAACATGACCTGAAGAATTTATATTGGCTATATGACAATTTAAAATGTCAATACACCTTTGACTTATACAAGAAAGCCAAAGTTTCGTACAGTTCCTTGGTTAGTAATAGTAGATTCAATTATCACAGCGAACTTATCGATCAATCGGAAAATAAAAATAAAACGGTCTGGTGGCTGGTAAGTGAGTTAACAGGCCACAAAGTTAAAAAACAGCAGTCTGCTGAGCTTGTTGTCGATGGTGTTTCTTTTAGGGAGACTGACGAGCTGTCGGAAATTTTTGCGGATTATTTTTCCACTGTTGCTGAAACGAGCATAAACAGATATTATGTTAACTCGTTGTCCAGCATATGCACTACTTCTCGCATGTTGAATACGAATTTTTTCTTCTATCCAGTCTCAGAGTTCGAAGTGGTCGAGGTCATAAATGCACTCAAAAACAAAAAATGTACTGGTAGTGATTGCATTTCAGCAAAAATATTGAAGATGATATGTGTTGATATTAGTCCACATTTCGCTCATTTAATCAATCTGTCAATAAGTATGGGGGTATTTCCCCATGTTCTCAAAAAGTCTATTGTAATCCCAATTCACAAAAAAAATGACATAGAAGATATTGCTAACTACAGACCTGTTTCCATCCTTAGAATTTTTCAAAGGTTTTAGAGAGGATTGTGTTCGACAGAATTATGAAATATTTAGATAAGTTTCACATACTTGATGGGGCCCAACATGGGTTCAGGTCTGGTCGCTCAACTTCAACTGGAGCTATACAGTTCATTGAGTATGTCTACAAAAGTCTGGATGACGGCTTTTTTGTTGCAGGATTGTTTTTCGATCTATCACGAGCGTTCGACAGTCTCTCATTCAAATTTATTATAAATAAATGTTATAATCTTGGCTTCAGGGGAGTATTTTTGGACTGGCTGTTGAGTTATCTTCAGGGTAGGACAATGGCCGTCAAAGTCCAGAATTCTTTTTCTGTTGAGCACAATGTGAATTTAGATGTACCACAAGGTTCCGTTCTCGGTCCGCTATTATTTTTACTGTTTATTAACGATCTCCCCTCGTATTTTATAGCGAAGGCGGAAGGTGTGCCCCAACATCTTTCTGTATTTGTGGGAAAATGTATGATAACACTGTTTGCTGATGATACCTCAGTTGCGATAAAGGCTCCAAGCTTTGAGGAGCTCCAGGAGTTGTGCGTGATTCTGGTACGGAGCTTTGTCCAGTGGTGTCACGAAAATGCGCTGATAATTAACATCAGTAAGACGGAATGCCTTTATTTTTCATTGAGTAATGTTAGTAGTAGAAGGTTGATCGTTCGCTATTCAGATAACATCATTATATCTAAGGATAGCGCAAAATTCCTTGGAGTTCATATAGACCGCAATTTGAAATGGAGTACTCATATCGATGCTGTTTGCAAACAACTAAACAGGTCATATTACGCAATTAGTAGGGTTAAAAAATCTCTTCCTCTGGATTCATTGTTGAACATCTATTATAGTTTTGTCTTCAGCCATCTATCTTATAATATTCTGTTATGGGGAAACTCCTCCGATGCAGATAGAGTTTTCATTTTGCAGAAGAGGATAGTGCGCATGATTTTCGACATTGCTCCCCGGTCTTCTTGTAGGCCCATATTTCTTGAACATGGGATTTTAACCCTTGCCTCCATTTTTATTTTCAGAGGTTTGCTTTATGCGAAAGACAACGAAAATAACTTGTCGAAATTATCTAGTTTCCATGACTACAGTACTAGAAATAAAGAAATATTAACGTTTCCAAAGCACAAAACTGTTAAATACGAACTATCTCCCATTTACCAGTCTATTAAATTGTATAATCATCTTCCTAACCATGTAAAGTCAGCAAACTCATGTAAATATAAGAAGTTAGTAAAGGAATTTTTATTGTATAAGTCTTATTATAGCGTTAAAGATTATTTTCATGATTCATTGTAATTTATAATTTTCTCTTTTCTTGACTTATCCTATACATGCTCTGTAATGTCTTAAAGGATCAATAAAGTTATTATTATTATTATTATTATATATATATATACGATGTCAGAGTATACTATAATATACATCTACAGATACTATACTATCAATATGTAAGATTTCAAACATACATATTGGTTTCGTGATATTAGAAATAGATTCTTCATAATTATGTATTTCTTGTATAACTCATTTCTTGTCATCTGCCGTGCTCAGTCTGCTACACGATTTTTATGTTAATGATAATAATAATAATAAGTTCTCTATTCTCAGCAGGTATAACACTCAATTACAGAAAATAATAACAATGTTGAATACTAATTGAACAATTGAAATGAAAAGATATAACAAAGAGCTCAATCTAATCTGAAAAATAGTAACTAATAACTACATTATAGCATTCAATGAAATAATACAAAGAACTCAATCTAAATCAATTGACAATCTAGACAAATTGGAAACTATCTAAAGAATATCTATACTAATGGAAGGTAACTAAAGACTACCGTTAAAATAGGACGGGTTTTTTTGTATGGTCATAAGAATGCCGTCAATATCACAATATCAAAATGCCAAAACTGTGCGTCGACCTAAACGAATTCTAGAGATTCAATCCGCCCAAAACTTAATGAGCATTATTACCTATTATGACAGTGCTCTTCAGATGAAAGAATTATTAATTCTGTTTTCATTTAGTCCGTCCACTTTCATAAATTTGGCGTTTAAAATATTTGATCTTTCCTAATAGAGTTATAGCAGCTACGCAAACACTCGCAAATATTCATTTGACTGAATCAGGAATTCTGAAGCTGAATAATCAATTGAAAGCGCCCCCGTTGTGTTGTGTGATAACTCCGCAGCTAAAGTATGAAATTCGATTGAAAATTCTGAACTTAGTACAAGTAAAATTTGAATTACTATAAATATCACGTACGTCCTTTTTGGAAAATTGTGCACGATTTTACGTTATAAGCTTGTCATATTCAATGGGAAAGAGCGTTACTTTCTCGAGGCATTGTTATGCGAGTTGATTGTTGTATATTGTTTATAGAGGAGATAAACAAGTCTCGCCATATACGCTAATATACATTTCCAGAATTATCATATTTCTGCCAACGAGGATCCCCATGCAACTGAAAAATTCAACTAATAAGAGCAATATTCGATGAGTTGGAATTAATGAATTATTTATTTGGACTTTCTCTGCTGCCATGGGTATAATTATAGCCAGTTTTTCAAAAAAAATTTGCACTAGTTATTAGAAACCTTATGAACACAGATTTAAATAGATCAGATTTTTTATGAGAGCATCTTCGGTTTAATGCTCACCTGTTTACATTCTGAAAGAAGTGGATGATTTCATGGGAGATTCCTACACATAATAAAAAAAACTAAGGTAATACTTCGAAAAGTGCGCGCTCATACTCAAAGATGTGGCGCGTTTCGAATGGTTATCCGATTTATAGGTTCCATTTCATTCTACACGAGTTGTTGTTATTCAGTTCTGAACTGATTTCTTCTTGAATTATCAATAGTAGGTATAGTTTGTGAAGACTCGTTGAATGGATCTTTTTTCTGTTGAAATATGATGTGGTATTTAAATGAACGAGTACCTACGAATGCAATTTCGAAAAAAACCTTTTGCACAAATCGAATAACGTCCTTTGGTTACCGATTAGTGGGAAAAAACAAGATATATAGGAAAATCTCTTTCGAAAAACAAGGGAATTTCTGATTCCAACCAATGAATTTTCTCAGCATTTAAAGATGTAATTATATATACCATCACCAATATACCATCACTGAAGAATCATCAAAAATTGATCTGATGATTAAAATCATCTAGGAACTGGAGCACAGAAATCAAGTTTTAATTGAAATCAATCAATTACCCAAATATAAAATCTCGGTACTAGAGAGAAATGTATCGGAAAGTGAAGGAAGGCAAAATCACAGGGAAGAAACTTATTATAAACAAATTGAATATGCGATAACAGGAAATGATGTTAACGTGAATGATCAAGCAAATCGAATGAGAAATCCTTTAGGGAACTCTGAAACTGATGATCCTAAGAGGACTAGAAACAAAGAAATAGTATTATCGAAAATAACGGATAAAACGGAAATAAGGAAAAATGATGAATTCGAAAAAGCACAAGAGAGGAAAATGGCTGAAATCATCAATCTCGGAAAATATCATAACGTAATTAAGAATGATGAAGCTTCGAAACTTACAAATAAAGTTGTAAGGTTACAAATCAGGACAAAAACTTAAGTGGACAAGAAAAGAAAGCATGGTTTTTCGTAAGTCGAGTTAAGAAGCATGTAACTGAAAATTATATTGAGAACTACATAAAACATAAACCTGGATTTGAAAAGGTGAGTGTTGAAGTGAAAGAACTATTCTTTGAAGAGAAAAAAGGAAAATTGAAAAGCTTTTTGGTAAAAGTACCCTTTGAAAGGAAAGATGAACTGTATATTCCAAGCTTCTGGCCAGAGGAAGATTCAACCTGCAGTTGTATAAAAACAAATGCCCGAATAATACTTTTTATGGATAACCAACTCAAAGACAATATTGGCACACAAGGCAGAATGATTGGAAAATTGACAAGAAAGCAGAAAACGCCAAAAAAAATTTTTGGTATCATCCACCAAAATATACAATCGATAGGAAATGCAGTAGAACAGTTGGAAATTTTCCTCCAAGACCATAAGAATTGCAAGGTATTATGTCTCAGTGAGCACTTGAAAAGTGAAGAACAACTAAATAAATATTCAATTGTGAATTTTAAACTTTTAAGCGCATTCTGTAGAAGTGAAAATAAGAATGGTGGATGCGCCATCTATGTAAATGAACATCTGAAAAATTTCCATGAAAAAAACCTAGGACAATTATCAGAAGTAGGTCACATTGAATGTTCTGCAATTGAAGGTGAGGTGGATAACGATAAAATTATAATAATTACCATCTATAAGCCCCCAAATGGTGATATCAACATATTCTTCGAGAAAATCGATAAAATTCTATCCACAATGCTGCCTGAAAGGGAAATGATTTTACTTACCGGAGACTTCAATATCGATTTTCTGATTCCTAATAAAAATCAAACAGAACTCATAAATATTCTAACATCTTATGACCTCCAGCAAACAATTTTTCAAAATACCAGAATAACATCGACATCACAGTCATGTATTGATAACATCTTCACAAATTGTAATAAAAATGAGTACACAGTGCAAGTCATTCATTCTAATATTTCAGATCACACTTCACAAAAAATTAATTCATTGGAAAATGAAGGAAGTCAATACAATATGTCCAAAAGTTCGTACACAGCCGAAAACAAACAATTATTCAAAGTAAAATTGGATGAATGTTGTTGGAGTAATATCTACAACATAAAAGAACAAGACGTCAACAGTCAGTGGATGGAGTTCTACTATAGGTATCAGAAGTTATTCGATGAGACTTTTCCAAAAATAAATTAAGAAGAAAGAGAAAAAGTTACATCGACATAAATCATCCTGAAATTGTGAGTATAAAATCAAAATTAGACCTCTTATTTTTTCTAAGTATGAAAGATAACCAATTTAAAGAACAGTATAACCAAACTCAAATAGAATATGACCAAATTCTGATGAAACATAAAAGAATTAAATTTGAAAAAATATTAACAAATTCCGATAATAAGTATAAAACAGTTTGGAATATCATAAATTCTATCGGAGAGAAAACCCCAATAGAACCACTAGCATCAGAAAATCCTTCCAAGTTTGCTAATAATTTCAATGAATATTTCATAAATGCTGTACAGAATACACATGATGTATCTTTAAATGGAAATTCCACTTTTAAAACACGAAATAGTAAATCGATGTTCTGTAATCCATCATCTAAAATAGAGTTTATAGAAATAATGGAAAATCTCAGAAATAAAAACAGCAGCGGTGATGATGATGTACCAGCAAGCATAGTGAAAGCCACAATTAATGAAATAGCAGAACGAGTTACATATATAATAAATAATTCTATTGAGTATGGTATATTTCCTGAAAATCTGAAATATGCTTTTATAAAACCAATTTTTAAGAAGGGAGATAGAGGCATTCTCGAGAACTATAGACCAATAAGTTTATTATCATCTTTCTCAAAATTATTTGAATTAGTGATGACAACAAGATTACTGAACTTTTCGACAAATTGCAATATACTGAGTAACAGCCAACATTGATTTATTAGGGGCAGGTCAACAAAAACTGCTATTTGTCAATTCATTGGGAAAGTATTGGAGACTCTGGAGGGAAAACTAAATATAATTGGGTTACTCCTGGATCTCTCAAGGGCGTATGACAGCGTTGACCATGAAATTCTGTTGGAAATCATGGAGAACACTGGAATAAGAGGTCAACTCCCTTACCTAACAAAACGAGAACAGAGAGTGTGGATAGTAGAAAAGGCCGAAGAAATAAAATAGCACAAAGGCCAAATCAGGGCATACCACAAGGTAGCATATAAGGATGTTTTCTATTTTTGTTGTACATAAATGATTTAACAGGAGTTACTAGATTTGGAGAACTGATGATATTGTTTGCTGATGATACCAATGTATTACTGTGGGATGAAAATCTTCAAGAACTGATTGGCAAGGTGTATGGTGCTTTTGTAAGGAATCAGGAATGGCTACAATTTCGTAAACTCAAACTCAATACTGAAAAAACGAGTATTATATACTTCAGAACCCAACATTCAACAAAAAATATACCAAGAGAGATAATGATTGATGGAGACAACCCCAGTCTTCAAAAAACAGCAAAATTTCTAGGATTAACATTGGATGAACATCTTACATGGAGACAACACAAAGAAATTACTAACAGATGCTTAAATTCGGTATGCTATACCATCAGAGTCTTAGCAAAATACCTAAGGAGAGATATATTAAAAACCATATACTTTGCTAACTTCGAATCAAGACTGAGGTATGGTATCATTTTCTATGGATGACATGAAAGTATTAAGGACATCTTTGTAACTCAAAAGAAGGTAATGAGAATAATGTTTGGAGTTGAAAGTAGAGAATCCTGCAGAGGTTTGTTTAAAAACAACAAAATTTCAACATTGTATGCAGTTTACATCCAGGAATGTCTGAACTTTATATTCCAAAATAAACACCTTTTTGAAAGTTACTCAAGTCAAAGCAGTTATGAAAATAGAGAGTCACAATATATTCATCCAATGAATCACCTTACTATGACAGAGAAAAGCTGCCACTATTCCTGCTTGAGAATTTTCAATAAACTGCCTAATTCCATCAGAAGGGAAAGAAATATCAGAAAGTACAAAAAAGCAATATACGAATTTTTACTTAGGTTAGAGCCAAATGATTTGGGTGAATTTTATACTGGTTAAATTGTAAATTTTTTTTAACACTATTGTCTTTTTATTATTTGTAGTTACTAGAATTAAAGATCTTTTTTATTCTATTCTATTCTATTCTATATAATTTCATCTCTTCAATTTTTTAAGTAAAATTATTTCTACATCAAAAATGGATCTTCACTTAATCTGATAATTATGTGATCATGTTATATCAAGGATGTTATTAATATCATGCACAGATACGCCTCATATTTTTTCAATCGAAAACCGTGTATAGGACTGAATACAATGGAGTCAATCTGAATACAATATTTCGAAGAATTAAAGTGAATTTCGGAAATGCTCTTTGAAATGACAATAATGGTGTACCATCAATATCCGTCAAGATATGCAGACCAGATTTCACGGTTTTACGAACTCCTCGGTAAATGTGTCTTTTTGGTTTATCTGAATTCAAAATTTCATTATTTTTTCAGATTGGAGTTAATAGAATATGAGTTCATATGAAGTTTTCTTCGATCAATAATTTCATCCAATCAGAAAACAGGATATATAATATAGAACGACGCCAGGTCTATTATAGACAATAAACATGACAGGTGGGATCGATATCTCAAGAAAGAGGTTTTTACACAGCTGAACGAATAATTATTCAGCGAAGTTTGTGTGTCCACTCGCTAACGCACGTTTTTTTTGCAGGAAAACGGGCGATGTAGAATCCGGGTGAATAGACCAGAATATTTTGCCAAGAAATCCAGAAGCAAATAAATATAATTCTTGGACACGAATATCAAAAATCACGCCAAATTTGAAGAAAGCTTCAAACAACCAAACAACAAAATTTTTTTGAGGATCCTCAAGAGGGATATCAGGCGCTTAATATGTGACTCGACGCGCACCATCTGCAAACTCAGCACACTTCTCATTACACATTCATTCGATCCGTCATTTCCAATAGAATATCGATTCATTTCACTCTAACCAAACACCTTCGAAATAACTCAGAATTCTGCGAAGGAGTGATCTGATGCAACATTTTTAAATTATGTCAACAAAATACGAATATGTGTATCCCAACGTTGTTCCCATCGGAGCCACAATAACATTTTTTATGACTCTGTGGTGAACACGTGATCGAACAATTCACTGAAGTCATTCGAAAAATTTCCGCAACAAGAATCTCACAAGTCATGCCTGAAAGACCCATTGAAGCCATCCACCATCTGAAAGCTACACTGCTTGCTGAAGAAGAACACGACCGCATCGCGGTGTCGAGCTAGGAATACTTTCTGTAGGCTTAGAATATCATCGGTTGCGATGATGAAGCCAGGACAAATGAGTTGTTCTGTATAAGACTAGGACAGTAGGGAAGTTCTTATCTTGAATTATCAGTGCTCGCGACTGGCCAATAAAGTGAAAAGAAGAGAGTGAAAGTGCGACAATATTGACCACTACTGTATCTGAACAAAACCTAAAAGAATCCCAAATCGCCACCTTCGTTTTTATCCTCACATAAAGTAATCATGACTGAAAATACGAAAGTCACCTCATTCTATCCAGTAGCACAGATAACGAAAAAGTAAATGCGTATTTATTCAAATGCAATTGATAAACTGAAACAACGAAAAGCTCGGCAATGAAACAAATAAATGAATGAAAGCGCTTGCACGTTTAGTAGATTAGTAGAATTAGATAGCAATACTCGTTTTGCTGCCGGTTACTTGATGGGAAGATAGGATTTGTTTCAGTATGGTAAACACGGGAAAGCAAAATCATTTCCTTAATGGCTGAAGAAGGTTGCGAAACCTTAAAACTGCCCAATATACTCGTAGTCTTGGCTAGGTATGGACATAACTATTCACATTCACTAAATATAAGTATTTTCATTCATCCGTTCATTATTTTGAATGGCCAACTATTTTCCGTTCATTATGTTAATTGTGCAACTTCACGCACATTGTGATGAAAAAATTTGTTACTCATTGTTTATCGTTTCTTTTATGGTTAGCAATTGCTTTTCAACAAAGTTTTCAATTGTTCAATTCCCCGACAGCAAGTCGCTTGATTCACTCTGTTTTTCAGTTACGAATCGTAGAGGTGAAAAAGTTTGATATATATATATATATATATATATATATATATATATATATATATATATATATATATATATATATATATATATATATATATATATATATATATATATATATATATAGTAAATACTGAGACTCTTAATCGAAATATCGAAATATTTCAAATAAAACTCTCAGGGAGCTGTCTACACAAATGTTGTCAACGAGAACGAACCCATCACTTTCGAGAGTGAATATTAAGAGCGTTTCGAAAAATTCATCGATCTTGTTGAATGATAATAGGATACAATTGTTTCATCATTATTATGAATCATCAGTCCATATTTAATCTATCAATCAAGAATCGATGACTTTCAAAACGAACCTAGGTCCCATACCAAATTAAGAGAAGTTCTAGAGAGTGAAATACTCACGTAGGCTCCCTCTATCGGCGAAAGGACGTATAAACACTCCCTAGCGTTAAAGATTCCTACTCATGACAACAAGAGTGCGAGTGGAAGGCTTTGTAGATATTTCATTCGAACACAAC
Organism: Henosepilachna vigintioctopunctata; assembly: GCA_030704895.1. Classification (NCBI taxonomy): domain Eukaryota; kingdom Metazoa; phylum Arthropoda; class Insecta; order Coleoptera; family Coccinellidae; genus Henosepilachna; species Henosepilachna vigintioctopunctata. The sequence continues at coordinate 2,458,121 of JARQZJ010000007.1, forward strand.
AGAAAATTGTCTGAAATGTGTATGAATGATCCCATGCCTAATCGCTCCAGATCACGCCCAGGCGGGCAAAAGTGTAGCTAGTTCAAAGATTCACATGTAATTCAATACTAGTAAATACTGAGACTCTTAATCGAAATATCGAAATATTTCAAATAAAACTCTCAGGGAGCTGTCTACACAAATGTTGTCAACGAGAACGAACCCATCACTTTCGAGAGTGAATATTAAGAGCGTTTCGAAAAATTCATCGATCTTGTTGAATGATAATAGGATACAATTGTTTCATCATTATTATGAATCATCAGTCCATATTTAATCTATCAATCAAGAATCGATGACTTTCAAAACGAACATAGGTCCCATACCAAATTAAGAGAAGTTCTAGAGAGTGAAATACTCACGTAGGCTCCCTCTATCGGCGAAAGGACGTATAAACACTCCCTAGCGTTCAAGATTCCTACTCATGACAACAAGAGTGCGAGTGGAAGGCTTTGTAGATATTTCATTCGAACACAACAGAAAATTGTCTGAAATGTGTATGAATGATCCCATGCCTAATCGCTCCAGATCACGCCCAGGCGGGCAAAAGTGTAGCTAGTTCAAAGATTCACATGTAATTCAATACTAGTAAATACTGAGACTCTTAATCGAAATATCGAAATATTTCAAATAAAACTCTCAGGGAGCTGTCTACACAAATGTTGTCAACGAGAACGAACCCATCACTTTCGAGAGTGAATATTAAGAGCGTTTCGAAAAATTCATCGATCTTGTTGAATGATAATAGGATACAATTGTTTCATCATTATTATGAATCATCAGTCCATATTTAATCTATCAATCAAGAATCGATGACTTTCAAAACGAACATAGGTCCCATACCAAATTAAGAGAAGTTCCAGAGAGTGAAATACTCACGTAGGCTCCCTCTATCGGCGAAAGGACGTATAAACACTCCCTAGCGTTCAAGATTCCTACTCATGACAACAAGAGTGCGAGTGGAAGGCTTTGTAGATATTTCATTCGAACACAACAGAAAATTGTCTGAAATGTGTATGAATGATCCCATGCCTAATCGCTCCAGATCACGCCCAGGCGGGCAAAAGTGTAGCTAGTTCAAAGATTCACATGTAATTCAATACTAATATATATATATATATATATATATATATATATATATATATATATATATATATATATATATATATATATATATATATATATATATATATATATATATATATATATATATATATATATATATATATATATATATATATATATATATATATATATATATATATATATATATATATATATATATATATATATATATATATATATATATATATATAATTACGATTGTTCCCCATGAGAAGAGCGACTGAACTTGAATTCGCAATTCGCAATTATTAGGATTTTTGCTTCATCTTTTTTGCCTCCCAAAAACGCTTCATCCTCTCTGAATGCTCTTTCTTCCGTCCATCTGTCCATTTTACTCCAGGTTGACGATTTGACTTCTGCACAAACTTCACATGTGCGATTTTATAACGACATTCAGTGCGATCTTCGAGATTTTTTATATTGATCTTTTGTAGATCCTTTTGGACCTCTTTTAGTCACTCTGTTCCGCATTTACTATTCATAATTATATCGAGTAGATTTTTCGGTATTCTGGACTGTTTCATTGTGTAGATATGTACATAGAACTTTGCTCGTCGTTTTCTGATTTCCTCCGTTATCGTACTTGTCTTTTGATACAGTTCACTCTGAGGTCTTTTCATCCAAATGCCGTTTCAATTGATTGGCCCGTAAATCTTTCTGAGAATTTTGCGTTCTCGTTTCTCTATTTCTCTCATTCTTGAATGGCCGTCCATCGTTACAGATGCGTTTATTGCTTATGGAAGAAACGTTGTGTAATAAAGCCTCAATTTGTCGTCTCTCGAAATGCACTTTTTTATAGTGAGTCCATGTTAGTTTGTGGGCGCTTTGAAACTTGGTAATTATCTGTTCATAGGTGATTCGATTTGAACCTGAGGACTGTATGTGAGCCCCTCCTCCCCGGGTATCTGAAATGACCTACTGGCAGAATTTCGGTTTTGTGATAAGAGAAGATTTATTTTTCTTTCCATGTATTTGGTTTTATCATGAGAAATTTCTAACCCGGTTTTCTGCGCATCTTCATGTAGTTTTTCTACTGCGAGAGTAGCTTCAGTTCTGCTGTCTGAGATGATAGCAATATCGCCTGCAAAGGCAAGACATTTGACATTTATTCTATTTTCGTTTTTGATATCCACTTGTACGTCCTTCACGTGAAGTTCTCATTCCCTAATAATCTTTTCTAAAACAATATTGAAAAGGATTGGCAAAAGTCCGTCTCCCTGCCATACACCTGTTTTTATTTCAAAGGGCCCATAAATTTTGCCTTTGAAGTTGTACCTGTAAGTGTCTGTGCTATTATTTTTCTGATCCTTCGATCGATTTCAAATTCATTCATGAATTCAAAAACGGTTTCACGGTCTACCGAATCGAATACTTTCCTGAAGTCAATGAATGTGATCACTGTATTTCTACATTTCCTCATCAGTAATATCGTTTTCAAAGTCCAGATCTGTTCAGCACATTATCGGCCTTTTGTGAATCCAGCTGGGTATTCCCCAATTATCCGCTTGGTGTTCTGCTCTGTTTAGGAGAGCTCTAGAAAGTATTTTGTACGCGACAGGGAGTCAGGAAATTCCTCTGTAATTATTGATATCCATTTTGTACCCTTTTTTGCGCAATGGATGTATCAGCGCGCATTTCAAATCCTCTGGTATCTGTTCCGTTCTCCAGATTTTTATCATTAAATGATGAAGTTTTTGCGTCAAAGTAGTATCGTTCAGTTTCCAGAGTTCCGCAATAATCCCATCTTCTCCTGCTGTTTTGTTGTTTTTGAGTTGCTTGATAATTGCCGTAATCTTTCGCCATATCAGGGGCTTGCGAGTCTGGGTACGTCAACCCCGAAAAGTCGAACTTAGGTTTTTCTTGGGGTGGATTGCAGTTGAGAAGGGTGCTGAAATATTCGGCACAATATAACACTGTGCAGTTATTTTTTGTGTTAGTTTCCAACGTGCCTTCGGATTTTTTGAAACAAAGACTGGGCGCTTGGTATCCACGCAAGTTTTTTCTGAAAGTTTTGTAAAAATCTCTAGTACTATTATTCTGTATTTCGTGACACATATTATTATCACACCTCCGTTTTTCTCTATTTATTCATTTGGGGGCCTGTTTTTGAGTTATAAAATTGAAGTTTTGATATTAATCGTGATAGCTCCGAACTAACGGTGATGTGTGCTAAGATATTCATTTTTTTTACATCCTCTTTTTGAGAATTAATAATTATTTCTTACTTATATTATCCATTAAGTATTCTTGAATTATCTAATTTTACACGCAATTTTTCCCTGACAATAACAAAAACAACATTAAAACAATTGTGAAATCGGTCCAGCCGTTGACACTACATTGTAGTTAGAAAACGTATGTATCGAAAAGGAAATGGGCTGTTTTTAGAATTGTTTCAGTAACTATTCGACTTTTTCTCGCTATAAAAACCGTCCTGGGATTTCAACGAACATTTCAAAAAAGAATTGGCAAAGTTGTTCTAGGCGTTGTTGAGTTATGCGCTTACCAACACATTTTGCATAGATATATATATATATATATATATATATATATATATATATATATATATATATATATATATATATATATATATGCAGAAATATATATATATATATATATATGTTACATATCATCCATATAAAAAGTCTTTTCATATTGAATGAACACCTCTTGTGATTGTAGACAAAACAATATGCAGTAGAATAGCAGTGAGTTATTGCAATAGAAATGAATAGAAAAAAAATCTAGAAGTTAGGTAGTATAATGTTATTCTGGTAAAGAGGTAGACATAATGAACGTTTAACTTGATACACATGTAATAACACAAATGTCGAATTCGTGTTCGTATATCTTGATTCATTATAACCCCACACTTGGCATTTGAACACCTGCCAAACTAATATTCATTAACATACATACTCGTATATCACACTTCTCCCCTTAGCGAAATTTTGAAAAATGATAATACAAATACTATAACCATGAATACAGAAAAGCAGAAAAAATCAAGTATATTTTAATCTTTCGATAGATTTAACTTTCCTTTTTGGTCTGAGGCTTTAAACACAGTTTTTCTCAGAAGTATTTTCACTGTCAGGCGTAACAACTAGATCAATAGTTTCAGATTTGGACTCTTCACGTGCATCCTAATTATTATTCTGATTTACTAATAACTTTAATGAAACAATATTTAGAATTTTCTCATAATTTTAATACAAATACGTATGACGACGTTTCGAAGTACTACTTCTTTATCAAATGCTGGATTAATACTGATTTTCTCAGTATTCTCACTGAATTTTCTCAGTATTAATCCAGCATTTGATAAAGAGTGGTACTTCGAAACGTCGTCATGCGTATTTGTATTGAAATTTCGAGAAAATTAGAAATATTGTTTCATTAATGATATTAATTTTCTTCAAGTATCGGCCTCATCAAGCATCAATTTACTGATAACTGTTTTCCCAACGCAGAGTCAATCTGAGCTACCTAAATGGCGTTTCTAAATAACATTAAGATGTGAAATTTTGACCTTGTTAGTCGTTAAACCTATTTTTTTATATACTTAGGCCGGAGTCCATGTAATCTTAGAAGGTTTTCTATAATATTCAACTCTAATATTATCTTTAATTACTATATTTCTCTTGCCATTATAATACTTGATTAGCTCATTTTGCTTATTGAGAATGATTCTTTTGAAATCATTATATTCGTTGCAGCTAGGGGGTGAAAGTGAATCAAATCTTGGACGTATTTTCCGACTAAGCATGGGATCACTTGGATTTCGACCCGTTGTACAAAGTATTGTGTTCCTGAAGTCAAATATGTTATTTATACATTCAATAAATTTTTTATTATTGCCTTTCAAAGTATTTTTTGAAGCGTTTTTCATTGTTTTCGCGGAACTCTCCACCTGGCCATTAGAGGAAGGATGGTAATGTGGAGAAGAACGGAATTCCATACCATTTAATTCAAAAATGTCTGAAATTCATTTGTAGTGAATGTGGCACTATTATCTGAAACAATCATGCGCGGCAAACCAAATCTAGCAAAACAACTTCGCAGAATTTCAATAGTTGATATCGCAGTAATTGTGTTCATTGGAAAAACTTCGAGTCTACCAGTATTAGAAATTATTTTTTCAAATAAACACCCATGAAGTCAAGATGAAGCCTAGACCATACGTCAACTGGAAAAGGCCATGGTACTGAAACGGCTTTATCTGGAGTGTTTTTATTGATCATACAATTCTCACCCGACCTACACAAGTCCTTCGATATATTCTTACTTAGTCCTCTACACCAGAAATATGACTTCGCGAAACTTTGCATTTCAACAACTACCATGTATGACCGATGCATATCTTTCAATAAACCGAATTTTATAAAAATGTTTATATTTTATGTGCATTTCCTAGGGCCATCGTGTACGCAAATATTTGATGACGTTCTCAATTGTTTCGTCCAAAGATGACTGTCTTCTAAAGGACGTAAAATCAATTGGAAAATGCTTATTATTTTCAAAGTACTTCATGAAATTAACATCTGCTATTTCCGCCGATAATTTTATGTTGAAGAATACTCATAAGGCAGTGGCAATCGAGATAAGGAATCAGCACAATTTTTAACAGTTGATATGAATTCAATATCGTACCGTTAGCTTGATAATGTTAATGCCCATCTACGGTTTTCTGAAAACTAAGGTATATTCTTATTTTGATGGAAAATTTTAAAGTGTTTATGATTCGTAACTGAGGTGAAATGACATGTATAAGGACACTGATAAAAAAATTTTAAACCAAAAATAATAGGCTCAGCCTCTTTCACAATTTGAGAGTATATAGTTTCATTATCAGATAAAGAGCGTGATGCATAAGCAATAAGTTTTTCGTCCTCATTTTGGACAAATATGGGTGATGAATGCCGAAATTCTATAGTTTGATGTATCAGTAGTTAATTTCACAGGTATCTTCGTGTACTAATACTTTTGTCAATGTTAATGCTTGCTTGATACTCACAAATGCAGTATCACATTCTGAAGACCAAAATCACCCAATTTTGTTCAGTAGATCATATAATGGTTGACATATATGAGATAAACCTGGCATAAATTTTCCAAAATAATCAACTCTTCCCAATAACGGTTTCAATTGGGTAACGTTATGTGATGATGGAGAATTTCTTATAGCTTGGATTTTTCCATCATATGTGTGTAATCCCTTCTTATCCATTTTGAAATCTAAATATTTTGCCTCGATTTGAAAAAAATCACATTTATTTAAAGACACTCTCAACCCTGCGCCTTCTAATTTACCCAACATTTGATCTAAACGTTCAGTATGTTTCATTTTGGATTCTGATGTAACTAAATTTTCATCTAGAAAAACAATAACACCCTCAATACCCATCAATAACGATTCCATCATCTTTCGAAATTTCGCCAGCATGGAAGCAATTCCAAATGGAGCTTTAGTGTATCGATATAACTGTGTAAAACTTAAAGCAAGCCTCAAATACATTTCCACTTGGTTTAAAATGTTCCGTCAGCAATTTGTTCAGATCCAAGTATGATTACTTTCCGGTTCTACCAGTAAACATAAATTCGATATTAGTTTTATGCTTCTTAATTCAACACATTCAACAAAATAGCTGCTTTTCGTTTTCCATTGTTTATTTTGTTCGCCGAAAAGAAATTATCTATACGCTTTTTGAAAATTATCCATTTCGAATTTGCGGGATGAAACTCGCGTAAATGTCCAACATGTTCGGTAGTCATGGCTCATCACCTTATAACACTCCGCGGCTGGGTTTCACAATCCTCGTCGTCACTGTAATGTATGCTGGGAGAGAGGTAGACATAATGAACGTATAACTTGATACACATATAATAACTCAACTGTCGAATTCGTGTTGGTACATCTTGATTCATCACCCCCACACTTGGCATTCCCACATGTGCCAAACTTATATTTATATATCGGGTGTTTTTTTTAGAGGTATTCAATTTTAATTTGGCAGTACTGTTGAAGATGGCGACCGATTCAACAGCTGAGAAATTATTTATTCTCAGTTTGGTTTGGCAATTCATCATGAATAGACTCACGGCTGAACAACGCTTGCAAATAGTGCAATTTCTTTTCGAAAATAATCGTTCTGTGCGGAACACGTATCGCGCACTACGTCCATTTTATCCATTTGCGCATTTCTGGTTGAATGGCTACGTCAACAAACAAAACTGCCGTATTTGGAATGGAGATAATCCTCAAGTGTATGTAAAAACACCGTTAGATCCAGAAAAACTGACTGTTTGTTGCGCTTTATAGGCTGGTTGGATCATTGGTCGTACTTCTTCAGAAACGATCATGACCAGAACGTTACAGTCAATGGTGATCGGTATAAAGCCATGATTACTTAATTACCTTGAATACATTACAATTAATTCAAGGCTAATTCCTTGTTTCTGAACTTCAGTAAATGTTTTGTTATAACATATACAAAGAATATAAATAAAATAGTATATCCATATTGTGGGCGATCACTCCCTTCAACGCGTCTCTGCCATTCGCGATCTTGGTGTAACTCTAGACTCTAAATTGATATTTGATCAACACATCGAATCAGTAATTGGTAAATGCAATAAAATGCTGGGTTACATCTTCCGAAATAGTAGATTGTTCAAAAACAATAGCACCTTTCTATCTTTATATTTTTCATTTGTTTTCAGCAAGGTGAATTTTGCTTCGGTAATATGGAGCCCTCGGTATTTATGTTATATTAATAGGTTGGTGAGCGTTCAGAATAGATTTATAAGATACTTAGCAATAATATATAGCAATAAATTATAGAAATAATTTTAACATTTCAGATCACGATTATTCACAAGCTCGTGAAAGGTTTGGGCTTATTACTCTGGATAATCGTAGAAAGATGTCTGTCATAATATTTATTTATAAAATCATCAGTAACAATTATTTACAAGCTCCATCGTTATTATATAAAATACAATTTAATGTTCCAAATGTAAGGCTTAGATATCACGACTTGTTTTATATTCCATTCAGAAGAACTAATATATCTAAGAATGTGGGGCTTTGTAGATTAATGTCCGTCAGTAACGAATTTTTACGCTCATGCGAGATCGATTTATTTGTTGTTTCTTTACCTTCCTTAAAGCGAACTCTTAAGAATGCATTCCGTCAACTTCTCTAGTTTCAAGTTTGTTTGTTAGAATAGAAATCTGTCTTCATAATAGTATTTAATTTTATATTAAAATAAATTAAACTCTTGGCTTAATGTTTCACGATTTATTTAACAATATGTATAGTCAACATGTTTCGAGCGTTAGCTCATTTTCAAGACTGACGCTCGGCTTTTCAAGGCTAACGCTCGAAACATGTTGACTATACATATTGTTAAATAAATCGTGAAACATTAAGCCAAGAGTTTAATTTATTTTAATATTCAATTATGTTTCACCAAGAGTTAAGCGAGAATTCAATCTCATTAAGTATTTAATTTAATTTGGTTTTTTTTTTAGTTTTTAAGTATCATAGAATCTAGAAATTGTAAGAGTAAGTTTTAGATATTAATTCTGCAAGTATATAGTTTATATTTTCTTATTTTTCATTCTGTGAATTTTTATTGTGGGTTTGATACCTGTCTGTATTCCATTTCTAAATAAATAAATAAATTAATAAATGAATGAATAAATAAATAAATAAATAAATAAATAAATAAATAAATAAATAAATAAATAAATAAATAAATAAATAAATAAATAAATAAATAAATAAATTACTAACTTTTTCATTCCTGAATTGAAGAACCATAATGTCCAGGAGCTGTGGTTTCAACAGCATGTCACACAGCTCGTGCCACAATCGATTCATTGAAAGACACGTTTGGTGACCGCCTAATTTCACGTTTTGGGCCTGTGAATTGGCCTCCAACATCTTCTGATTAAACACCGCTAGAATACTTTCTGTGGGGCTTTGTAAAGTCATTGGTCTATGCGGATAAGCCACAAACGCTTAACCATTTGGAAGATAAATGTTATTGCCGATATATGGCCACAAATATTGGAAAAAGTCATCGAAAATTCTCGGACGTCCAGATTGGACTGACAGCCGTGGCGATCATATGCCAGGAATCTTATTCAAAATATAATACCACAAGATTAACTTTCGAATAAAAAAAAATTCTTGTCAATCGAATGATCCATCGTTGTTTTATTGCAATTTAAAATTATATACTCCTAAAAACACCGTATGTATATATATATATATATATATATATATATATATATATATATATATATATATATATATATATATATAGATATATAGATATATATGTTAACATATCACAGGTAGTTCCTTAAACATAGAAGTTGCAAGCTATTCAATAGTATTCCTGAAAACTGATGAGCTGATGACATGAACGAAGAAGTAAAGAATAAACCTTATGACAGAAATTCAAGAAAAACAATAACTGATTCTCTGAATCACATTTTAGTGTCTGAATTTGTCTGCAGCTATCTGAAAGTATTTGGGAAAAGAGCACTAAGTGAGTTATTCTACAGAAGCGCCAGGAAGTCTAGGAAAGCAATAACAAACTTAAAGGACGAAACCGGATGGCTAGCTATGGAGCTCCAATTGAATTAATAGTTGGCAAAATGGAATCCGGGTTGAGCAGTGTGAATGAGAGGAATTTCTCCAGACCTTCTATTGATTGATGAACTTCATATTTGTAGGACAGCATTTCTTTTCAATTTTCAGTCCAGATGCTTTATTCGATATTTTATGAAAAAGTATTCTTACCTTTCGCGTTTTATTACGATGAACTGAAATCATGATTAATATATTATGTTTCAATACTTCTGTAGAATTGACAAAAATACTCAGTATTCTTGTTCAAGAGTAGTAATAATGAGAATGTAAGGAGAGCTTTTGAACTTGAACGGTAACTGATCGAAAAACTTTCAGAGCAAAGAAGAAAAAATCAAAGCGTATAGAACATCTGAAATAAAACAATGAAAAGTGTTCTTCGTTGAAAGTTTCCGTAGAGTATGTATGCTCTATATGTTTAAAAGAAATGTTTAATTTCTGTAGAGGTTATTTCCCATATTCTTTGTTTGTTTACATTCATTTTCGAAAGCGATCTACTCGTGGTTCACTGTTTTTTTTCCTTATCTCAACTGATTTTTTGATAGGTACATGAGCATATAAGCCAATATCAATACTTGTCATATGTGCCAGAGAAATGCACAATTTTGTTTCGATGTTTCGGTTATTACGATCATTGAGGTTGAAGGCTAATTGTACAATTGTGACACTGACAGTGTCTCACATAATATATATATATATATATATATATATATATATATATATATATATATATATATATATATATATATATATATATATATATATATATATATATATATATATATATACAATTGGGCAAAAATATAAACTTGGTCCATTCAAGCGTTGCACACACGGTCGTTGTAGACTGAGTGATCATAATTGTCCTTCTTCGATTCAATTTGAATTGTGGTTTTATGTAGTATTAATATCCTGATTGTACAGTATGCTATTGTGTATACTTCCGCTTGTAATGCTTGTTGCACGCCTGTTTTTAATTCGTTTCAATATTTACCAATGTGTTCGCTGAATGTCAGTTTTTTTGATACTTCGACCTGTCATACTGTAATGATAGTATCAGTCGATTCTCTTTAATGGTTTCAATTTATAACATTATTATTCATATTCTCACATTTGTAAGTTCTTGTACCTGATGTTTTGTTCTGTGTTATTATTAATTTTAATTATTTCAGTTCTCTCGATGAAATGGCAATAAAGTCTCGAAAGCTCGATCAAAGAAAAAGAGTCTTCTTAGTTTTTGCTTGACTGCAATCCCACCAAATCTCAATTTGTATTTACCATTCGGTCACGAATATAATACGATATATATATATATATATATATATATATATATATATATATATATATATATATATATATATATATATATATATATATATATATATATATATATATATATATATATATACATATATATTAAGGTGTCCTAAAAAACAAAATCCGTTTTTTCTCAACGCATACCCGATAATTTTTTTTCGAAAGGTGTTAAAACGCGTATAAATAAAATTTCATGTACTTAGGACCAAAGCAACCCCTGCCGACTTGCATTGATACATGTCAGTACTTGTATACTTCGGAGTGTCGCAAATTTCGTATCGAAGTTTCGACGATAATAATTTCGTTTACCCAATAAACGCATCATTTTCGATATAACATATAAGTCAGATGTTAATCGTATGAACCGACAATCTAACAAAGCATATTTTTCGTATAATCGATGTTAAACTTCAAATAACCGTTCAGAAACTCTCTAATTGGCAAATACTGGCAGTTCTGTTTTAAAACATCCGTAAAGAGAAGTGTTAATGAAAGCCGAATAAAACTATTCAAGAAAGTTTTATTTATTGGGAGAAGGCTCGTATACCGACTAGAGCTTTACCGTATTGTGTTGAAGATTAGTGGTCTCAGACCAAGTCTGGAGAGATTAACAGAAAATGCTAACAAAACACAATACATATCTGAATAGCGTCGTCAAGAGTTATAAACTTGAACAACTTATTCGACATTGCACATGCCGATGTCCTTCAATTAATGAACATAAATGAAGATAGAAAATTCTTGGAGCCGCAGAGAGGCCCAGGCGACGTGGTCACTAAACTGGAAAGGATGAAGAGTAAACCGACAAAGAGAAAAAAAATCGCGCCTTAAAAATATCGAGTAACAAGAACGTTAGACTGAGTATTTTTTATCCCCTATTGTTTCGAATTCATCATCCTATTAGAAAAATTCAGCTTTCGATTCGGAAAGGTACTGTAGAGGCACTAGGATTCAATACTGACCCTTATTTTTCTGACAAATTTTTCGTTCGAAAATTTATACGGAAAAATTTAAAAAGTGGACAGAACCTATCAAAGTCCTCTACCAGAACGACGTATTGAATAATATCCAGTACGTCGTTCTGCCGCTTTTTCCATTTTTCGCACTAAGGATGTTGTGTAAAACGTTTGCCAGCTTAGACATTCCCAAATGTGAAGAAGAAAGCCTCCATATAGTAATTTCAGTGATTTTATATGATGTCAAAAAACAATTGATTGGTGTGCAGAAATTGTAGGTGCATATCAACTGAAATTCAAAAAGCACGAGTTGAAAACCTCGAAATGCGGTTACGCAATGTTATCTCTAAGATGAAGCCCAAATGATTTGTTTTGATAACTCTGCTTCAGATACTAGTTGTACTCTAATGGATGGTCCTTAAATATTTTTGAAACAAAAATGTGATAGAAATGTGATTATTTTTGCTTGCCACCACGACATCTACGAATCAGTAATGGAAGCTGTATTTGAAGCCGTAGTTGATTAACCCTGATATCCCGTTATTCGAAAAATTCATAGAGAACTGAAAGAATATCGATCCACTAAAAATACCAAATTCAGCTGAAACCTTACTTTTACTCCTGCAAAAACACACTGATACCCTAACTGTGAAAAAAACTTTGAGAAGAAATTTTGAGCTATAATGTTCCATTAATGACGAATATTTTATGATTAAATCATACATGTAAAATTGAGTTTGATTTAGTGAATTAAAATTTTGTTTTAAAATATCCTCTACAACCCCCATTCAAACTTTTATAGAATCACCTGAAAATAGACCTTGTATTTGTAGTACGTACTATTTTTCTAATAGTTCTTGAATTCAAACAGAATTATGTTTATTCCAGCACAATTGCTGGAATAAATTAATTCCCACAGTTTTCAGGATGGGACAAAAAAATTGAGATAAATTGGGTAGATGTAATTGAAACTGAACTCAAAGTGAACAATTTTCTAATTTTTGTCATAGTAAGATTGTGGATAAGGAAATCCAGTTATTTTTTTGTGAAATGCAAGAATTTATTATACATGTTTTGGGTTGTCCGATTTGGGTCTAATGCACCGTGTTGTTGTATACATTGTCCATATTGAAGGTAGCTTCATAATTCCTCCCTTAAATTTATTGATTCTTGGGAAAAAACTCTAGTAATCCATTTTCACAATTTTCTCTTGATCCCGCCGGTCTCCGTAGCTTAGTCGGCAGAACTTCCGACTATGGTGCGGTAGAACTCGGGTTCGAGCCCCTCTGAAGACATGGCTGTTTGTGTTTGTCTATGATTTGAGTAGTTTAAATAATAAAATATGCTGTGTAATGTACATCGATTACAAGCCCAATGGCCGTTCGGAACCGGCGTTAAACTGTAGGTCCACTGAATTAAAAAAAAATTTCTTATCAATCAGGAAGATTTGCTATGCGAGGAAAAGGTGGTCATCGCTTGGTGCCAGATGTGGACTGTATTTCGGCCGTTTATGCCCGATCGCTAGCTTCCAACGGTCCTCTTGTTGACAAACAGAACATACCGAATTAATTCTTAAATTAATTCAATGAAAGATTTCTTTCAAGATCTTCAGTAAATGAACATTCCTGTCCGTTAGTCCTATTTTGGACAATGTTTGAGTGCCGAGCTTTAAACACATAACATTTATGATACCATCTTTATGATCCCATTTATGATAACATTTATGATCCCAGCAGATATTATCCGTTCAATAAATGGGTCCGTTTAGTCGAAATTCAGCACATGAAAATCGAATCAACATGTTCTTTGTGTTAATTGATATGGCATGCTAACATCGGGCTTCTTTTTGAATTCAAGTTTTCCTAATGGTTTAAAATTGTTTTATTGTCGATCTTATTCGATCACATTATTCGTATTATCGACATTTCCGACGACAATTCTGCCTGTATGAGGTGCATTTTTTCGGATAAAAATACCTGAACGGAATGAACAAACTAGAAATTGCATGTAATCAGCTGTTACAGTGTCTCTCCTTGAACACCATCAACAATTTCAGCCGACTGTATTGATTTTTTCTATTCATCACAGAAAAACAAAAATTCTAAAACCAATAAATTAAAAGTAACACACTTTTCTTAAGTTTCACTGAATATATCAAAAACTCTACACATGTTTTGGGTGTTCAACCCATTATCAAGAGCACACAATATTACTCTAAATGTTTCACCAAGAGATAAATAAAACCTTAGTGCCAAGAAGCAAATGTTGAGTTTCTAATATATTTAGTGAAATTCAATACAAGTGTGTTAATTTCGATTTATTGTTTATACATAATATTTCCTCGAGAGATAAGCGAAACCTCCGTATCACAAACATATGTAGAGTTTTTAATATATTTAGTGAAACTTAAAACAACTGTGGTAACTTCAATTTATTGTTCTACATAATGTTTCACCAAGAGATAAACGAAACCTCCGTGTCACGAAACATATGTGGAGTTTTAAATATATCTAGTGAAATATAAACCATGTAAGTTAATTTCAATTTATTGTTTTTAGATGATGTTTCAACAATAGATATGCGAAACCTTCGTGTCACGAAACATATGTAGAGTTTTTAATATATTTACTGAAACTTAAGGCAACTGTGTTAATTTCTATTTATTGTTTTCAACGTAATGTTTCACTAAGAGATAAAAAAAAACCTCGGTGCCACGAAACATATGTAGAGCCTCAAATATACGAGTATGTAGTGAATCATAAGGCAAGTGTGTAAATTTCAATTAAATGGTTTAATGGTAAATGTTAATGACGTATGCAAGGCCTACACAAAAATTCAGCTTGTTGGGAATTAATGCAAACTTGAAGTATAATTTAGTCTATTTAGACTGGACTAATAATGTTTCACCAAATGATAAACGAAACCTCCGTGTCACGAAACATTTGTAGAGTTTAAAATATATTTATTGAAACTCAAGCCAAGGGTGTTAATTCAATCAATTGTTTTCACATAATGTTTCAAAAACAGATATGCGAAACCTCCGCGTCCCGAAACATATGTAGAGTTTTTGATATATTTTGTGAAACTTGAGCCAAGTATGTTAATTTCAATTTATTATTGCACCAAGAGATAAATGAAACCTCCGTGTCATGAAATATATGTAGAGTTTGTGATATATTACGAAATGTTGAGCCAAGTGTGTTAGTTTTAATTTATTGTTTTTCACATAATGTTTCACCAAGTGATAAATGACACCTCTGTGTCACGAAATATATGTAGAGTTTTCAATATATTTAGTGAAACTCAAGCCGAGTGTGTTAATTTCAAATTTATTGTTTCACCAAGAGATAAACGAAACTTCCCTGTCACGAAACATATGTAGAGTTTGCAATATATTTGATGAATATATATTTCAAGTGATAAAAACCTCCGTGTCACGAAATATATATATATATATAGAATTTTAAATATATTCAGTGAAACTTAAGCAATGTGTAATCAATTTATTGTTCTTCACATAACGTTGCACCAAGAGATAAGCGAAACCTCTGTGCCATCTAACAAAATTTATAATACTTTTAGAGATAACCGACTCTTTGGAATGAAGAAATTTTCATTCTGTTCATTTTCAATTGACAATTTCAACTTCATCGAACTTTCGAATTGATTAAATAATTGGAACGAATTGCAATTGGCAATTTTCAAAGGAATTTGAACAAAAATTAATATTTTCGATTTCAAAAAGCCTGTCTTTGCTAAAAGTATTATAAAACGCAATTATATCAATCAGGCAATAAAATATGAAAACTTCAGCGGTTTCCACAATGCAAGTTTAGCTCTCTGATTTCTATTTGAGTAAATTCAAATCAATCAATAACGTGAATGATACAACTTACCTAAACAAAGACTGGGCTCTCAAGGGCGACGGTAATGTAATCAGGTTAGGGTGGAGCGGTTGAGCTCTCAGTATGGGCCAAAGTTCTGGCCCACGTAGGGCTGTAGCAGAAGCAGGATCAGCTAGTAAAGTGAACGTGTGCCAGTGTGCGTGTAAAAGCAATCCTCTTAGCGCCGACACCAGTTCTCGACCGGTTGGCGCCAGGTGAATTTCCAGTGGGCTGAAGGTCTGCAAATATTCGGATAATATTTGGATATTAGATTATTAAATAAATATGGAATTTCAATGAATTACATTTCAGGATGGACATGTGATGAATTGAACAAAGATGGACTAGTCTAACAGTAATTCATTCGTGGACTTCACCATTTTTTACGATGTCATCTATGTGTTGTTACTACAAATTGTCTTTTAGACATAGAGAAGACACATTGTAGAGTATTCACTTTCATTATCATTATATTCAATGAACAATTATTACTGATCTTCATTTCGCCTTATTGAAACATCTGTTTAGGCATCTCTGTTCAATAAATATATCAATAATGGGTAGATTTCTGATGTTACACAGTATCTCCTAAGGTCTACTTATTTATCACGATGTTGAAGCTTTGGTATCTTTTTGGGACTTCATCAGTAACTTCATGTGTTCCAGTAAAACGGTCTTACAGAGTTCAGAGAATTAAAACTTCATTTTCACGCATGAGTATGCGTGAACATGTTGGTATACACGATAACATAACATAACATAACACAACATAACATAACACGACATTGTTAGGTTAAGAACAATACATTGTTAGGTTGAGAACATGACATTATTACGTTAAGAACATGACATTGTTAGGTAAAGAACACGACATTGTTCTGACTGACCTGATATTTTAACTGCAAAAACCCCAAGTATAGTTTTCGTAGAAGATATATATTGCACTAATGAAGACAATGTCTTAACTCGCAGATAAGCGAATTTCTGTCTTATTTTGTTTAGCCCACGCATGAGGATGAAATTCTACTTCCATGAACTATATAAATTGAACAATGTCAGTGCAAATGATGGTTGTAAATTTTATATGACTGCTTGTAACAGTTCGTAAAGAAGTGAAATTGATTATCAAATTGCTGTAAATAAGTAAACATGAGGAGATACTCTGTATCCCCATAAACCTACTCATGATCATAGTATATATATATATATATATATATATATATATATATATATATATATATATATATATATATATAAGAAAATGAACACTAGAACATTAATTCGAAAGATTCATATTAATCAAGAGAATGTTATAGTAGAGCTAGATATGTGAACGTGTATGATGTGATGTCTCCATTATCCTTCAAAGGAATAAATGTTAGAGAAATATTGAAATCGATGCCACACCTGATGGAAGTGCGTGACATATATGTTTCGTTCTGCAAGGAACTCGTCAGTCGCACCACGTCCATCGAAGTGAGGCAACGATTCCAACCCCCAAGCATCTTCTTGTGACTCCAAGTGGAAGACCATAGAGTTATGAATACTCCACAATTCCATCTATGGGAATCAGTAGAAAACACCTCTCAGATTATAGACACACCAAGCATGGAAATTTCACATATCTTCTATACCCGTAGGTATCTACTAAATTGCAATGTCTATTTGACAAATATCATCGAAAGATGTTTTTAAATGTCAATAGGTTGCATTAAAATTAGATTGAATTTAAACTGGTTCATTACATTTAATTTAATTTCATTGTTGCATTTAAATTAATTAAAATGGTACGCTCGCGTTTATTCCCGTATTTCAAGGGCCTACTCGGCGATATTTTTAAGGAAATGAAATTTTTGTGCTTATTTAAGAAAATGAACACTAGAACATTCATTCGAAAAATTCATATTGATCGATAGAATGTTATAGTAGAGGTAGATATGTGAACGTGTACGATGTGATGTCTCCATTATCCTTCAAGGGATAAATGTTAAATGTTGGAGAAATATTGAAATCGATATATAAATAAATAAATATATATATTTCTTTTTTTTTTCTTATATATACTTTATTGTTTTTCCATCTCCAGGTTCGAACAACTTGAACTAGGCTACGCCGTTGTAAGGACAGCCAGTAAGCTCGAAACACGTGTCACGGCTGCTACTAATTGCGGGACAGTGCGGGATATGCCGACAGTGTTCATTTTTGATTGAAATTTTTTCGCGCTTTGAAAATTATTCATACCTTGTATAATTTCTCGCCTAGAGGCATCCTTGAAGGATAAATAGTCGCCTTACGGGCGAAGTGGTTTTTTCAAATCTCCCAACCCGGAGAGTAAAAAGACAGTAGCCTAGAATGTGTCGACTTCCTTCAGTGGAGAGTCTGTTTCTCTCTTGTTTTTCCATCTCCAGGTTCGTACAACTTGAACCTGGTTACGCCGTTCTGAAGAGAGCCAATTAGCTCGAAACACATTCACGGCTGCCAAAAATCACTGACTGAACAATTCTTCATTCAACTAGTTTCGCCTTTTACGGCATTACCAAGAATGTCTTCTTAATAATGAAGACAGTTCAGTCAGTGATTTTCAGACAAGTATTTCTCATTGCCTCTCATTTTAATATGCACTATCACAGAGTTGATTCATTGTCCATTGAATTTATAAATAAATATATATATATATATATATATATATATATATATATATATATATATATATATATATATATATATATATATATATATATATATATATATATATATATATATATATATATATATATATATATATAAAGAAAATAGAATAAATGTCAAATGCCTCGCCTTTGCAGACGATATTGCTATCATCACAGACAACATAACTGAAGCCATTCGCGCCGTGGAAAAACTACATGAAATTGCGCAGAAAACCGGGTTACAAATTTCTCATGATAAAACCAAATACATGGAAAGAAAACCAAAAAATAAATCTTCTCTTATGACAAAACATGGTGAAATTCTGCAAGTAGGCCATTTTAAATACCTCGGGGAAGTTATACAGTCCTCAGGTTTAAACCGAATCGCTAATGAACAGAGAATAACCAAGCTCCAAAGGGCCTACAAACTAGCATGGGCTCACTATAACAAAAAGAGCATTTCGAGAGGCGCCAAATTGAGGCATTATAACACAACGATTCTTCCAGAAGCAATCTACGCAGCTGAAACAATGGTTATTGGCGGCCATTCAAGAATTAGAGAAATAGAAAAACAAGAACGAAAAATTCTCAGAAAGATTTACGGGCCAATCAATAGAAACGGTATTTGGATGAAAAGACCTCAAAATGAACTGTATCAAAAGACAAATACGATAACGGAAGAAATCAGAAAACGAAGAGCAAAGTTCTATGCACATGTCTACAGAATGAAACAGTCCAGAATACCGAAGAAACTACTCAATATAATTATGAATAGTAAATGCGCTAAAAGAGGTCTAAAAGGATCTACAACAAATCAATATAAAAATCTCGAAGATCGCACTGAATGTCGCTATAAAATCGCACATATAAAGTTTGAGCAAAAATTAAATCGTCAACCTGGAGTAAAGTGCACAAATGAACGGAAGAAAGAGCATTCAGAGAGGATGAAGTGTTTTTGGGAGGCAAAAAAGATGAAGCAAAATTCCTAATGATTGCGAATTCAAGTTCAGTCGCTCTCCTCATGGGGAACAATCGAAATAATAATAATAATAATATATATATATATATATATATATATATATATATATATATAATAAAATAGAATTTTTTGTGCTTATGGCACTTTATGCGCCTACCCGCGCATCCCGAAATGAATAATTTTCACACAATGAAAGTACTGATGATAGAAACAAATTTATCATTTAATTTCGTTATATAGATTTCCCATTTGTCACAGGTCAATTACAAATTGAAGCAAAACGTGAGCAAAACCAGAATTTCTTAATTTCTACGAATATCAATTTATAGTTCAAATATTGACAGACATTGGATTATCAAAGAAGCAATATATAGGTCAGTATATATATATATATATATATATATATATATATATATATATATATATATATATATATATATATATATATATATATAATGAAAATCAATAAGTGAAAATATAAAAATACTAATTTGATTTTTCTAGAAAATAATTGATTATAAAGTTAAATTAAACACTTGAACTTATGATTTACACTTTATTGACTACATAGCATGACGCGTTTCGTCGTTACAAACGACTTCTTCAGATGCTTACAGAATAATGATATTCTGTAAGCATCTGAAGAAGCCGTTTGTAACGACGAAACGCGTCATGCTATGTAGTCAATAAAGTGTAAATTATAAGTTCAAGTGTTTGAATTTGAGTTTATATTCAATTATAATGGATTTACATCAAGTAAACGCCAACACTATTAAATATCTAGAAAATAAGTTCGACATTTTGATATCTATAGTAATTCATAATTTCAATTTTTCATTAGTTTCGAGAAAGTTGTGATATACAACGAAACGTCAACAAAAATGGAGTTTTTCATATTAAAAGAAACCTGTTATTGCTAAAAACATTCGAAATGAAATACGAGTATCTCAAACAGGCAATAAATCAATTTCTAAATAAATATATATATATATATATATATATATATATATATATATATATATATATATATATATATATATATATATATATATATATATATATATATATATTGGAATATTTTCATCAATAACAGGCTTATTTCAATATGAAAAACTTTATTTCCGTTGACGTTTTCGTCAACATTGTCAAAACTTTGCTAAAAACATTCAAAATGAACTATCTTAAAAAGGCAATAAATCAATACTATATATATATATATATATATATATATATATATATATATATATATATAGTGAATACTGAGACTCTCAATCGAAATATTTCAAAAGTTTTACACATTTATTCTATACTGAGTTTCTCAATCAAATATCGGGATATTTCAAATGAAACTCTCAAAGAGTTGTCTACATAAACTTTTCAACTGAAATATAAACCATCAGCTCTCAAGTTAAGTTACCTTCACAAATTAGATAATATCACTTTCAAATTTCATTAATTTTTTTTCAATTCAGTGAGCCTACAGTTCAACACCTGTTTCGAACAGTTATTGGGAGTATTCAGTGTAGATTACCAAAAATTATCAGCTATCTAAATCATAGAAAGTCGCACACACCCTTTCCTTCACCGGGGCAGAACCCGAATCCTACTCACTACGGTCAAGAGTTTGTCCGACTGAGCCACGGAGTTTATTGCGATGACTAATGACTAATCGAACTGTTGTGAAATAATCGTCTTTGTGAATGAGAGTTTAAAACAATATTCAAATTAGTAAATTGCTATGGAGATATTCAAAATGAAAACATGGAATACCTTCAACTAGTTCATCCTGAAAAATATCGATAACTGTTTTATATTCGAAGTTATATGTCTCTGCAAGAGTTCAGGAGATGGTTAGCGATATAAAATGAATAATATCGAAAAAACAGTGAGTTCACTAGTAGTTTTTTCTACAGTCTAATTACACAAAATTGTATATTTCCATACATACACAAATTAATAATTTTGCGATTTAATAGGTAGAATCGGAAAATTCCGTAAATAAAAAATAATTCGAGATAGTGATGTTCCAACTGAATATAACTTAAATTCAAACACTTGAACTTATGATTTACACTTTATTGACTACATTGCATGACGCGTTTCGTCGTTACAAACGACTTCTTCAGATGCTTACAGAATTCTATAAGCATCTGAAGAAGTCGTTTGTAACGACGAAACGCGTCATGCAATGTAGTCAATAAAGTGTAAATCATAAGTTCAAGTGTTTGAATTTAAGTTATATTCAATTATAATGGATTTACATCAAGTAAACGCCAACACTATTAAATAGATGTTCCAACTATTGAAACATGTATGCTCCTTAGGTAATATCAACCACATGAAATGAGAAAAGAGAGTCTTGTGGTTGAAGATAATATTCATTTATTTGCTGGCCACATTCGAACAGCTTCAACATCGATTTATTATTATTTAATTATGTATTCAGCCGCAACATTGGAAGGGTTCACCACCATATACTCATCATTAATATACGGGTATCAAGCGATCCGATAGCTGCATAACTGTTTACCAGTTTATGCATCTTGAATCATTTTCGCGTAAAAATACATAAAAACGTTACGCCTTCAATGAAACTGAAGATTCATATTGAGTTGAGAAAGTGGGAAATCACTCGAAAAGTAATACAAAAAATGAAAAAAAGAATCCAGTATGCGTTTGGAAACAAGCTGCGGGTTAGGAAAATTGCTCGAATATTAATGACTGAAAAGAAAGTACAACGTTGCCGGATATAATGGTTCAGATTTGTTCTATAGAAATCGGCAGCAAGCGTGTACATACGCTCGTCTACACACGGTAATCAGCGCCACAAATGGTATACATCGGAACTAAATTTTGGAGTTTCAGTCAAACCTGAACCAATTCAAAAATCAATATTACGTATTTCTAACACACCGAACAAGCGTTTTATGATGATAAACAATCCTGAACAAGTATACTGGTTCAGGATTGTTCGCCTGGTTCAGGATTGTATTATCGGATTGATATTAGTGGTTCAGCTTTGCACTAAAGATGAATATATATATATATATATATATATATATATATATATATATATATATATATATATATATATATATATATATAGTAACTACTGAGACTCTTAATCGAAATATCGAAATATTTCAAATAAAACTCTCAGGGAGCTGTCTACACAAATGTTGTCAACGAGAACGAACCCATCACTTTCGAGAGTGAATATTAAGAGCGTTTCGAAAAATTCATCGATCTTGTTGAATGATAATAGGATACAATTGTTTCATCATTATTATGAATCATCAGTCCATATTTAATCTATCAATCAAGAATCGATGACTTTCAAAACGAACATAGGTCCCATACCAAATTAAGAGAAGTTCTAGAGAGTGAAATACTCACGTAGGCTCCCTCTATCGGCGAAAGGACGTATAAACACTCCCTAGCGTTCAAGATTCCTACTCATGACAACAAGAGTGCGAGTGGAAGGCTTTGTAGATATTTCATTCGAACACAACAGAAAATTGTCTGAAATGTGTAGGAATGATCCCATGCCTAATCGCTCCAGATCACGCCCAGGCGGGCAAAAGTGTAGCTAGTTCAAAGATTCACAGGTAATTCAATACTAGTAACTACTGAGACTCTTAATCGAAATATCGAAATATTTCAAATAAAACTCTCAGGGAGCTGTCTACACAAATGTTGTCAACGAGAACGCACCCATCACTTTCGAGAGTGAATATTAAGAGCGTTTCGAAAAATTCATCGATCTTGTTGAATGATAATAGGATACAATTGTTTCATCATTATTATGAATCATCAGTCCATATTTAATCTATCAATCAAGAATCGATGACTTTCAAAACGAACATAGGTCCCATACCAAATTAAGAGAAGTTCTAGAGAGTGAAATACTCACGTAGGCTCCCTCTATCGGAGAAAGGACGTATAAACACTCCCTAGCGTTCAAGATTCCTACTCATGACAACAAGAGTGCGAGTGGAAGGCTTTGTAGATATTTCATTCGAACACAACAGAAAATTGTCTGAAATGTGTAGGAATGATCCCATGCCTAATCGCTCCAGATCACACCCAGGCGGGCAAAAGTGTAGCTAGTTCAAAGATTCACAGGTAATTCAATACTAGTAACTACTGAGACTCTTAATCGAAATATCGAAATATTTCAAATAAAACTCTCAGGGAGCTGTCTACACAGCTGTCTACACTTCTGTTGTGTTCGAATGAAATATCTACAAAGCCTTCCACTCGCACTCTTGTTGTCATGAGTAGGAATCTTGAACGCTAGGGAGTGTTTATACGTCCTTTCGCCGATAGAGGGAGCCTACGTGAGTATTTCACTCTCTAGAACTTCTCTTAATTTGGTATGGGACCTATGTTCGTTTTGAAAGTCATCGATTCTTGATTGATAGATTAAATATGGACTGATGATTCATAATAATGATGAAACAATTGTATCCTATTATCATTCAACAAGATCGATGAATTTTTCGAAACGCTCTTAATATTCACTCTCGAAAGTGATGGGTTCGTTCTCGTTGACAACATTTGTGTAGACAGCTCCCTGAGAGTTTTATTTGAAATATTTCGATATTTCGATTAAGAGTCTCAGTAGTAACTAGTATTGAATTACCTGTGAATCTTCGAACTATATATATATATATATATATATATATATATATATATATATATATATATATATATATATATATATATATATATAGATTTCTGTAGTTTTCGAATGAAATGTCTACAAAGCCTTACACTCGCACTACTGTTGCATTGAGTAGGAATTTAGAACAATAGGGAGAGTTCATATGTAATTTTTCCGATAGAGAAAGCTCTCGTGAATATTCACTTCTCAGTGAGTTTCCTATTCTGGTATAGGGCTATTCCCCTCATTCTGGTAGAGGTCCTATGTACGTTTTAAAAGTCATCGAATCTTGATTGATAGATCTAATATAAACTTAAGATACATAATAATGAAAGAACAAAAATGTAGGGAAATTCTAAAAATGTTGACATTCATAAAATTGGGAAAACACAGTAAATGAAAGAACAGACATAAAACATCTCAATTTTATTTACAAAGATTTGAATTATTTACGAAAATGGACACTTGAACATTAATTCGAAAAATTCCACTGAGCCAAAAGAAAGCTATATATATATATATATATATATATATATATATATATATATATATATATATATATATATATATATATATATATATATATATATATATATATATATATATATATATATATATATATATATATATATATAGTTATATATATATATATATATATATATATATATATATATATATATATATATATATATATATATATATATATATATATATATATATATATATATATATATATATACATTATAAACAACAAAGCAGCAGGAGAAGATGGGATTATTGCGGAACTCTGGAAACTGAACGATACTACTTTCACCCAAAAACACCATCATTTAATAGCAGAAATCTGGAGAACGGAACAGATACCAGAGGATTGGAAATGCGCGTTGATACATCCATTGCACAAAAAGGGGGACAAAATGGATATCAATAATTACAGGGGAATTTCCTTACTCCCGGTTGCGTACAAAATACTTTCTAAAGCACTCCTAAACAGAGTAGAACACCAAGCGGATCCACTAGTTGGGGAATACTAAGCTGGATTCAGAAAAGGCCGATCATGTGCTGAACAGATCTGGACTTTGAAGACGATATTACAGATGAGGAAATGTAGAAATACAGTGATCACATTCATTGACTTCAAAAAAGCATATGATTCGGTAGACCGCGAAACCCTTTTCGAAATCATGGAAGAATTTGTAATCGATCGAAAGACTCGAACAATTATAAAACAGACACTTACAGGTACAACTTCCAAGGTAAAATTTATGGGCGAAATATCAGATCCCTTTGAAATCAAAACCGGTGTGCGGCAGGGGGACGGACTTTCGCCAATTCTTTTCATATTGTTTTAGAAAAGATCATAAGGGAATGGGAACTTCACGTGAAGGGCATACAAGTGGGTATCAAAAAAGAAAATAGAATAAATGTCAAATGTCTCGCCTTTGCAGACGATATTGCTATCATCACAGACAACATAACTGAAGCCATTCGCGCCGTGGAAAAACTACATGAAATTGCGCAGAAAACCGGGTTACAAATTTCTCATGATAAAACCAAATACATGGAAAGAAAACCAAAAAATAAATCTTCTCTTATGACAAAACATGGTGAAATTCTGCAAGTAGGCCATTTTAAATACCTCGGGGAAGTTATACAGTCCTCAGGTTTAAACCGAATCGCTAATGAACAGAGAATAACCAAGCTCCAAAGGGCCTACAAACTAGCATGGGCTCACTATAACAAAAAGTGCATTTCGAGAGGCGCCAAATTGAGGCATTATAACACAACGATTCTTCCAGAAGCAATCTACGCAGCTGAAACAATGGTTATTGGCGGCCATTCAAGAATTAGAGAAATAGAAAAACAAGAACGAAAAATTCTCAGAAAGATTTACGGGCCAATCAATAGAAACGGTATTTGGATGAAAAGACCTCAAAATGAACTGTATCAAAAGACAAATACGATAACGGAAGAAATCAGAAAACGAAGAGCAAAGTTCTATGCACATGTCTACAGAATGAAACAGTCCAGAATACCGAAGAAACTACTCAATATAATTATGAATAGTAAATGCGCTAAAAGAGGTCTAAAAGGATCTACAACAAATCAATATAAAAAATCTCGAAGATCGCACTGAATGTCGCTATAAAATCGCACATATAAAGTTTGAGCAAAAATTAAATCGTCAACCTGGAGTAAAGTGCACAAATGAACGGAAGAAAGAGCATTCAGAGAGGATGAAGTGTTTTTGGGAGGCAAAAAAGATGAAGCAAAATTCCTAATGATTGCGAATTCAAGTTCAGTCGCTCTCCTCATGGGGAACAATCGAAATAATAATAATAATAATATATATATATATATATATATATATATATATATATATATATATATATAATAAAATAGAATTTTTTGTGCTTATGGCACTTTATGCGCCTACCCGCGCATCCCGAAATGAATAATTTTCACACAATGAAAGTACTGATGATAGAAACAAATTTATCATTTAATTTCGTTATATAGATTTCCCATTTGTCACAGGTCAATTACAAATTGAAGCAAAACGTGAGCAAAACCAGAATTTCTTAATTTCTACGAATATCAATTTATAGTTCAAATATTGACAGACATTGGATTATCAAAGAAGCAATATATAGGTCAGTATATATATATATATATATATATATATATATATATATATATATATATATATATATATATATATATATATAATGAAAATCAATAAGTGAAAATATAAAAATACTAATTTGATTTTTCTAGAAAATAATTGATTATAAAGTTAAATTCAAACACTTGAACTTATGATTTACACTTTATTGACTACATAGCATGACGCAGAATAATGATATTCTGTAAGCATCTGAAGAATCCGTTTGTAACGACGAAACGCGTCATGCTATGTAGTCAATAAAGTGTAAATCATAAGTTCAAGTGTTTGAATTTGAGTTTATATTCAATTATAATGGATTTACATCAAGTAAACGCCAACACTATTAAATATCTAGAAAATAAGTTCGACATTTTGATATCTATAGTAATTCATAATTTCAATTTTTCATTAGTTTCGAGAAAGTTGTGATATACAACGAAACGTCAACAAAAATGGAGTTTTTCATATTAAAAGAAACCTGTTATTGCTAAAAACATTCGAAATGAAATACGAGTATCTCAAACAGGCAATAAATCAATTTCTAAATAATATATATATATATATATATATATATATATATATATATATATATATATATATATATATATATTGGAATATTTTCATCAATAACAGGCTTATTTCAATATGAAAAACTTTATTTCCGTTGACGTTTTCGTCAACATTGTCAAAACTTTGCTAAAAACATTCAAAATGAACTATCTTAAAAAGGCAATAAATCAATAATATATATATATATATATATATATATATATATATATATATATATATATATATATATATATATATATATATATATATATAGTGAATACTGAGACTCTCAATCGAAATATTTCAAAAGTTTTACACATTTATTCTATACTGAGTTTCTCAATCAAATATCGGGATATTTCAAATGAAACTCTCAAAGAGTTGTCTACATAAACTTTTCAACTGAAATATAAACCATCAGCTCTCAAGTTAAGTTACCTTCACAAATTAGATAATATCACTTTCAAATTTCATTAATTTTTTTTCAATTCAGTGAGCCTACAGTTCAACACCTGTTTCGAACAGTTATTGGGAGTATTCAGTGTAGATTACCAAAAATTATCAGCTATCTAAATCATAGAAAGTCGCACACACCCTTTCCTTCACCGGGGCAGAACCCGAATCCTACTCACTACGGTCAAGAGTTTGTCCGACTGAGCCACGGAGTTTATTGCGATGACTAATGACTAATCGAACTGTTGTGAAATAATCGTCTTTGTGAATGAGAGTTTAAAACAATATTCAAATTAGTAAATTGCTATGGAGATATTCAAAATGAAAACATGGAATACCTTCAACTAGTTCATCCTGAAAAATATCGATAACTGTTTTATATTCGAAGTTATATGTCTCTGCAAGAGTTCAGGAGATGGTTAGCGATATAAAATGAATAATATCGAAAAAACAGTGAGTTCACTAGTAGTTTTTTCTACAGTCTAATTACACAAAATTGTATATTTCCATACATACACAAATTAATAATTTTGCGATTTAATAGGTAGAATCGGAAAATTCCGTAAATGAAAAATAATTCGAGATAGTGATGTTCCAACTATTGAAACATGTATGCTCCTTAGGTAATATCAACCACATGAAATGAGAAAAGAGAGTCTTGTGGTTGAAGATAATATTCATTTATTTGCTGGCCACATTCGAACAGCTTCAACATCGATTTATTATTATTTAATTATGTATTCAGCCGCAACATTGGAAGGGTTCACCACCATATACTCATCATTAATATACGGGTATCAAGCGATCCGATAGCTGCATAACTGTTTACCAGTTTATGCATCTTGAATCATTTTCGCGTAAAAATACATAAAAACGTTACGCCTTCAATGAAACTGAAGATTCATATTGAGTTGAGAAAGTGGGAAATCACTCGAAAAGTGGGAATTTGCGTTCGAAAAAGTCTTAGACAATGATACCATCCAAAAACCATGAGAAATGTTGGTTAAACAGGTTAAAACATGTATGTAAGTAGTCACATTTTTTAGTATCATTATACAAGAAAAAAACAAAGATGTTGATTGAAACGAAAATAAATTTGACGAATCGTCTTTAAATATGGAGGAGAATCATAAAATATGAAGGAAGTGGCTTCATCAGATGTTAATGATAAACTGAGCTATCACATTGTGGACTGTATTCATCCTGAAGTATGTGGAAATGAACATAGAACACTGTTCTCCTTTTTCAGGGGAATGACTATAGAACATATTTCTTCTGAATTGTGGGGGATGACAATTGAATACTTTTCTTCGATTGCCTTTTACTGGAATAAATTTAATAAAGGAGAATTGTTTATTAAAACTTGATCATAATAAACTATTTGAATGAATGGTATTAATAAAAACTTGTCTAAAATTCACTGACTGAACAATTCTTTATTCGACTAGTTTCGCCTTTTAGAGCATTATCAAGAAGCATTACAGCATTATTCCTGATAAAGCTGTAACCATTTACAGCATTATTCTTGATAATGCTGTAAAAGGCGAAACTAGTCGAATAAAGAATTGTTCAGTCAGTGATTTTCAGACAAGTTTTTATTATTACCTCTCATTTAAATATGAACTATCGTAAACTATTTGATTTCTTCCTCTTATTTTATTCCATGGCTTTTAACAGGGTTAGTTTCTCACCATTATGTTCCGTATTCAATATATTAACGTTAAACAATACAACTTTAAAATATTGCATACGCAATAAATTATATGATACGACTTCTGTTATAAGCAGAAGTAGAATGATCAAATGGATGAATCTCATTCGGTCGCTAGTAAAACGGCGCTCTTCAGTAATGCTACCAGGCTGTGCAGAAATGGCTGTGTAGAATGTTCATATTCATTATCAAAATATCGAAATTATCTGCTAATATTCAAGCAATATCAATAGAAATATACATTATACGGTCGAAATGCAAAATATTCGTACTGAATCACGACAAAGATGAATCAACCACCAGTTTTTCGCTTTCATTTCAAAACCTTGAAACTTCAACACCAGAAAAGCGAGAAAAAATGAAAGCCAGAAAAAATTATCTCATTCGATTTTCAGATCAGTTCATAATCAAACTTTTTGTCTTCTAATTGAATTCACGATTAGTTCAATGCGAATTAGTGAATCACGAAGTTATTGCTCAGATCTCAGAAATTTGAGTATATTCATTTACTTTCTCAGGAAAATCAATGCTTCCACCTAAGCACTGTATTACAATGTGTTATCACATTGCTAAGCAAAGCAAAGATTCAACGCCCGTTTTCTGCAACTAGTATCAACAATTTTACCATAGAATTGGAGAATTTACATCACAAAAACAATATGTACCCTATGGACTGTAGCTGTTAACGTTACATTCGAAAGATGTTCTCGAATTCTCAGACGTTTTTCTTGAAGAAAATGTTTTCATTTTTCGTATGTGTACGCGAAAGTTATGAAGTAATCACATTAGCTGCTTTTGGTTTCTCATTTGGACACCAATTGAATGCCGAGATGAATGCAGAGAAATATTTTCGTCTCTGTGTTGCACATCGACTGTCTCTTCTTATTGGTCTTCCCAAGAATTTCAGTGTTGGTTCAGTCTGATGTATTTTCAATAAGTCAATTGAAAAAATTTAATTTTTCATTTTGTTTTGAGGCTACATTTCTGCTAATTATATAAAAAGCGGGAAGTTATGAGGTTTATCAACCTTCTTCAACCCGTGTGAATTTAGTATCGTCTTTAAAAAAGTCCAATTTTCTATCAGAGACTAATGGCTTTAAACTTTTTGTGTTGTTTCGAAGGTGCCATTCGATCAAATATCAAATTTTCAATTCACCTGATATAAGATTAAACAACAAAAAACTCTATTCATGTACCGGGTGTCCCAATAAGAGTGACTCTCTGCCATATCTCGAGAACCGTTTACAGTACAGCTTGGGGGAAAAAAATTATAACAAAAGTGACCTCGAGAAAAATCTGGAAATCGTTCAAAGAGTTGTATATCCACCGCAAGAAGGCGTTTTTGAATGCGATAAATTGAAAAAATAATTTTTTTACAAATTTTGCCTAATTAAGATGCATTCAAGATACGATTATCGCATTCCTCAAGAAACTTTTCGTAAAGTTGGTTCCACAAGTTTCAGTTCATCTTTTCAAATAAAAGGTGGTAGTAAGGTGGAACCTCAACGTGAAAAAACGTGAAACATTTCTTAGATTTTTGTTGTACAAAATATAGTGAATTAGTTAAGATATTATGTTGCGCAAACTTTTCGTAAAGTTGGTTCCACAAGTTTCAGTTCATCTTTTCAAATAAGAGGTTGTAGTAAGGTGGAACCTCAACGTGAAAAAACGCATGTAACTCATGTTCTGCTGAACCGATGTATGAGAACTTACTCTTTTGGGAAAAAGCTCTTTTCCATCAATAAAGGAGTTTTAATTAAGAAACAACGTAATGAGTAGCCTATATATCGTTAGAGAGCGCTATTTATTCATTTATGTTTTCAATTCTAATAATGATTGGAAAATATAAAATGTGAACATGCACATTTAATTATAGAATTCAAAAGTAGATCCAGTTAGCAACATAACATCTTTGATTTTTGGATTTGATTTTTTTGACTCCTCAAAATTGTATTTCGTTGTTCTATTAATAATGGCTCCAATTATTATTTCAATATTACTGTTACTTTCACCAGGAAATTGCGTTATGGAAGTTGAAGTAGAGATATATGAAAAAAAAGGATGGATTATTTATATTTCTCGTCGCTATCAAACCGTGAATGAGTCGACAAAAATCTCTGCCACCGGGATGACCTTTTTGGGGATATTGTATTACATTCACTCTAGCAGCAACATTTCTCATACATTCAAAGTAAATGCCTATCATATCGAATACTTGTTCGTTGGTAAGAATCATCCTAGATTTCACTTTCAGGTGAATTTCATATCAAATTTAATACAAACGAATCGCAATGACACGTAAATGAACTAATTACTTTTTTTGAATTTTTTCATGAATTAATTTTTTTTTCATGACTTAATTATAGAAGACCGTAATTTATAGAATGGACTGTGAAGAATGTAAGTCATCTTATATAGGCCAGACCCGAAGACGTTTTGAATCTAGGATTAAAGAATATTTAAAAAACAGGCAATCAGCTTTTCAGGAACATCTATAGTCGACAGGACATAACATCTCATTCTGTTTTAAACGAATAATGCTTCATTACTGTGAAGGAGTTGTGAAAATGAACTACTTGGAAGCCATGGAAATAAATGAACTTCAAAAATTTCATAATTTCAATCTTCTCAACGACCAGTTGGAACTAAACCACTCTCCACTGATAAATCTATAATTTGGAAATATCCACCTCTACAATCTCCACTCTATGTTCTATGGATTTGAACATTGAATGGAGATGATATAGATTTTCTATGTTTTACCACCTTCAGGAACCCAACTGATCTATAAATATTTCAAGGAATGTTTTTGTAATATGTATTCAGTCTTGATAAAGCCGTGCAAGGCGAAACTAGTCGAATGAAGAGTTGTTCAGTTTGTGATTTTTAGACAAGTATTTCTCATAACTTCTTTTTTAAATTTGAACTATGACAGAGTTGATTCATTGTCCATTGAATTTACACATATAACGAACTCGCTTTATGCATAGTGCTCACATGACCCCTCATGTGAACAACATATGTAACATTAAAAAGAATTCGAAAGAGTTTTTTCGAATTTAAATTGCAGTTAATTCGTTAATATCTTATGTTGTTGAAGGTGGATTGATAAAATGTAACAGTGAAACATTTCCCAGATTTTTGTTGTACAAAATATAGTTAATTAGTTAAGATATTATGTTGTGAAAGATGTTAAAGCGCGGTGAATTTGCTGTGTTCACATCCTTTTATATAAGTCATCCGAGGTAACCATCTGATTGATGATATCAATTCATCAGTCTTGAACATCATTCAAGTTTTTGTATATCGATTTTGAGGCCGATTTTTGTATTGGTCTACACATATCATTTTCATTGTCGAAAATGAAACTTCATGCTAATACCGATATTGCTGGTATATCTCACACGCATTCAACAAAATACTTCGTACATATACTTATATATAAGTGGTCTGTTCAAAAGAAAAGATGAATTTCAAATCCTCGAATTTTCACGGGCTTTGCACATTCGATTATAGAAGTTTTTTTTTCGTTATGTTGGCACACGAAACAAAATGAAATAAAATGGTCCAAAGCACTTGAAATACTGACTGTGGCATTCAGCGAGTCTACTTTGTCTCAAAAAGTGTTTATACGTGGTCCAAGCGCTTTGCAGAAGGTCGAGATGATGTTGTGGACGGTGAACATTTTTGAGTTGCAACCACGTCCACAAGCTCGAAGAAAACACCAAAGCAGTGAAGAAAATAGTTTTGAAACATCGTCGAATCACTATAACTGAAGAAGCAGAGGATGTTGGCATATGGATCGGCTCATGCCATGAATTTTTCTCGGTTGTTCTAGGCATAAAACGTGTGACAGCGAAGTTTGCTCCGAAATTGCTTAATCTCTAGTAAAAGATACGTGAAATACAAACTCAAATTCAAACGCCTGAACTTATGATTTACAGTTTATTGACAACATAGCATGACGCGTTTTGTCGTTAGAAACGACTTCTTCAGATGCTAACAGAATGTTCAATTAAAATGGATTTCCAAATGGATTATCATAATGACTTACATAATGGATTTACAAATAATATTGAATTATAATGAATTTACATCAAGTAAACGCCAACATTATTAAATATTTAAAAGCAACGTCGCATTAGTATCGCTCAGGAGTTATTGAATGAGGTCAATGACGATATAGATTTGCGCAAAAGGTCATAACTGCTGACGTAACGTGGATATATAGTTATGACTTTGTAACCGAGACCCAAGCATTGCAATGGAAGAGGGCAGAAGAGCCAAGACCGAAAAAGGGCCGCCATGATCGATAAAAAATGGTTTTGGTTTGGTTTTGCTCACTGTTTTCTTCGATTGCAAACGCTTGGTGCAACATGAGTTCATGCCAACATGTCGTAAGATTAATAAGGAACACTACAGGGTGTAATGCAACGTTGGCGTTAATCATGGATTCTCTATCACGATAATGCACCAGATTGGAATCATGATAATCAACTGCCATATACACCAGATTTAACTCCCTGTGACTATTTTCCTATTTTCAGAACTGAACAGATCAATGAAAAGAAAGCGTTTTTCCACAATTGATGAGATAAAATCGGAATCGAAGAACCAGCTGATGACCATACTGAAAAGTGACTGAGATATAATGCATACGTGCATTATATCTGAGAGGGAATACTTTGAATGGGACAAAATGGATATTGAACAAACCTCGTATATATATATATATATATATATATATATATATATATATATATAATATATATATATATATATATATATATATATATATATATATATATATATATATATATATATATATATATATATATATATATATATATATATATATATATATATATATATATATATATATAGTTGAAAGCCGAAGTACGCCATAGAGAACGAAAGAACGCAATGAATTCAGCAAGTTTTACAATCTGAAGAAACATGAGCACAATTGTCTACGAATTATTAACAAATAGTTTCTCTCAATTGAATGGAAAGAGCTATTTTATTTCTCCTAAAACCATCCTAATTAATGACATTCAATAGAATCTCAAAGTTGAAGTAGTAAATTCGATCATGAAAAAATCACTTGGGAATTTTGAGTGGATGACACAAATGAAACTGTAATTGAAATGATAAAATGAAAACTGTAGGCTCCACTACTTTCTTGTTGAATATTTTCGAAGCTTCAACTTCTCATCACAGTCCGTCATTTCCTTTTCACGATCGAATTGTTTTCTCTCAAGCAATTTTTATTAATTACATATGCACTTAGTATTCAAATCTAAATTGCCTGTCACTATGAGAGCCTATTGTTAATTAAATCATTACTCTTGAGCAATATGTCATAGAATTTTATATAGGATGAGAGCCTAGGTACTTTAAATTCTCTTCCACGAACAAAGTATCCAATTATGACGAAGGCGAAGAGATTTCTTGTATAAAATAACGTCACGTAGCGCGAGACAATTTCAGGAAGATGAAATTGCTTCTTGTTTCACTATAAAGCACAAAATAATTGAAATAATTATACTATGTTGCGGATTTCACGAATTCTGGAATTTGTTGTTGACAATTTCAAAGGATTACTCAGCCTTATATATATTTTCATATATATCAGAAATTTACTACAAGAAAAAGAATTCTGTAAATGTCGTGCTATATTATCGCACTTTCACATCTATATGTAGTTAATACTACCTATGATATTCACTATCAAATTACACTATAACTTTCTTTCCATAATTTTTGACAAATTATTCGAAAGAATATGACAGCAGAGCTGGCTATGTGGAACATGAACAAGGCGATGTCGCCATTGTCCTTAAAAGGGATCAATATTAGAGAATATTGGATTCTCAATCATCCTTCTAGGAATAAATGTTGAAGAATTTTTAAATTGATGCCTACATTTATTGAAAGCGTGAGACAGTCACTCTTTCGTACTACAAGGTACTCATCAGTCACGTAACGTTCAACGAATGAAAGTCAAAGATTTCAATCCTCACATACCCTTTAGTCGATTGTAAGACAGATATATAGGGTAAGTAGTATGCATATATAATGCATACGACTAACTTGATAGTCTTGGATGTCTCAGGCTCTCAATAAATATTGGCATCGATTTCAAGATTCTTTAACATTTATTCCTAGAAGGGTAATGAAGACATCGCTAAAAAATGTTAGATATTGGTTAACATTGGTATAGATATGTTAACATTGGTCCTAGAAGAACAATAGAGACATCGCATTCATGTTTCACATAGTCAGCTCTGCTATAATATTTTTCAGAATAATTTGTCAAAAATTATGTACAAAAAGTAGTAGTGTACTTTGATAGCGAACATCTATGGTAGTATTAACTACAAGTGCGATAATATAGCACAACAACTACTGAATTCTTTTTCTTGTAGTGAATTTTTCATATATATATATATATATATATATATATATATATATATATATATATATATATATATATATATATATATATATATATATATATATATATATATATATATATATATATATATATATATATATATATATATATATATATATATACTTTAAGAACAAGGTTTGTCAGGCTGAAAAAGGAGTTAATAGTTTTCGGTATTTATCTGAGATTTACGTTGCTTGTTTATTTGTAACAGCCGTTTACATATGTTTCAAGCTAATTGGCTCTCATCAGAACGGCGTAGTTCAAGTTATTAGATGTTCACACTTGAAAGTGGATTAAAAAGAAAAAACACAGAACAAAACAACAACAAATTCCACGTGAGGAATCTACATCATTTTTGGTTTAAAATTGAGTATCTTGACCAAGCTGTTAGGTACAGCTATATTTTCAGACTAAATCAGGTAGACATTGATTTAGTCTGAAAATATAGCTGTAATCAGGTAGACATTGATTTAGTCTGAAAATATAGCTGTAACAGCTTGGTCAAGATACTCAATTTTAAACCAAAAATGATGTAGATTCCTCACGTGGAATTTTATGTTGTTTTGGTCTGTGTTTTTCTTTTTAATCAACTTTCAAGTGTGAACATCTAATAACTTGAACTACGCCGTTCTGATGAGAGCCAATTAGCTTGAAATATATGTAAACGGCTGTTACAAATAAACAAGCAACGTAAATCTCAGGTAAATACCGAAAACTATTACTATATATATATATATATATATATATATATATATATATATATATATATATATATATATATATATATATATATATATATATATATATATATATATATATATATATATATATATATATATATATATATATATATATATATATATATATATATATATATATATATATATATATATATATATATATATATATATATATATATATATATATATATATATATATATAGTAGTAAATACTGACACTCTTAACCGAAATATTTAAAATAAAACTCAGGGAGCTGTCTACACAATCTGATGGAGCGATTAGGCATAGAATTATTCGTACACATTGCTAACAATTTTTTGAAGTGTTCGAATGAAATTCTACAAAGCCTTTCACTCGCGGTACTGTTGTCATGAGTAGGAATCTCGAACGCTAGGGAGAGTTTATACGTCTTTTTTCCGATAGTGGGAGCCTACGTGAATATTTCACTAGGAAACATTCCCCTCAATTTGGTTTAGGACCTATGTTCGTTTTGAAAGTCATCGATTCTTGATTGATAGATTGAATATGGACTGATGATTCATAATAATGATGAAATAATTGTATCCTATCATCATTCAACAAGATCCACGAATTTTTCGAAACGCTCTTAATATTCACTCTCGAAAGTGAGGGGTTCGTTCTCTTTGACAACATTTGTGTAGGCAGCTCCCTGAGAGTTTTATTTGAAATATTTCGATTTTTCGATTGAGAGTCTCAGTATTTACTAGTATTAAATGACCTGTGAATCTTGAAACTACATAATACTACTATATAATATATATAATTATATTATTTTGGATGTTTTTAGCGATAACAGAAAATAATTAAAAAAAAATAATGAGTTGTTATATAAAAAATTGTGATATAACAACGAAGCGTTAACAAAAATAAACTTTTTCATATCAAAAGTAGCCTGTTATTGCTAAAAACATTCAGAACAAAATATCTCTAACAGGCAATAAATCAATTTTGAGATATATATATATATATATATATATATATATATATATATATATATATATATATATATATATATATATATATATATAAATGAACACTAGAACACACATTCGAAAAATTCAAATTGATCGAGAGAATGTTATGGTAGAGCTAGATATGTGAACGTGTACGATGTGATGTCTCCATTATCCTTCAAGGGATAAATATTAGAGAAATAATGAATTCCCTTCAAGGATAATGGAGACATTACATCGTACACGTTCACATATCTAGCTGTGAACATTCTCTTGATTAATTTGAATTTTTCGAATGAATGTTCTAGTGTTCATGTTCTTAAGTATTTCATTGAGTGCCATAAGCACAAAAAATTTAAATATATATATATATATATATATATATATATATATATATATATATATATATATATATATATATATATATATATATATATATATATATATATATATATATATATATATATATATATATATATAGATATTGTAACAATTCGAATCTTGGGTTTTTCTCGGGTGTTTAGATAATCAGGGCGTTTTTCTATTTCAATAGCTTCTCTGAAAATACGGGATTCCAAGGAACGAATGGGGGCAATGGTTTTAGTATGAGTGAAGTCGATGGTGTGACCGGTTTGTATGTGATGTTGAGCCAGAGCAGAGGTGAGATCGGAGTTTCGGATCCAACCGAAATGAAAAAGATCCTCATTCCTAGAGAAAAATCTTCCAGAATTCCCCGAATTTATGGTCTTCCCAAAATTCATAAACCTAATCTTCCTCTCCGACCCATTATCAGTGCTTACAATTCTCCTACACAACCCCTAGCTAAACACCTAGCCAAAACTCTTCAGCCTTTTGCCGAAGAAACACAATCCTACATCAAAAACTCCTTCCATTTTATAGAACTACTCAAAAACCTCACGATCACTCCCACAGACCTACTTGTCAGCTTTGACATTATCTCATTATTCACGAACATACCTGTAGATGACGCACTTTCCATCCTAGACTCCAAACATCAGATTTTCACAGACAACATTTTCCTTATCCAACATTGCATGTCCAATACCTACTTTATCTTCCAAGGCAATTTTTACCGGCAAATTAGAGGTGCCCCAATGGGCTCTCCTCTCTCCCCTGTCATTGCAAACATCTTCATGGAACATTTCGAAACCCAAGCTCTTTCCTCATCCCCGCTCAAACCAAAATGTTGGCTACGTTATGTCGATGACATCTTTGCGATCTGGCCACATGGCAGAGAAAGTTTAGATAACTTTCTTTTGCACCTGAACAGCATACATCCCAGAATACAGTTCACAATAGAAGTGGAAAACAATATGTCTCTGCCATTTCTAGATGTCATGATCACAAAACTTCCAACTCAAGGTTTTTCCCATTCGGTCTACCGCAAATCCACACAAACCAACCGCTACCTTAACGCTCAAAGCCACCACCACCCATCCCAACTCAACTCGGTAATCAAATCTCTCATCTCCCGTTCCATCCGCCTTTCCGACAACACAAACAGACAAACGGAACTTAACTTCCTCAAGCAAGTCCTCTCACATAACGGCTACAATAATACCCAAATCAACAGAACTATCTCTAAACTCACCAATTCTAGCCCAACTGAAACTCCTACCAATAAACCCGACGAAATAGACACTCCCAAAATAATCCTTCCTTATATCAAAGGAGTGACTGACAAAATCGCACGAACCCTCAAACCCGCCAACATCAGAACGATTTGCACCACGCAACAAAAATTCTCTCACCTTATCCGTTCTGTGAAGGACAAAATCCCTAATGAAAACCACGGCGTCTACGAAATACCCTGTTCAAACTGTTCCCGTTCATACATCGGACAGACAAACCGACGAATTCACATACGTGCGAATGAACGCTGTCTGTCTGTCAGAAACTCCGATTCGACCTCTGCTCTTGCTTAACATCACATGCAAACCGGTCACACCATCGACTTCACTCATACTAAAACCATTGCCCCCATTCGTTTCTTCAACTCCCGTATTTTCAGAGAAGCTATTGAAATAGAAAAACGCCCTGATTGTCTAAACACCCGACACGATAGTCACAGACTACCGGTGGAGTGGAAACCTCTGGTCAGTACACTGACTGCAGCAACACCCAATCAGCGCTCACCATACACGAACGAACACGCTGAACCGCCCCACCCACCACATATAAATACAGGCACGAGACGATCGACACGGCAGTTGACTCCGAAGAGTAGGCAGGTTGAGACTTCGGAGTTAACTATTAGAAACGATTTGGTTCGTGGAGTAGGCAGATTGAGGCCACGTAACCAGGTAACCTTTCCTTATTTTCCTTCATTCAGTTCGTGGAGTAGGCAGATTGAGGCCATGTTACCGAGTAACCCTTACCTTTACTGACTTATTCCAACTCCT
This sequence comes from Henosepilachna vigintioctopunctata, assembly GCA_030704895.1. Classification (NCBI taxonomy): domain Eukaryota; kingdom Metazoa; phylum Arthropoda; class Insecta; order Coleoptera; family Coccinellidae; genus Henosepilachna; species Henosepilachna vigintioctopunctata. The sequence goes on from JARQZJ010000007.1 coordinate 2,498,397, forward strand.
GAAGATGGCCGAACACAACGGAAGCCGAAACATCGAGATTATATAAATCAAAAACGCGGCTCATTCCGAGAACCAAGTTTTATACATACTTCTGACCGCGGAAACCTTTCTGAACATATATATATATATATATATATATATATATATATATATATATATATATATATATATATATATATATATATATATATATATATATATATATATATATATATAAATTAAATTAAACTCTAGGCGGGAATGCACATTGAAATATGTTGTTGCATTATCAATGTGCCACATTTCAATTCCAGAAAGCGTATGCTCAGAAAAGTGACGATATACCATTCAGAAATGTTTTCTTGGTAGGAATGTTGGTCCATTTGAGCAATCACCGAATATTTTGATCCAAACGTTGAACAAGAAGTAAAATCAAAAATGATTTTCAAGCGGACGGATTCATATCACACCATGAGTCGTTATTTTGGAAACATCTTATTGAAATTCGTGAAAGGTTCGATTCATCAGTGAACAAAATCAAAATCATTAGTGAATAGTTTTAGAGAATGAAAGTCGTTTCAGACAACTCTAAAGAAACAATTGTCAAGAATTCTTGCTGGACAATTGTTCCGAGTTATTACCCCATTTGCAAAAGTGAAACTGAGTTCTGCCCAACCAGGAAAACTTATTATTCAGATATGAGAACCGCAATATCCTCCATCGCTTCGAATCTAATACCTCAGTTAATAATTAGGTATTCGTGGTAAACAATGTCCCGTTCAATTGCCTCCATATAGTTCCATTAACTATGACTAAACAATAAATTGAGCAAATACTGAACTATATTTCATGACCAACTCTATATTTCTGAGAGTAAATGTTCTTGCTATAACTATATATTTATGCATTCAATTTCTCAAGGAGGAAGCAATGCATTGTTCAAAAAAATCGTTCCTCTGAAGGCATCAAACGTGATCTATACAGTTACAAGTACAGATGATTTGGAGAATAAATATTTCTTCCAAGGGATGAAGTGCTCTAGTCGGAGCTTCATAAGTTAATGAAGTAGGAGGTCGTGCATAAATTTCAAAGTACGAAACTTAGGATATATTAACCAACTTCGTATATATATTCAGCTCAAAAGTTGAGGTTGTTGGTAATTAGTTATTTGAGATAAGCAAATATCAGATTATCATTTCTCTCATCATTCAACTATCTTATTGGGATTCTAATAAATGTAAGTTTCAACAAAGTGTTATAACTCTGATGAATTTATTGGAGTGAATTTATTTTCAATGTATTTGCTTCGAAAATTTATATGTTCATCGAGGTTTTTGTAGTATTTTCATTGAAAATAACAGAATAAGAAAGAGTTATAACCGAATGGATGAGTATTTCAAAAAAGAATGTATCTTTATTTTTCAGAATAAGTTTGAATATTTGTGATTTATTATGTGTGGAATTTTTAGATTCCTCAGGCCTTGAAGTCAATTTCTGAAATATCCATATTGATATGTACATTACTCGAGTTTCTAAAATTCAAGAAAATGCTATACTATTCCGTCAAGAAATACAATATGGATTTTCACGATTCAGATTTATACTTCTACACAGTTCTCTCTAGAAAAAATTTTATATAGCTTTCGTAACATTCGGTTTCTGAACTAAGGATAACGATTTTCTGTATACATTACAGAATGTGTTATATGTATGGATAAACACACACACACACACATATAGGGTTTATACAGAAACCAACAATTTAGAAAACCGGTTTTAGAATAGTAATTTTTCCGGAAAACCGGTTTTTAACGGTTTCGAATTTTGATAAAACATTTTTTTGCTGGAATATTCTGTAATTGAAACAAAAAATTTGAACAGAAAACTTCAGAAAACAGAAAAGTGATTAAAAGCATGTTTCGACTGAAATTATTTACTGTTCAATTTTATTGATAGTATAACTTTTTTATGCAATTTAATAGAACAAAGAAATAAAAGTTCACCAGAATTAAATAACTTCAAAAACAATTTCTCATTGTTTATGCATAATTTTCACAAATACGGATGTAAATAATTTCATTACAGTGAAATGAGTTGTTTAGCAAAGGGTTCTAGTAAATAAAAACAACATATTTTCATATTTGTATAATAACCTTATTATTTTTCTGAAAAACAATGTTATTAGATACAGATGAACACGTATCGAAAACAATCAGAAAACATATAATTGTATATTACATAACGATAATAATCAACGCCGAAAGACAAGAGTAAATAAAGTTTATGCATACATACTCAATTTTAATTTTGAAGACAATTAAGCAAAGGACCGAGTATTTTCTATTCCGGGCAATTTTAATACAAATCTAAATATTCTATTTATTTTTTTGTTTAAAGAAATATGAAGTTCTGTATCATCAAAAATATAAAGCGGGGTTTACGCAAGTGATTTTAATTGTTGTACATTCAAATACCTTCCGAGTTAAAAGTCTGACATTCGACCGAATGGCACGTAATAAAGAAATCGGCCACAGCCGCACTTTTAGGCCTATATCCTTTAACAAAATTAAAAATATTTTTTTTTTGTACAAAGATAATTATCTAACCCTGTGCAACTTGATTAAGTTGCACAGGGTTGCAGAAGGTCGTAAGACCTTATAACTTCCCAATTTGTATTAGAAATGGAAAAAATGAAATGTAATTAACCAAAGCACTTAATAAACGTATTTTGTTGTTGTTGTTGTTGTTACTGATTTGTAAAAATGAATTTTTTTGTGCTCTGCGGTAGCGCAAATTTCAAATTAAACATTATCTAAATGAATAACAATAACAGTTGTGAATGATTGAATATCTTTCTCATAAGACGATTAATTGCAATGAATATCCGGGTTTACAGCATCACAACTACGACACTCGAAGCGCCCAACCAACGCTCGTATCGTTCGGTTACGGGTTTACGGGTTAGTATTATGTATATATTAGTATATAAAAGTTTAATTAACTCACCAAACTTCTGAATCCTGGTGAAATTCCACTTTGTCCCTTCGCCCAAAGCAGAGGAATACCAATATGCGTAGCTGCTAACTTGATGGTAAACGCGGCCTGTGAATCTCCTATCACGAATATCGCCAATACATTCTTTTTCTCAAGTTTTGAACATAATTCTTTCAAAAACAAAGCACTGAATTTTCCATTTTTGGGCAATTCTATCGGCAGAGTATCAAGGGCAAAATTTATTTTCGTTTTTGGAATTAAATTCTGAGTCAAATTGGATAAAGTTCTGTTGAATATTCTACTGTATGTTGTATTGGGCATAGCAGCAATAGCAAAATACATCCTGTTGTCAGTTCTGTCTCCATTTGTGGATTCCTTTCTCGTGCCTAGACCGTAAACATTTAAAAGAAGCAAAGCTAATTGAATTAGGATTATAATATATAAATATTTTCCAAATCGAAATTTATAGGTCATTTTCACGAAAAGGGGTTCAAAGGGCAATAAAAAAATAATGGGGCGTCATTTTTTTGTGACTACGTTTGAAAATTTGGAAAGAAATATGGTATCCAAATCAATGATCAATATGAGATTTTTCGACATTCTATGTTTATTGCTTAAGTTTCGCTGTAAGGCCCTCCTTAAATTTGACTTTATTGAATTTCGATTTGTTTCCATCTAGGGTCATGTTTCGATATCTTCTGCTCGTCTTTTTTCCATTTCCTGAAAATAGATCATTATTCAGTTCGAGTACTTGGCAAAATAAATTCGGAAACAAAAATGAGTTTTGTATAATTTGAAATTACGTAATACGTAATCAGTTCTTTCTTGCTATTTCAAAAACACCTGGTTTGATAGCGAAGATTGTCAATTTTGTTATGCAGTTTATTGTTATTTGGCAAACAGCCATATGACAGAGAAAAATCTCTTTGTGGGTATACTAAATTTTATGTTTCTGTCATATTGTCAAAATATATTTATATAGAGTGTAAGTTATGCAATGATTGGCGTAGACTTGTGAAAAGAGGTAAATAAACTTCAAATAAATTAATCAAATATGCATCTCAATTGTGCATCTTCTAAAAACGAATATGATGGGGGTTCAAATTACAGTTGCGAGTGTCATATTTTACATGCCAAGTATTTGTTATGTGGAAGCTGATAATCGTTTAAGTCGAAACCGAACGAAATGAAAAATGAGCAGGAATTTTATTGAGTGATCTCAATTTATGACTTTCTAAAAAAGAGTTCATATAATGCTCAATATGCATGTCATTACCAACAACAACGATCAGGTTTGATTTTTCCAGTTATAATATTCTGAACAGTTTTTTTTCAGGTTTCAATGAATATGATAGTTTTACGAAAATTTAAGATCAAAAAAAATTGAAATATTCAATTATCTGTGATATTCCTACAATATTCGCTTCAATCATTGATTTAAACTATACTTTCTAATCGAAATGTGGCATACAGTATAAATACGAATGATTCTGTGATAAATTCAGCAGATTATATATACGAATAATTAGAAGAAATAATAGAAAACTTATCTGCATTCATTCATGGACCCTATTCAAAAATTAATTTTCAGAAAATAAATCAGAAAACAGAAAAAAATTGCAATGTCGTATGATTATATATGACTATATACGAGTACAATGCATAGTTATCACTATCACAGGTGTTTCACACCTTCTTATCAATTCAGATACTATTAATTTTGCAAGACTTGTTTTACTCAAGACAGTTATCTCTGTCTGCCACAGTCTGCCACAAAGGGGTCACTTAAAACATGAAGAAAGAGACTATATGAATACAGGAAAATAAATTCATATATTTATCGTGCTTATATCATATTATGATATGAGCACGATGATTATATGAATTAGTTTTCTTGTATTCATATAGTCTTTTCATCTATTATTTATTATTTATCTATTTATCTCCATTTATCTCTTGAAGGATAATGGAGACATCACATCGTACACGTTCACATATCTAGCTCTACTATAACATGCTTCTGGTTAGTTTGTATTCTTCGAATGAATGTTCTAGTTTTCATTTTCTTACATATATATATATATATATATATATATATGTTGTGTATATATATATATTATACACAAATGTTGTCAACGATTGTGTAGACAGCTCCCTGAGAGTTTTATTTGAAATATTTCGATATTTCGATTAAGAGTCTCAGTATTTACTAGTATTGAATTACCTGTGAATCTTTGAACTAGCTACACTTTTGCCCGCCTGGGCGTGATCTGGAGCGATTAGGCATGGGATCATTCGTACACATTTCAGACAATTTTCTGTTGTGTTTGAATGAAATATCTACAAAGCCTTCCACTCGCACTCTTGTTGTCATGAGTAGGAATCTTGAACGCTAGGAAGTGTTTATACGTCCTTTCGCCGATAGAGGGAGCCTACGTGAGTATTTCACTCTCTAGAACTTCTCTTAATTTGGTATGGGACCTATGTTCGTTTTGAAAGTCATCGATTCTTGATTGATAGATTAAATATGGACTGATGATTCATAATAATGATGAAACAATTGTATCCTATTATCATTCAACAAGATCGATGAATTTTTCGAAACGCTCTTAATATTCACTCTCGAAAGTGATGGGTTCGTTCTCGTTGACAACATTTGTGTAGACAGCTCCCTGAGAGTTTTATTTGAAATGTTTCGATATTTCGATTAAGAGTCTCAGTATTTACTAGTATTGAATTACCTGTGAATCTTTGAACTATATATATATATATATATATATATATATATATATATATATATATATATATATATATATATATATATATATATATATATATATATATATATATACTATAATAGAAGGAGTATTGACGTATAATTTAAAACAGAAATGTATGACTTCTCGGCAGAAATAGGGTCACTATATTTTAGGAACAAGCAATTTGTTAACCTGTACAATATTTCTAATATGTTGATATCCTTCATCAAGACTCTAGAAAATACAGATATCAAATAAAATGCCATGAAAAATATAATACATCTGACGGCTGAAAAGGCAGAATATTTGATCGAACTGTAAGAAGCAGTGTATGCAGTTGGAATAAACATATAATGATGCACAAAATCTATTTCTGACAATAAAATATGAGATAACGTAACAATCGTAGAAGAATTTTTAACAGGACTGTCTCAACGCAGACCACTGTCACTGAAGAACACAGAGAGTAAAAATGAAAACACTACAAGAACCAAATGTGACCACGAATAAGTAACACAAAACCTCCATTAAGAACTTGTGGAAGGGAATCTCAAAAGAGAACTTGAGATTCTAAAATTTGTTCGAAAGCGAATAATGATATTGCAGCTTAGTCTAATATCTGGTTTTTTATTTATGTTATTGCTATTTCCTTTATGTGGCATATTTCCAAAAAGATTCTTTGTTGATTTTCAATTCAAAGGGATATCCATTTTTTGATGAATGGAGTGTCAAAGCACACCTGTCGGTGAGGTGAACTACTACATCATTTTATGGAGAGTTATTCTTCTTTTTATGGTCTGAAAACCTTCTCCTTTTTTGGTCTTGACCTATATACAATCCAAGCACGGAATATCATAAACAGTCAGACACTGAAGATGGAGGCACATTATAGATTGAAAAATATAATTGTTAACATCACACATTCAACGTCTAGGAATGATTGCCCTGGAAAGATTACAGAGCATTGTGATGTAAAATTGTTAAACAAGGCGAAATCTAAACAAAAATAGAACACAAACAGAGGGAAGTCCATTGACAGGTGAGATTGAACATGAGCAAAACCGGAAGTTGAAAACAGACGAATATGATCGTGAGCAAACAAATCATTATCATATATATATATATATATATATATATATATATATATATATATATATATATATATATATATATATATATATTATTTTATTTCGAAAGTTTTTAGCAATAACAGGCTTTTTTTGATATGAAAAAAATTATTTTTGTTGACGTTTCGTTGTTATATTACAACTTTGTCAAAACTCAAATAATAATAAGACACAAATGTCTCGCCATTCCGACAAAAAATGTCAAAAAATTTATTGGATTTTCTTTTTTGATGTACACTTTGATGCCCTTCACATGAAGTTTCCATTCTCTAATGATTTTTTCTAATGAAATATTGAAAAGGATTGGCGAAAGTCAGCCCCCCTGACGCACACCAGTTTTGATTTTGAAGGGATCTGATACTTCGACAATAAATTTCACTTTGGCAGTTGTACCTGTGAGTGTCTATTCTACATAATTTTATGAAGTCAATGAATGTTATCACTGTTCTTCTACATTTCCTCATCTGTGATATCATCTTTAAAGTCTAGATATGTTCAGCACATGATCGGCCTTTTCTGAATCCAGCTTGGTATTCCCCAATTAGTGGATCCGCTTGGTTTTCTACTCTGTTTAGGAGTGCTTTAGAAAGTATTTTGTGAGCAACCGGGACTAAAATTCTCTTCAAATATTGATATTCATCTTTTGCCTTTTTTGTGCAATGGATGTATCAGCGTGCATTTCCAATCATCTGGTATCTGTTCAGTCCTTCAGATTTCTGATATTGAATGATGAAGTTTTTGCGTCAAAATAGGATAGTTCAGTTTTCATATTTCCTCAATAATCCCATCTTCTCCTGCTGTTTTGTTGCTTTTGAGTAGTTTGATGATTTCCCTGATCTCTTCCATATCAGGAGCTTGCGTGTCTGGATGCGTAAACACCAAAAAGTCGAATATAAGTTTTTCTTGGGGTGGATTTTATTTGAGAAGGGTGTTGAAATATTCAGCTAAGATTTTGCAGTTATTTTCGTGTTAGTTTCCAACGCACCCTCGGAGTTTTTGAAGCAAAGACTCAGCGCTGGGTATCCTTGCAAGTTTTCATTGAAACTTTTGTAAAAATCTCTAGTATTATTATTGATGAAATCCTTCTGTATTTCGTGACACCTATTATTATCATATCTCCGTTTTTCTCTTCTAATTAGTTCGAAGGCCTGTTATTGTTATAAGGAAGTTATGAGGAAATTCCTTCAGTTTTCATCATTTTTATGGGCGTTGATGTCCTTTCCCGCTGTTATTCTCTTGTCGACTGCTTGGTCGCAAATTGCGTTCCACCAGCAATGTTTCCTGGTGCGAGGAGTTTGCACTGGTGTAATAGCTTTCTGAATGTTTTTTCAAGAATATCGATTTCCAACTTGTCGATTCTTCTCGATTGATTTGCGCAATGATTCTTTCATTGTAGTATTTCACATATTCAGGATTCGACCTGAATTTTTCAGGTGAAATTTTTTTAATTTTATTGGGTTGAAATTCTGTTTTCATTTAAAAAAGACGTCTTTGTGAGTTCTGACATTAAAAATTTCTCTTATATTGTTCTTGGAAATTGCGACATGATGAATTTGATATAGGATTTTTGAAATTGGTTACCCATGATTTTGAGTTCAACTCTCCTAAAGAACGCTATCAACCGTTCACCATTCTTGTTGGTACGTTTGTGTTGGTATGTTAACCCGTAGTATCTCTGAATTTTTCTTGTCCTTTCCTTGCCTAGCCGTGTGTTAAAATCGCCTTGCAAGATTATCACGTGGTGTTTTGGTATTTGATTGCTTGTTTTTTCCAATGTCTCCCAAAAATCTTGTACGCTTTTCGCAACGGTTTTGTTGTGGTGATTTATGGGAGCTTGCACGTTGATTAGAGCGTCAGCTTTATTATCAGATTTAATAGAAAGCCATACGACTCTCTATTTGGTCGATTTGAAATTAATAACTGAGTCGAGTACGGAATTGTGTATCGGGAATCCGGTACCTAAAAGCGGTAATTTGTTTTTAACTTGCACGATAGGTTTCCCCCCTGTAGATTCTGAAACTGTCGGTAACGAAATGATTCTCGTCCATAAATCGTGTTTCTTGAAGAGCGGTGATTTTCAGATTTACGTTTTTCATGGTGTTGGTTAGTTGCTTCAGTTATGGAGAGTTTTTGAGTAGCTCCGATTCTTCTTCGCGTGGTGTCCCTGATCCCCCAGAATCCGATGATCAAGTGAAGCCAATCTTACGACTGGTGCTTGGGGTAGTGTATCTGATCGTCTTTTCAAGCATGCGCTCCATTTGAAAAAAGCTTTGTGGTGGTCTCAGTTGGGACTACAGCGTTTACGACTCGATTTTTGAGTTCAAGAAGATGGAAATACAACCTCCTCAACTATAAAAACAGACGCTGACCATTAGCCTACAGATACTGAACAGACGCCAGTGGATTTGGTTTGTTAGTTTTTGGTCCGCCATTTGTATCAGTGCCTTCTATATCTAGGAAAACTTCCCTTATCCGCCATCCCGGAAGGCTCCCGATGGGGGAAGTATCAACCCCACAGAAGATATATATATATATATATATATATATATATATATATATATATATATATATATATATATATATATATATTAAATTTTTTTGTGAATGTTTTCAGAAATAACAGGCTCCTTTCAATATGAACAACTCTATTTTTGTTGACGTTTCGTTGTATATCACAACTTTGTCAAAACTAATTCATTCTTATGAGTTTCAACAGGCTATTTTCTATGTGAAAAGCCTAATTTTTGTCGACGTATTTCTCAACTTTGTTAAAACTAATTAGCTTCTGAATATGCTTTATCTAGAAGTATTATTAATATTGAATATAAACTTATATTAAAGCACTTGAACTTATGATTTACGAGTTCTTCAGATGCTTACAGAATAATTGTTTATATTCAATTATAGTGGATCTACATTGAGTAAACGCCAACACTATTGAATATTATAAATATGACCATCTCAAACAGGCCATAACTCAATTCTGATATATTTATATATATATATATATATATATATATATATATATATATATATATATATATATATATATATATATATATATATATATATATGATCACTTTTATCATCTCTGTTTTAATTTACATCATTTCCAAAATAAAAATTCAAATAATAACAAATTATTATTACACTATAACATCCGTAACTAAAACGTATTCGAATGATCTTGTTGAATTATTTATGGATATGGGGAATGCCTTATATTAATGGTTCCTATACATTGAATATAAAATTCCGAAATATACTTATCAGGTTGAATCACTCAAAATGCTGTTTGGAAAAAAATACATATTATGAAACATTTGCTTCAATTCATATTTTCCATTCGTTCCGTCGAAATCACATTTCTGACATCTTCTAATTTCATATATATGTAGATTAAATAGCCGAACGATATAATAATAACTAAGCGAATGTCAAATTAAATTCACGTATATTACCAACATTCTTCTCTAAATAAACTAGGATCGATAAATATAAGCCATCCGAGTAGATTTTGTACGGACGAGTAGATTTGGGCCCAGCCGAGTAGATAGTGTCGGATGTACGTAAAATTCCGAGTAGATTTTGGGAGCGGTATGAACATATATATATATATATATATATATATATATATATATATATATATATATTTACAACTACAAATCACAGTCGTTGTTTTTATATTTCAGTAATGGTTAAGGGAATTCGACTGATAATACTGATTTTCATACTCTTTATTCCATGCCTAGCTTTCGGAAACTCGTTGGTTCCATCTTCAGGGCCACTACAAGCAAGTTTACATTAGCATTTCATATAGATGTTAATATGAATTCTTACAGAATGCGAGGTTTTCAGTTTGTGAGTTGTGATGCATGAACTGTAAAAATTCTCTTACCTATTATTTACATTTACTGTTTTCCTACCAACAATCAATATACAAACAACAAATTTACTTCCACAATTTTTACAACCAATTAAGATCTTTTCTTTCTCTTCCTTAATTCGAACTTCTCGAAGGTATCACAGTTAAAATGAATTTATGGTTAGGTTCAATCAATGATAACGACAATTTCAACCTTGTTCTATGGCTGTGTCGTCCAAGGTGTCTTTTTCTTTTTCTGGTACTGAAGGAATTTTGACTGTGTCTGATAGATGGCGCCATTCATCCAGGGGTCCATCGAAGTAGTTGTTTGTTTTGTTTGGATATGTTAAAAGATAGGTATAAACATTGCTCAATCCTTATTTGTCGTTCTTTCTGTTTATTGGGTTTGTCTGCCTTCTGATATTTATCATTTCTAGGATCAATCTTTTGTTGTATTTGCCATTCACTTCCAATATTTCAGTACTTTCGAAATCTATTTTATGGTTTTTTTCCAGTGAGTGTAGGGCTAATGCACATCTGGGGTTTCTTTTTGTTATGTCGCTTTTATGAAGTGCCAATCGACTTTTCAGCCACTGTGCTGTTTGTCCCACATATGTACTCTCGCATTCAGCACATTTTATTTTATAAATAATGTTGGATTTAAGTAATTTGGGTGTTCGGTCTTTCAAGTTACTATATAGGGTAGAGATAGTTTTTATATTATATGTTGCTATCTTGATATTTTCATTCTTAAACATTAATTCAAATTTCCTCAACATTAGAGTTGTTGTTGGATAAAGTTCCGGGTTCAATTTCCATTCTGTGGTGAATGTTTGTTTCATAAAGTAGCTTACTTAACATTTGCTTTGGGTAACCATTATCCTGGAAAATTGTGAACAGCTTTCTAAGATTTTTTCCCTGAATTCTGGGTGACAGATATTTTCGATCCTGTTCTTCATTTCTTTTATACAATTCATTTTTATTTGAATAGAATGTTCTGACTGAAAGTGGATCATTTCATCAGAATTAGTATTTTTTCGATGCCAATCCAATTTAATTAAATTTTCCATTCGACACACCTTTGTGTCTAAAAAGGGTACAGTCTTGTCTTCATCTTCTTTTTCAATCGTAAATTGAATATGAGGATCAAATTCATTAAATACACGAAGGATTTCATCCACTCCTGTGGATGGTAGTGCAACTATTAAGTCATCTACGAACTTTTTTATGAATGCCAACTGAAATGTCAGTTTTGGTATGCAAACATCTAATAAATGGTCCATGACGTACAATGGCAAGATTGGGCTGAGTTTTGAGCCCATGGCACAGCCAAAGGTTTGTACATGAAATTTCTCTTTTAATCTTAAGAACCCGGAACTTTATCCAACAACAACTGTAATGTTGAGGAAAATAACATCATAAGATATGGTAGTTTACCAAATATCAGAAACCTTACAAACAAAATAAAAAATTGCTTCAAGAATGAAAATATCAAGATAGCAACATATAATATAAAAACTATCTCTACCCTATATAGTAACTTGAAAGACCGAACACCCAAATTACTTAAATCCAACATTATTTATAAAATAAAATGTGCTGAATGCGAGAGTACATATGTGGGACAAACAGCACAGTGGCTGAAAAGTCGATTGGCACTTCATAAAAGCGACATAACAAAAGAAACCCCAGATGTGCATTAGCCCTACACTCACTGGAAAAAAACCATAAAATAGATTTCGAAAGTACTGAAATATTGGAAGTGAATGGCAAATACAACAAAAGATTGATCCTAGAAATGATAAATATCAGAAGGCAGACAAACCCAATAAACAGAAAGAACGACACACAAGGGTTGAGCAATGTTTATACCTATCTTTTAACATATTCAAACAAAACAAACAACTCCTTCGATGGACCCCTGGATGAATGGCGCCATCTATCCGACACAGTCAAAATTCCTTCAGTACCAGAAAAAGAAAAAGACACCTCGGACGACACAGCCATAGAACAAAGGTGAATGTGTCGTTATCATTGATTGAACCTAACCATGAATTCATTTTAACTGTGATACTTTCGAGAAGTTAGAATTGAGGAAGAGAAAGAAAAGATCTTAATTGGTTGTAAAAATTGTGGAAGTATATTTGTTGTTTGTATATTGATTGTTGGTAGGAAAACAGTAAATGTAAACAATAGGTAGAAGAATTTTATATATATATATATATATATATATATATATATATATATATATATATATATATATATATTATATAATTCTTAATGGTTAAGGGAATTCGACTGATACTACTGATTTTCATACTCTTTATTCCATGCCTAGCTTTCGGAAACTCGTTGGTTCCATCTTCAGGGCCACTACAAGCAAGTTTACATTAGCATTTCATATAGATGTTAATATGAATTCTTACAGAATGCGAGGTTTTCAGTTTGTGAGTTGTGATGCATGAACTGTAAAAATTCTTCTACCTATTGTTTACATTTACTGTTTTCCTACCAACAATCAATATACAAACAACAAATATACTTCCACAATTTTTACAACCAATTAAGATCTTTTCTTTCTCTTCCTCAATTCTAACTTCTCGAAAGTATCACAGTTAAAATGAATTTATGGTTAGGTTCAATCAATGATAACGACACATTCACCTTTGTTCTATGGCTGTGTCGTCCGAGGTGTCTTTTTCTTTTTCTGGTACTGAAGGAATTTTGACTGTGTCGGATAGATGGCGCCATTCATCCAGGGGTCCATCGAAGGAGTTGTTTGTTTTGTTTGAATATGTTAAAAGATAGGTATAAACATTGCTCAACCCTTGTGTGTCGTTCTTTCTGTTTATTGGGTTTGTCTGCCTTCTGATATTTATCATTTCTAGGATCAATCTTTTGTTGTATTTGCCATTCACTTCCAATATTTCAGTACTTTCGAAATCTATTTTATGGTTTTTTTCCAGTGAGTGTAGGGCTAATGCACATCTGGGGTTTCTTTTTGTTATGTCGCTTTTATGAAGTGCCAATCGACTTTTCAGCCACTGTGCTGTTTGTCCCACATATGTACTCTCGCATTCAGCACATTTTATTTTATAAATAATGTTGGATTTAAGTAATTTGGGTGTTCGGTCTTTCAAGTTACTATATAGGGTAGAGATAGTTTTTATATTATATGTTGCTATCTTGATATTTTCATTCTTGAAGCAATTTTTTATTTTGTTTGTAAGGTTTCTGATATTTGGTAAACTACCATATCTTATGATGTTATTTTCCTCAACATTACAGTTGTTGTTGGATAAAGTTCCGGGTTCTTAAGATTAAAAGAGAAATTTCATGTACAAACCTTTGGCTGTGCCATGGGCTCAAAACTCAGCCCAATCTTGCCATTGTACGTCATGGACCATTTATTAGATGTTTGCATACCAAAACTGACATTTCAGTTGGCATTCATAAAAAAGTTCGTAGATGACTTAATAGTTGCACTACCATCCACAGGAGTGGATGAAATCCTTCGTGTATTTAATGAATTTGATCCTCATATTCAATTTACGATTGAAAAAGAAGATGAAGACAAGACTGTACCCTTTTTAGACACAAAGGTGTGTCGAATGGAAAATTTAATTAAATTGGATTGGCATCGAAAAAATACTAATTCTGATGAAATGATCCACTTTCAGTCAGAACATTCTATTCAAATAAAAATGAATTGTATAAAAGAAATGAAGAACAGGATCGAAAATATCTGTCACCCAGAATTCAGGGAAAAAATCTTAGAAAGCTGTTCACAATTTTCCAGGATAATGGTTACCCAAAGCAAATGTTAAGTAAGCTACTTTATGAAACAAACATTCACCACAGAATGGAAATTGAACCCGGAACTTTATCCAACAACAACTCTAATGTTGAGGAAATTTGAATTAATGTTTAAGAATGAAAATATCAAGATAGCAACATATAATATAAAAACTATCTCTACCCTATATAGTAACTTGAAAGACCGAACACCCAAATTACTTAAATCCAACATTATTTATAAAATAAAATGTGCTGAATGCGAGAGTACATATGTGGGACAAACAGCACAGTGGCTGAAAAGTCGATTGGCACTTCATAAAAGCGACATAAAAAAAGAAACCCCAGATGTGCATTAGCCCTACACTCACTGGAAAAAAACCATAAAATAGATTTCGAAAGTACTGAAATATTGGAAGTGAATGGCAAATACAACAAAAGATTGATCCTAGAAATGATAAATATCAGAAGGCAGACAAACCCAATAAACAGAAAGAACGACAAATAAGGATTGAGCAATGTTTATACCTATCTTTTAACATATCCAAACAAAACAAACAACTACTTCGATGGACCCCTGGATGAATGGCGCCATCTATCAGACACAGTCAAAATTCCTTCAGTACCAGAAAAAGAAAAAGACACCTTGGACGACACAGCCATAGAACAAGGTTGAAATTGTCGTTATCATTGATTGAACCTAACCATAAATTCATTTTAACTGTGATACCTTCGAGAAGTTCGAATTAAGGAAGAGAAAGAAAAGATCTTAATTGGTTGTAAAAATTGTGGAAGTAAATTTGTTGTTTGTATATTGATTGTTGGTAGGAAAACAGTAAATGTAAATAATAGGTAAGAGAATTTTTACAGTTCATGCATCACAACTCACAAACTGAAAACCTCGCATTCTGTAAGAATTCATATTAACATCTATATGAAATGCTAATGTAAACTTGCTTGTAGTGGCCCTGAAGATGGAACCAACGAGTTTCCGAAAGCTAGGCATGGAATAAAGAGTATGAAAATCAGTATTATCAGTCGAATTCCCTTAACCATTACTGAAATATAAAAACAACGACTGTGATTTGTAGTTGTAAATATATATATATATATATATATATATATATATATATATATATATATATATATATATATATATATATATATATATATATATGTTCTCTGAATTTATGAACATTTTTTTGATGGAAACCAATTGTTAGATTAACCCATTTCAACATAGATCTTCATAATCATAATACTATAAATGGATAGTATTAGTATATCCGCATATTCCCATGTTCTCATACATTACTATGTAATCAAATATCGCCCATAGAACATTTGTTATTCAATTAGGCCTCTATGACCTCATTCTACGCTCGTGATATGAATATTAGATTCACATTGCCCAGTGCCATTAATTGTATAATGCTATTCATTGTCGGAAAATATATCAGTTATCAACTCTTATTTGAAAATATGATTTTTTTGACTTGTGTTGTTCATATTTTCTCTGAATTGGTTGATTTGAGAGTTGCACTTTTAACCATACGGAGGTAGATTTTGTCCCCGATCCGATTTCGAACGGCCGAAGAAACCACTGGTAATCGAACGCACATTTTATCTAAGTTCAAATATCACTAATGCAGGTTTTTTCTATTTTTCTCTGAAAGAACGTATTCGCTTTCGTAAAAATATATTCGACAACAGTTATAGTTGATACAATTTTATACAGAAATTGTAACTAAACTTTTTCCAAGAGTATTTCAAAAGTTGAAAATTCATATTCTACATAATTGCAGACTTTCTTATACATAGTACATGTAGACTGTGTTTCACTATTTCAAGGCATGCACCAGTTAGCTGCTTATTCGTTATCACTCTTCCATAACGCAATGTCGAAGAATACAACTGAAGTAAGCTTTGTATCATTCTTTTGCATCGTAAACATCGAAATTGATAACACAAATGCTATTTACTCGTACATCATCAAAGGAGGCTTTTCTAGTACAACGTGTGGTATGCAATCGAGAAGAAACATCACGTTAGTTTTGTTCAATATGTACAAAGACATTTTGTTCATAAGATTGTATTCGATGATAATACTGACACGATAAATAATAAAGCTGCAGAACAACGTCGTACAGCTTCTAAAATATCTTCATCTGTTGATAGCGATTCTGATTTGATCGATTTCCAAGTAGCCAACAACAATTTCTTTGATATACTCATAACAAGTCCCTCGTCATTTGAATACCATTTAGATGACGAGGGACTTTTAAAGGAATTTAGAGGTACTTGTATTTCAATAAAACAAACCGATAGTGATCCTCAAGTCCCTATAATTGAAACAGCAATAGAAAAATTCAAATAAAAGAGCTCATAATACAGAAATAGAGACTCAGTGGCCGAGCAGTATAGCGACCCTATTCGCTCTCGGCTTACCTATGCTGATGGGTTCGAATCTCATGTAATCTTGGGCCGTTCGGAATGAGCGTTAAACTGTAGATCAAATGGAGCTACATAGGTCTCTGACCTCTTAGAGACATGATAATATTTGAAAAGACCAAATTTAACTCTCGTCTTCGATTTAGATGTTAATTTGTTGATACTACTGGCTTCACTGCCTCCAATCAATACAGAACCTGGGAAAGCTTAATCAACAATATATGCGTCACAAAATTTTACTGCATATTCAAAATGGCCAACTCATATTTTATTTTGAAATGCAATATCTGATTGCGATACTTAATAAGCCATTTTCAAGAGAGGTAAAACAGCATCATTTCAATTAACTGTCGCAAATAGAAATAGTTTTCCTTTTAAAATGTATTCTGCTGCGAGAAATTTTTTCCATAGACAGATATTTCAGGTGTATAGAATGTCAATCAATGGCACAGTACAGTATTTCATGCGCCACCATTATCTGCTCCTGCAATTTAACACTTGTATCGGCTATTTTATCAGGTTCAAGTGTGGATAATAAATGAACTGGACCCAGAAGAATGGGGTGGAAGAATAGCTTGCGAAGCTTCGACTATTCGTGAAATTTTGGTATACCTCTAATTAGAATATCTGCATGGGCTTTCTGGAATCGACGTTCTGAAAATATGATTGTTATAAATTACTCTGTTGAATTCATCTATTTCGTGACGAACGCAATATTTTTCGCAAAAAAAAAGCAATCTGAAATAATATGTTGTGACAGTAAGAGCCACTTTGGTGTCAATTTTCTCTTTCCACATATAAAATACTCAACTTAGTTCAAATAATGGAGACAACTCATTCATCCAAAATTTGACCATCACCGCCCTGCGAAGAGCTGAGAATTATATTTACTTATGTGTCGGCTGACATATCATTTCTTTGTCTCTATGCCTACTGTGTCGACACTATGTGTTTCTTGAGTTTATACGCTGGGGCATACCACAACTCACACCTCTTTCCAGCGAACGCAGATTTCGACCTTCATTTCTCAGATTAGACTAGGTCTCTTCTGATATTTCTGAGTAGGTCGGAAGGTTTCCAGAGGTTTTGAGCTTCTAGTAATATAAGTAAGTAATAATAATAATAACAATGATAATAATATGTCTTTATTTTAATATCAAGCTATCATATAATAATTATTAACAGACAGATGAAATGAAAAAGTGTCACAGCCTGGGATTAAATCACTGCACTCAAATAATCTTCAACAGAGTAGGGTTCCATTCTTAATAGTATGTCAAACACCCCTTTTTTGAATTTATGCAAGTCTCCTTACGTAACCATAAAGGTAATTTGTTAAAGTACTTGATGGATCTGTACGAAGTGCTCTTTTCTGTGTTTGCCAGATGATGCTTGGGATATAAGAGCGAATTACCTCTAGTATTGTATGTGGTCACGCCAAGCTCAATACCGCAATTATTCTTGAACAAGAACAGTAAACATTTTTGAACGTGAATTGCGGCGATTGTAAGAAGCTTGCTGGATCAGAATATGCCCCTACATGAGTCCCTTGGCTTGCTTTGTGTCATAATTCTCAACACTCGTTTTTGAATTTTCATAATCTCATATAGTACAGACGAGCAACCATAGCAGATAATACCATATCTTACTCTTGATGCGAAGACACCATGGTAAACCATCTTTAGGGAATCTATCTCAAGATATTCCGCCAACACGCTTATAGAATAACATACTGAGCTCAGGTTTATACATGTCTCTGCAATGTGAGTTTTCCAACTTAAGGTTTTGTCGAGGTGTATACCAAGGAACTTACTGGAATCTGACGTTTTGATTCAGTAAGACTCACCAATTTTTATTTCAGCGGGAGTCTCGATACCAGAGTGATTCGTTAGGAATAGTACTATGATGGTTTTATCAGCATTTAGAACTAACCAATTGCTAGAAAACCAGGTGGATGCTTTCTGCATTATGAGGCGTATATTGTTCATTACCTCTGGGTATATATCAGCTCTTACCAGAATATTTGTATCGTCAGCATAATTGGACATAGCTGCTCCTTGTATGTCCTCAAGGATAGACCCCAGGTCATTGGCGAAGATGATGAATAAAACAGGCCCAAGAACACTGCCCTGAGGAATTCCAAGAGTCAAAAGTGCCTCGCTGGATATATAAGTCACACCCTCTTTGGTAACCGAGGTTCGCTGTGTGCGTTCAGAAAGATAAGACTTGAACCACGCAAGACCGGGTCCAAGCACTCCATAAATTTCCAGCTTTTCCAGAATATAATCGTGGTTCAATGAGTCGAACGCTTTGGATAGGTCCAAAAATAGACCCATCACAACTTCCACATCTTCAAGAGCCCAATATATGTTGTTTAGGAAGTCAAAGATAGCCGTTGTCGTCGATTTATCTCTTATAAAACCGTGTTGATAGGAGTTGATGATATCTTTCAATAAGTTGCGGAGTGTTCTACTGATTACTACCTCGATAATCTTGAAAAACGTAGACAGCAACGCTACAGGTCTGTAATTTTCTTTATTTTTCTTGTCGCCCTTTTTAAAAACAGGTATAACAAGTACATGTTTCAGGGCATCTGAGAATATACCATATTTCAAGGAATTGTTTATTATATGACAAAGAGGGCCTATCGTTTCTTGTACCGCATGCTTTATTGCTGTTATGGGTATACCATCGATTCCAGCAGACGATTTGTTTTTGAGGGATTTCAAGGTATTAGTTAATTCAGATTTGCTGGTTGGATAAAACAGTACCGATTCGTCTCTATATTTAATATTATGATTAAATTCATGCTGTGGTAGTGCAGTCACAGCTTGGTAAGCTGCTGTTGAAAAATAGAGATTGAAGTCTTCAGCAACAGTACCAATGGGCCCCGGCACCTGCATGTTCGTATCTTTGGAGATACCCGTTATTTCGTTAACTATAGACCACATTGATTTCGACTTGTTATCAGAATTTTTAATTCTACTACGATATCTACCTATCTTATTATTTCTTAATAGGGAATCATACTTTTGTTTTTCTTTTTTGTATTGCTCGTTGTAGTTTTTATTGAAAGTTTTACAAACATATAAGATATCTAACAGTTCTTTACTACTCTTAATAGTGGCACTATGCTCAATATACGGAATAGGCTTGTGTCTAAGAGTTTTAATTGGGCAGGTACGATTGAAGGTGTCTTGGTATACCATAAGGAAATATCTCCATTGTTCGTTCACCTCAGAGTTATTGAGTTCATATAACCAATTCCATTTAGTAACGTTTAATGCAGTCTTACACTGTTCCAACTTTTTTGCCTTCAATATTCTTCTCGGTTTTACATCATTTTTGTAATTAGTAATATTTGTGGTAACCTCCAATAATTGAGCGGTGTGGTCTGAGATATGTGTGTGTATCACTTCAGCCTTCCTCTCCCTGTTACTTATAAAAATATTGTCAATACAACTGCTAGAGGATGCAGTTATTCTAGTATCTTCAACTATTGTAGGATGTAGGTAATAAGAACTAAGTAGGTTCAGTAATTGACGAGTAGAGCCACTATTCATATCTCTTATGTTGACATTAAAGTCTCTAGTGAGAACTATCACCTTCTCTTTGTGGAATATTTTATGTAGTAAATCATCTAGTTTTTTTAAGGAATATCTTGATGGGGCCACTTGGTGGTCGATATAAGCATACCACTAAACGAGAAGCTTCTTTGGAAGTAATTTCTATTCCTGAACATTCAATGAGTCTAGCTACTCATAAGGATTCTACATTTTTCAGGGGTTTTCATTACAATCCTCTTTTTAAGTAAATGACTGCTCCACCATGTTCATTTGAGTTGCGAGAGAAAGATGAGGTCAAGTTGAAATTTTTGATGCCATAATGGCAGAGCTCCTCATTACTTTTTCAATGCTCTGTTATGCACAATAAGTCAACATTTTTAGTTTCAGTTATACCCTCTAATTGCTCGATAGCATTCCCTGAGGATCTAACGTTCTGATTAAGTAATGTAACCACAGCTTTGCTGTTATACGCAGGGAACGACTTCTTGTTAAGGAATTCCGAGTTAGAGTGATTGGTAGATGTTGTTAACTTATTACCCACCTTTGCCTTTATAAAAAATAACTTTCAGGGGATTTTTATTGTAGATGTTAAAGTTGAATCGTCCAAAACCAATATTGCTAGGCCAGAATTCTGGATCATATAATTCATCCTTTTTCTTGAAGGGAACTTTCACAAGGAAGCTTTTAAAATCACCTGTCTTTTTAATGAATTCTAGTTCTAGTAAAATAATCTAGTAAGAAATCATCATGCCCTCCCATCGTGATTCCCTATCTTTGGTGATAATGAAGTTCTCTTTTCACTTTGTTTTTGGGCATTTGTTGGCTTTGGTTATCAAGATGTTGAACTTTTATATTCAGGTATTGAGTTATGATAAGTTAAGTTTGGTAAGATATGTTTCGGATATGCTCCTCCTGTTTCGTTATGGCCGTTGTCAAGGAGGCCACATTCTCTGGTGATGGCCTTCGTTTTAACACTTTTCTTAACACTCAGGTTTCAATATATTATTTTTAATATATTTTGCATTTTGATATATACACTGGCCACATCAATTCCTCTATAACTTCTTGAAGTTTCACTATAGTAATCGCGTCCTTTCAATGATAAACCAATCCAATGAAAATGAGCGATCTAGAAAATCGTCTCATATTGATTTTTTCAAGTTGAAATTTTTTCTGGAATAGCGAAGTATCTGTTTCAAATGTAAGTCTAAGGTTTTCAAATACAGTCGATACAAAGTTCATAGGAGAGACCGTAGAAGCTTGAACTTCATCTATTTGATAACAATAAAACATCTTATTTTTTATAAAATACTTTCGATTTGTTCCCACACCTATGATAACTTGCCTAACGAAAAGTGTTTATGACTATGTTCAATTTAATTCTATTTAATCAATATTTGTTTCCTCATCAACTCAATTCAGATAACTTTACCGATATGATAACCAATATATGTTGCTATCAGAAAAAAGATCATTTAATTACCAAAATAACAGGCTTGCCAGCAAACCTCTTCGTAGAGTTTGGAAATCGTAGCAATTTATATGAATATGTGCGGGAGGGAACGTAGATTGTTCGAGGTCCGTATGATAGGATAGGATGCTATATAGCATCCCATGCAAAGGTGCGACCTTTGAAAGTTTGAAGCAAGGCAAAATTATCTGGTAATCAAATTATCATTCTTCTGATAGTAATATTTATGGGTTATCATATCTGTGAAGTTATCTGAAAATATTTAGTGAAGGTGATGAAAAAAATTTATTGAAAATAATTAAATGAAAAATAGCCATAAACACTTTCCGACAGTAAAGCTATCTAGTTATCAGATGGTTGGAAAGTCTCATCTAGTTATCAGATGGTTGAAGATCAAGCACAATAATCGGGCTCTACAACTATTTTTTTAGTCCTGAACACCTCCATATGGATTTTCTCTGTATAGGAAAAGGTAATTTAAATGAATAAATGCTTCATTCTATCCATATGCATTGTTTTCAGTTTGTTTCTCTGCAGTCAGTTAATTTTAATAATACCTTTTTAGCAGTATTTCAGGCAAAAAATAGTAAATGGTAACGAATACGTGGGGAAGTGATAAAAGGATGAATCAGGAAATTTTTCACAAGCGTTGGAGGTGAACAGACGGCATTTTACATATCTCAAATTATTGGTGTTTCATTTTTAATGAATATTCTACTTTGCAATCAAATAAAGTGTTCAATGAATGAAATATTTTGTATTTATCCCAGAGTATACGAATTTCAATTTTTCGTTTCATTTCAAAGCATTCTGATGAATGTTAGTTTTCTTTCCAAAGCACTCTGTGATTGTGCGAAAGTCGGACCTACAGCTTTACGCCGATTGCGAACAAACCAACAACGGGGTGGGAATCGGACTCACCAGCATCAGTTGGCAGAAAGCTTTATACGTTCACTATACCGTCTGGCTACTGAGCCTCTTTTCAAATAAACAGAATCTATCAACCGTGCATCAATTCACGTGGTGTTTCATTCACATAATGAAAACCTAGATCATTTACGGTTGAATTAAAATTACATTCTTCAGATACAAACCTCAAATACAGCATCAAATTCACAGTGAAAATCATTCATTAAAATCAGTCAATGGTTTGTCACAAACACTGCAAGGCAGGTTTGGTGCATTTAGTCATTTTAAATGTGAACACGTGATCCAGAGTAACTGCATAGAACAAACAGGTCACTCAAATGAGGCTTAGATTCCAAACAATGAAAAATAAACTCCTGATTTGTCCTCCCCAGAAAATTTAACATTTATTTCGAAATGACTTTCCACCTTTTTTCGCCAATGTTCCTTGTTGTAGAACGATCTAGCACCATAATTTCTTGTTTCTGGATAATCCTTTCACTAAAACTATAGTACTTCGAAAGAACAAAATCTCTTTCAATATACACAATTATACATCGTGTCTCCATATTAAAAATTGATGATATTTTTATTTCTGCTCGAAACGGATGTGCAAATTATTCATATTAGTGCAGGCTCCAACGGGAGTTGAGTATGTAAAATATGAGGACCGGCAAATGAGCTCAGATTCGTACACCTGCGACCTTAGACATCAAGAAAAAACACGTCGCCAGAAACTGTGCTGGTTGATTTCTCTGTTTTTGACCTCCTTCCCCCGCGATTGTGGAGATGCGGCATAGCACGTGTGATCACAAGTAACTGACAGTTAAGATTAGTTAATTTTTTGGTATTTACGCAATATAATTCAATGTAATTCAAAATTTCATTTTGTGTATTTTGTCATTTGAGTATTTAATCAATGCTTTTTTTTTCAAATACTTGTTTTAATTGATAAAACGGGTAATTTCATGAAAACCATGTTGTTATGAAGTTGATAAACATTCAAAGAAAGACAGATCGAAGAATTCATGATTTTCGTAAAAAGATAAAAAACAATACAGACTTCAGTAGACAGGATTGTTTCAAGACCCAATGAAGCGAGTCTCGAAACTTGGCATTAGAGCAGTCCCAGAATCGATTTTCTGCTATGAATGGAAGTTTGATGGGTTACTCAAAATGAAAATGCGATGCAAAGTTGCCTGCTCATATATGCCTTCAGAAAGAGTATCAACCCAGCTCTATTTTCATCTCTCGAAATACAAACTGACATGTGACAACTCAAATGTGACATTAATTGCCCTAATAACCTGCGCAAATCAGGATAAATAATGATGAAAACAGATATTCAAAACATCCTAAAGTATTTTAATGCTTGCATCCCCACAATGACAACCAGCAGTGCCCTCTTCGATATATTTACAAGGATGTGTTTGTTGATAAATCTCTCTCGCAATATTTCCTGAGAGAAGTAGAGAATGGGGTGGACATGTTGAGTACTTTCGGAAATGAGCGATTTGTACTGAAATGTTAAAAGTTTTCCGATCCAATTGAATGAAAATAATTAGACACCTTTGTGAATAATTCTGTGGAAGAAGGCAACAATACATCGAAGTTGTATCAGAACAAAAAAAGTACATGAAAAGAGTACATACAATTGCAATATGCAACGGATACAAATATTTTCCATCAAGCATTCATATCGTCTTATCAACATGGATTTGAAACTAGAATTGTATCATCTTGTCAAATTCTGAATTACTGCAGGTAGGTATCTTTTCGACTTGAAAGATTTTACGTGAAATCTATACAATTGGAAATAGCTGTAGAAACTGAAAACTATCACAAATATGCTACAAACACGCGGCAAATGTATTTGTTAGATTGGCATTCTTCAAAAATGTATATCGTTCATGGTATGACGTTTGTTAATTGAATTCAATAAAAAAATTTCAATACAAGAAATAATATAAAAAGAATTATAATATAAAAGGAATTGATAATATCTTGTTGCAGTAAAGTGTAGATCAGATAGATATTGTGTTATATCTATCTTATAGTAGTTTATAGATATGATATATCGATAAACTGCTTAGAGTCAACTTTACGGAGTATAGGTCCCACCATATTGTGATTTTAAATGATCAAAGAAATATTCCAACGAATAGTAGACCTTTATTTTCCAATACTGAAAATAAGTTATAACTCGTTCGGTTTCTAAATATATATGGAGGATTTGATTATACAAGGCTCTTCATTTATCGAAGTACTTACGAAGTGATAATCGAACCATTTAGAAGCCAATTCGTATATATTTTTTCACTTATTTCATAATTTCTGCAAAAGACAAAGACGTGTAGGTTGTCCAGGTGTATAGTTCTACAGTTATTACGAAAAGTCATACATTTAAGGGTGCAGTTTGACTACTCAATTTCTTGGTGAAACCATACTCATATTTTTCCAGCATTACACCGAGTGGTTACGTTGCAGATTGTACTGAAAAAAAAGGTTGAAATCTACATCGTTGGATTCTGTACAAACAGATTTAATACATTTAGGAAAATAAACCTGAAGGTGAGATTTGTGAGGTGTTACATCTGGTCGGTGTTGTTGTACGGTGTGGAGAGCTCGACACTAAAGGTAATCACAATGAATAGAATAGAAGCCTTCGAGATGTGGGTATATCGCAGAATACTAAAAATCCCATGGACGGCCCGAGTGACCAACGAAAATGTCCTACTAAGAGTGAACAAACAAAGTGAACTGCTGCTGATGATCAAAAAAAGGAAAACTGCATACCTGGGGCATATAATGCGAGTTACGAAATACCAGCTCCTACAACTGATTATCGAGGAAAAGATTGAAGGAAGGAGAGGAATGGGAAGGAAGAAGATGTCATGACTACGTAACATAAGGCAATGAACGGGCTTGCGAACAGTAGAAAGCCTAATACATACAGCCAGAGACAGGACATAAATGAAGCATGTGGTCGCAAACATTCATTAGTGAATATGCATTGGAAGAAGAAGAAGAAGGAAACTTTCACCTAAGTATAGAACAACTAGAACTGCGGATGAACTCCGGTATAAATAAATTTTTGAAATCATCGCCTTCGTCTTGATTTATTGAGAAAAATTCCAGCATTAGATGCTCTTCATTTACTTTTATTAAAATCTTCTGCACAAACATTTTTATGGATGAATGCCAACCAATTGATTTCACCTTATTAGGCTTGATTGAATGTTCGATGATCTCTTGGTGAAAGAATGAATATTTTTAATATATTGAACATACATTGAATGAAAAACATTAGAATTGGTTTCACAAACATTATATTGCATTAATTGCTAGACAATTGTTTCGGGGTGTTACCCCAACTGAAACGAATTTACAATACTTAAAGTAGTTTGTTTAGCTTTTGAAAATGTGGTAATATCTCGAAACAATTGTCAAGCAAGTAATTTAATATAAGTTTCGTGTAACCAAGCCAAGTGTTTTTTATAGTATATACCTTACCACGCTATGAAAAAAAAGGCAAATTATACACACGGCGTTTGACAAAGTTGTCTTTACCAGAATTTTTCATTCAGTCTTGAAAATATTCACCACACCCTGGAAAAAAGCCTGTGCTTGCAGAAAATTACAACTTAATTTCATTAGCGGAATGTAATGGTGATGACAAATTGAAATGCGTTTATTTATGAGAACAATTTTTTTGTGAGTATATGGAGGGGGGAATATGTATGGGGAATAGGGGGAGTAAACGAGCTTCTTGAAAAAATCAATGTGAAGAAAGAAAACATATTTCATTTTGTTTCATCATTTCAATTTAAGATTTAAGCAACCAAAAATATCTTTTGGGTGCAGCCCATTTGACCCCCCGTGGTAAATTCACCTCCACATGCTGTATATCTAATAACATTAGAAGAAATTGTATATTATCGCTAAAACAATCATCAAAAT
The DNA here is from genome assembly GCA_030704895.1 of Henosepilachna vigintioctopunctata. NCBI lineage: Eukaryota > Metazoa > Arthropoda > Insecta > Coleoptera > Coccinellidae > Henosepilachna > Henosepilachna vigintioctopunctata. Next base: position 2,525,270 of record JARQZJ010000007.1, read on the forward strand.
AATTTTGAAGCATTCGTTCTGTCGGTTTACTCAATATCTAAGAGGGGAATCAATAAAAACAATTGGAACCGTAATGTTTCCAGCAACATCCAGGTTCGTAATCTGCAAGCTTTTCTGAGCCTAAAACAGTTTACAGACTGCGGTCTTCATATTTTGCATATTCAACTACCCCCAGATCGTTGTCTATATGTATGAAAAGGGATATATAATTGGGAATAAATTCGAAAAAATCAATTATAACGAATATGACATCCGATCTGATACGCGATAATGTACTGGTCAATTGAGTTTCTTGAATATTACCATCATTTTCAAGAATTCATTGATATACATTCTTTAGATCATCACTCTCTATGAAACTTCCGTTGCTATGGATATGAATTTTATTGGCTAATTTAACATTTAAATATGTGAGTGGAGATGTTAACATTACTCGACATATGCAACATGAAATGCTTTTTAATGCTTTGAAAGTTGATCCCGCTCACTTTTCACCGTGATAAATATGTTGAACAGTTTTCTTTAGCACTGGAAACGTTCGATATTAACCTAAATGAGCCTGATGAAGTATAGAATAATGTACCCCAACATGTTTAACTGTACCTTTGACCAACATGTTTAACTAGTCAAATTTAGTGAAAGTATCAATTTCCGAAGAACAACAAACAACCATACTAATGAAACAAACGATATTAACCTAAATGAGCCTGATGAAGTATAGAATAATGTACCCCAACATGTTTAACTAGAAAAGTGGAATTTTTGTTTTCAGTATGATCTTTCATTCGAATATGTATGAAAAAATCGAAGCATTTTGTCGACAACTTTGACATGTAGGCACATTTGGTCGATGATAATTTTCTCTACTATCTAACTGTCGTCTGTCAAATTTAGTGAACCCTAGTATCAATTTCCGAAGAACAACAAACAACCATACTAATGAAACAAACACCCAAAAGTATATAGCAAATTCGTTTAAATAAAATGAATTTCTTTTTATGTCATACCTGACCAATTATTTTCTGATTATGGAAATCATCCCAGATTTCATTATGGAAAAGTGAGAAGGAAAAAAAAATTTATTTGCTTCCCTTATTTTATGTTTCAGGAATTAGGGTATCTACAAACTCTATTAAAATGCCACTCAAACCTTTCTACAAGTCGAGTGAATTTTGCTGTATTATTGATTAAAACCAATAAGAACCAATAAGTATTTGTTTCAAGTGAAACTACATCGTGGTGTTATAGAAGTTTCCAATGGAAAATAAAGCAGCAGAAATAAGAAAAAGGAAAGTTGAAGTATCAACTCTCTAACTGCGGGCGACGCGACGTGAAAATCCTATAGTGCTTACCTTGAAGAAATTTCCGGGTCACGCTATTAGCTCGTCGCATCCATCTTTTTCAGCAGTTTGTTTTTCGGAAACGCTTCTTCAGCGTCGAATCGGTTTCTCGTCGTATGGCGTAAAAAATAAGGGAGAAATCTAAACCAAATACATAAGGGTTAGCCGTCACTAACACCTTCTTCACATATAAGTTGCTGTATTTCTGCGATAGAATTACATATGTAAAATATATCATTAAGGCTAGATTAGGTTAGTTATTTTATTATTTTTATTTATTTATTGAATGATATATTTTTTCATATGTAAATATATCATTTAGGTACTGGTTCGATCATTATTATTTTCCATTGTAGGTAAGTGGTTCTCAAATCGAATGAAATTCTTTGGAATTTCAAAACTGTCAAAAGGTGGGGATAATTTGTGGGGATAGTGAGACTGATGGCGATGAAACTCCAAACCCTTTGTAAAAAGAAGAAGCGATTTTGACCTTATAGGAAACTGGTTCCTACAAATTGTCTGACTTCTGTTAGGTATAAAATTCGAACCTTAGCTCTGCTACTTTAATTTAATTTTTCAACTCCGTCGATAACTCAGGGACAAACCCAGTTTAATTCAAGGTCAAATTGTAGCGACGCGTTTGTTCAATTTGTACTGCGAAACAAGAGACGTTATTTGACTAAGTTTCATACGATTGAATTTGTATATTGCTTAACAAATAAATTTAGGTATTTATCTGGCAGCTTTCAGGTAACCCAACTACGTACGACATTATTTGGGTTTCATATGCGAATTCAGATCTATTAATTCTTCATGCCCAAGTAATGGTAAACTGGAAATCAAGTAGATATTTAGATATTTTTGAGGTGACGATAGAGGTTATGTGTAGAACAGGAGAGAATTTGTTTCGGGAGCGAAGCAAATAAGTGGATAAATCGAGATAGCAACTAATTATGTATCTATACTAATATTATAAAGAGGTGAACTTGGTGAGTTTGTGACGTTATAAGGGGTAATCATTCGTCTATGTCACTAACATCATTTGTTAGTGACATAGTGAAAACTTCAATAATGTAAACCAAGGTATGAAAAAACCTTGCCATGAAATGTCTTTCATCGTATGCTCTGCTGAAACCATGATTGGTAGAACGGAAAAATGCTTTACAGTATTGAAGAACAAATCAATACCTAAAATACAATAAAAAAATTCGCGGTAACATTTGTCTAAGTACTGTAATTATGTCAGTATAACTACATTTTTGAAAGAACTGTCAACAAAAACCACACCATGCCTAAATGACCACGTTATTAATATCTTTGTGATAATCTTCAAACAAAAACATTATTTATTATTCAAGACTGTTTCAGCATTTGAAATTGTCTTGAAACATATTGAAATCAGCCATTGCATTTAAAAGATATAACGAGTTAAAAAATGTCGATTTAAAAAATCCTACTAATCTTAAAGATTCGAAGATCGAAATTTTGTATAGTTGTGTGGATGGATGGATGTTTGAGTGTTTAAAAAAGAAAGTTGTTCCCATTTACTGTTTATAATTTGGACGAATGATTGAAGCAATTATACGACATAAGTATGAACCCGCGACCGTGTCATAATCTATTGAGAAATACTTCTCATTGACGATTTTTCTATTCTTCATCACCAACGAAATTCAATTTTTTTTTAGTTTCAGATCAATTCGTTTTTTGCGGTCTATTTTTCTTTGCATATTTTAAAAACGAATTCAAGAATTTGAATAACCTATTCAATTTTGTGAATGTTTAGTCTGAAACTTCACTAAACTTCATAATAATGATCTATATCAAATTATATAAACCTATAGACTATATATTAGATAATATAGACCAATATACTATTAGACCTTTATATACAAGATATATCTAGGTCTAAAGACTATATATATATATATATATATATATATATATATATATATATATATATATATATATATATATATATATATATATATATATATATATATATATATATATATATATATATATATATATATATATATATATATATATATATATATATATATATATATATATATATATATATATAAGAAAATGAACACTAGAACATTCATTTGAAAAATTGAAATTAATCAAGAGAATGTTATTTTTAATTACTCGTCGTGCGACTGACGAGTTCCTTGCAGAACGAAACATATATGTCTCGCACTTCCATCAGGTCTGGCATCGATTTCAATATTTCTCTAACATTTATCCCTTGAAGGATAATGGAGACATCACATCGTACACGTTCACATATCTAGCTCTACTATAACATTCTCTTGATTAATTTCAATTTTTCAAATGAATGTTCTAGTGTTCATTTCCTTAAATATTTCATTCAGTGCCATAAGCACAAAAAAATCCCATATATATATATATATATATATATATATATATATATATATATATATATATATATATATATATATATATATATATATATATGCAAGACGAAGTTCGGATAGGGAGCGGTAAATTGAAAAAAAAAGTATTTACTGAGGAAGCCCCCCGGCTTAGTAGGTGAAAGACTGTTACGAGTTAAAATGAAATTGAAGTGAGGACCGTCGTGACAAGGTGGGAGCGATAATCTTGCCCAAATTATATCTGAATATTGAAAATAAACGCTTGATATTTATAACAATGTAAAGAATAAAAGGTTGTATTCATTTCATTTTGATACTTGAAATTATCAATTAAGTTCAGCTGGAAGCTAGCTATTACTCCATGAGCTCACTGTGAATCGTTGTGCGTTACGAAGTTCGTTAGGTCAGCTGGTTGTATTTAAATTGACTCATTCATTTTCAACTGAAAGTTTTTTCAACATTTTTCTTGGAGGAGTCCTTATACAAGTATTTCATCAAGTTTTAACAGCTCATTTACTTCTCATCAATTAAATTTGCTGATAGTTGGGTTTTCCAGGCAACAACTTATTGTATCTGAAGAACAAGATTGTTGTAGGTGAACTTTCAAATTATTTATAATGGCAAAATTTCCGTTGTTCCAGTCGAAGAGATATTTATATATAGTCACATAGTATCTTTATTGAGGGTAGAATAGTGGTTATAGAGTGAAGCTATGAGTAAGAGATGAAAGAAGTATCGTTGAAAGTTTGGTTGGCAGCTGCAAGAAAATTTCGAAAATAAGGTAATATTTTCAATGGACAGGACTGAGATAATATTACACCAGTTACACCACATTTTTCCACCATTTCAACATAGAAATAACTGACGATGTGAAATCAAGATGACTTTATCATTCGAAATTTTTTTTGAAATTCTTGAAGAAGTCAACAATGACAAAGTAAGAAGCGTCAACAGAGATATTTCAAATTAAAATAATGATTGGACAAGCTGGACAAGAATGACCAGGACAACGAAAACCAATTCATGTTTCAATTTACGCCAACGTTATAGGTTCATAGTTGAATAACTGAACGTTTCCGGTTACACGATTTTCAATCCATATTCACATATTTGCTCAAAACTACGTAAATTGTATGAAGATATGAATATTCATGCATAAAATTCATGATAATATGAAGTTTTATGTGAAAACAGTATTGTTCTTTGAAAAGATGTCAATTTTTAATGAAGTCGTGTTTTATGTCAACCTGATTCAGGCTACATTTAGAACTGAACAAAAATATAAAAATTATTATGTGTTAATCGAAACTAACTCATATCTCCTTGATTCTTTGCAGGATAATATATATCGCGTTACTGCTGATAATTTCCACCTCCCCTTATGTTTTAACAAGTGGAACCGACATTATTGGTACTCTTAAATCGAACAGTAAGCGTTTGAGGTCAGTTATTTTTCACGCATAAAACTGAGAATAGGAGATGAGAAGCTTATCGAGAAAAATGTAGCAGTGTTGGAATTATTCTTGATAAAATTTGAAAGCACAGATTCAGTACAGATTAATATCCATCATCTTATACCCTTTAACTAGAGAATGAAGAAGAAGTAGTGAATTCTAAGATGGTCATTGACAACTACATCGCAATATAAGGCATCTATCGCGCTGACCAGGAGGTAAGTTATCATGAAGCCACAATGAACTCAAAATTATATTGAATCTTTTCTCAGATATGAGATTTTCGTCGAGATTTTTGAGCATTGTTTACGACCAATTCCAATACAGAACAGATTATATAACAAGATATATTATCACACCAAGGTTGGTAGCATCACATGTTTTCTTCCCAACTTCCACTTTTTCATATATTCTGTTCATATGAATATAATTATATGTTCAACACAGAAACCAGGAGTTGTCATGACTCGTTCTATATGATATGTGAACAAAAAAAATTATTCTTTAATGACGCCACATTCATAGAAATATTCGGGCAATATAACATCAGATTATGATGTAATATGTTATAACATACGCTTGTAATATGATAATGCAATGACAACACACAATTGTAATATGATAATGCAATGACAATAATATGTTTGATTATAAAATGTATAATTTATTCGTTTTTGCTCTTGTAATTAGTGCGTTGTGTTTTAGGACGAACTTCTGATCATTCTTGAAATTCCAATTGTTGAAAAATATGAATTACTGCACTTTACATTACCTCCAGAAAACATTAAATTTTTCCAGCTTATAATATTGATTATAGAAAAGTGTGAGTAAAGCATTGAAATTTTTTTTAACTATGCCCCCAACTCTATTGAACAGAGCATTATTTGAAAAATGATTCTTCGTATAGACGTTAAAGAAATTATTTTCAAGAAACCTAGCTCTTCATCTATCACCTTAAACCGAGTACGGAGTTAATTATTTGTACTATATAATAATTCGCACTATTACTTTCAAATGTGTATGTAACATATCGGTAGATTATGTTTGAACTACCGTAATATAATTTTTAACATTGATTAATGCAATGATATTCATGTCCTTCATGTATTTACAAGTTTTTGGATACAAATTCTGACTACAAATTCGACCTCAATTTTTTTATTCAACTTCTCATATGTTTTTCATCCCATCCTCAGAAAAACGAAACATTTTGATGTTTTCAACGATATCCAATATAAAATTTTAAAGCGTCTTTGAAATTTGAAACGTGTTTTCACGAAAGATCTAATTATCCGGCGAACATCAAAGAATAAACGAATATTTCCTGAGTGCCGCTTCATGGATATTCGTTAGAGTTTCCCACAAGAAGTAAGTGGTCTTCGCATTATGCAATTAGCTAAGAATAGAATTATTTGAACACTTAAAATTTGAACACTAAGACTTGAAATTTTCAATATTCAAAAATAATGATGTAGTATAGATATTGTTGTATTTTAAATTGAATTATCAGATAAGGAATGATTTATATAATTTTCAAAATTTGTGTTAACTCACAAAATCCTTATTTCCGATTTTCTATGAACTTACCTCTTGATGTAGATAATTTCCTCTAATAATTTTTCAACAATCGAAACACTTTTATTGAAATTAATTCAATTCAGTTTATTATTACATAGAAACAAGAAAATATATTATTTTAATTATACTGTGTAATTTATTCATAAATTTCTGATTTAAATCCACATTTATATCCACTTAGCGCCAAATTCTAGTAATGTAGAGAGGAACTTCGCGTACTGAAAAAACGTGCTAAATTATCGGGCAGAACAAGCGGCGATCGGGAGTTTCGGGCCATGACATACTTGATTCCCGCGGTATGGGAAGAAGGTCTTCATTTCAGTCTTGTGCGCGTGCGCCTCATGAGAATCGATGGGACACATCCCTATACTTTCAAGTATTCAAGAGTATATCGAATTATACATTTACAGAAAGATATATAATTCACTATCATTTTTCAGTGGCATGAATAAATTCATAGAACACAAGCAATAATTTTTTTATCAGACTTATAGGTATGTCAGACATAAACATTTATGTAAGGAACCGCCCTTCTATTTGCGCATTCCAGAAGAAGTTTCGTTTCGAAATTGGGTGAAACTTTGAAGGTGTGTTCACTTTATAGTCAAAACAAATCATTTCATCAGAGTCGTCTCATTTTGAAACTTTGTGGATGATAAAACATATATCAGATTAAATGCATTAGTTTTTCCATTTGAATCAACTTTTAATATAGTGCCTTATTGAAAAAAGTCTAAGTGAAAAATGGTTTGGAAACACAAGCCGGTTCAATGTTTTTTAACATCATATCCTGGAAAATAGTGGACCCCTCATATCGTACCTACATGTTAAAAGATCTCCCTTCACCACGTCACTCAAATGTTCAATTTGGTTATTGGAACACATATTCTAGTCCTTTTTCTATTCATGTTCCATACATATTAATATATCTGTAAAATCCTGGTTTTGTAGTTCATTGAAAATTGGGAACTTTCTATAGCATATTCTCTATTTTGTTTCCAAGCTCTCGGTAAATTTTGTTACCGTCATCAGGGACAATTGACAAATTGAATCCCAGTTTAGCTTTCATTATTATAAAAGTTATGTAAAAGAGTAGTTCATCATATGGTTCTATTAATAAGTCGTATTAATTCACTCTAAAATTTGTTCTCGATATGAATGTTCAAGTTCAGCAACTCACAAATTTCGAAATTTACAATTTCGAAAAGTGACACCTTCATTTACTTTCGCCTGCAGTATCAAAGACGACAAACCGAGCGTCGAATAACTAGCTTGACGAATAAAAGAGTTGTAAGATATAAATTGAAGTTGCATCTCCAAGTGTAGATCTTTGTAGCTTAGCGGTCCAAAGCAGTGAGGCGTAAATCTGAAGACCTGTGTTCGAATCCCAGTCGAGTTCGAAAACTTTGGGAATGTAATTTCAATTCTCAATTTTCACTATAAAAATATTTAAACATCATTCATGTCCGCACGAGGTTGGTTAACACGACAAATATTTGTACTATATTTATCATTGTTCCTTAAGGAAAAATTAATACATCTGGGAGGATGGGTAGGTGCCACTCACTTTCGCCTGCAGTATCGAAGACGAAAATCCGAGCGTCGAATAACTAGCTTGACGAATTTAAGAGTTGTCAAATATGAATTGAAGTTGCATCTCAAAGTGTAGACCCCGGTAGCTTAGAGATCCAAAGCAGTGGGGCGTAAACCTATGGACCTGGGTTCGAATCCCAGTCGAGTTCGAAAACTTTTGGAATTTTATTTAAATTCTCAAATTCAAATATAAAATTGTTGATAAATATATATATATATATATATATATATATATATATATATATATATATATATATATATATATATATATATATATATATATATATATATATATATATATATATATATATATATATATATATATATATATATATATATATATATATATATATTTGCCTGTTTAAGATATTTTATTTCGAAAGTTTTTAGCAATAACAGGCCTTTTTTGATATGAAAAAGTTTATTTTTGTTGACGTTTCGTTGTTATATTACAACTTATTAAACTAATTAATTAATTAGTTTTGACAAAGTTGTAATATAACAACGAAACGTCAACAAAAATGAACTTTTTCATATCAAAAAAAGCCTGTTATTGCTAAAAACTTTCTATATGATATATATATATATATATATATATATATATATATATATATATATATATATATATATATATATATATATATATATATATATATATATATATTTCTAGATATAGTTTGTGTATAATGTACTCTACCTAGGTAACGGTTTTTGAAGTATTTAAAATTTCATGTTCAAAATGACGTTTTCAGGCCAAAATATAATTATCAATTTTTATCATACGGAAGCCTTTATTATCTGATATGAAGTATTTCAGAAGACGATCGACCTTACAGGTATTCATTATATATTTTCAAAAATATGAGTAGAGATCAAAAAAGAAGAATAAAAATTAAATTCAAAAATACGGCAAAAAGAAATTTTTTCCAATACAAATCCCTATTTTCATCATTTTATCGTATTGAGCATCAAAAATAAGGGTTCATTTGTATGAGCTCATCTATTCCGAAAATTTGTAAATCACGAAATGATTTGCAATTTTACATTTTTCTACTACTATTGAGCAATGCGCCTAAAGGTTCAGTTAATTTGAGTTGTCTATGACGGCATTAGAACAAACAAAACAATATGCTGTCATTTACCATTTGAAACATTTTGAATAATATTGCCAGGACGTTCACATTTTACAAATGAAGACTAACAAAATTTTTTTATAGCCATAAATCTAAGGCAAGTAGCATTAGAGTTACAATATTAGTTCTAAGAATATTATGGATACACAAGTTTCATCCATATACATTTTCCATAGTCCAGCATTTAAAAGACACTGACTTTTCTCGAATAGTGGAGTTTTGTCAATTCACTTTACTTTGGTCACAAGAAAAGGCTCCTTTTTTTGATAAAATTATTCAATAAATGACACGGAGGTTTCGTTTATGTCTTGGTGAAACATTAACACAATAAATAATAACAATAAAAGCAATAAATTCAAATTAACACACTTGACTTGTGTTTCACTGAATACATAGAACACTCTACATATGTTTCGGGTGGTTAAACCATCTACAATAGTTTAACCATTAGTTTAATTTGAAATTATTTTACAATATTGAATTGATATGTTCATCAATTCAACATTGATAAATATATAAATGTTACTTTTCACACAACAAGTAACACTGTATACATTTTGTAATGGATTAACTACTGGAAACATATGTAGAGGTTTCAATATATTCAGTAAAACTTAAGTCAAGTGTGTCAATTTCAATTTACTGTTTTCAATATTATTTGGTTAGGTGCTAAATTCACAAGAAATGAGGTGTTTAATCGACTCAATTTCCATTATTTGAGCGACTCCAATGTACATCCATTTAGAGAACTAAATTGCAAGAAACCTGGCGGTGTAACGTGTATTGTGCGAAAAGAAATGACGTCGTTGCCCTATAATTCTGTACAGATAACCAGAGGCCTATTTTCATGAAATATTTCTCATTTAAAAACACGCCTATGATGGTTTGTCAGCCGAAAAAGGTTCATGACCAATCTTACTCAAAATAATTTCAATCAATTTTTTTGATCACTCTCTTTCCCATAACTATTCAAAACTAGTTACAACAGATAGATTTCAACATAGAGAATGTGTGTTGGTAGGCTTGTCTACTGATTTTTGATCATGGCTTCCTGGTAAGCAGAGATGAAGATATAGTGATTCAAGACAACTTCACCGATAAGCAATGAAAATTGGTATAAAAAGAGATATAATTTAATTACAAAAATAACAGAATGAGTTTCAAAATAGGACCAATTGAATGTAAGGAACAGATAAAGTAGATTGTTCGAAGTCACTGTGACCGTTGTACTCATGTTCCCTCAATAAAAATAGCACTAAGAACGGGTTGAAGAAATATTTTTCTACAAAATAAGACTGTTTCTATCAGTTCCGTGTACGAGAGCATGCCAACATGGTCACATCAACTGCTGAATGAAGTCCTGTTCTATCACACGGACTTCGGACAATCTACTTTCTGCTTCGCATAGATTTCATCGCTCCTCATTCGAAATTTTGAAGTCTGACAAGAGTATATAGGCAACTCTATACTGATATTTTTGTAATTGCCTTACTTTTCTTCTGATTCCTATTCGTATTGGTTATCATATCGGTGAAGTTTTCTCAGTTGACTCTCCTCTTCATCTCTGCTTACCGGGTAGCTATGACCAGAAATCAGTAGGCAAGCCTAACAAGCCACTCGCTATGTTAGAGATATCTGTTGAAGATGAATTAAAATGGTTATCATAAGAGTGGACATGGAGATGAAAAAAAATAGTTTATACTTAAATTAAATGGAAATGGCCATGAGCACTAATCGATGGGCAATCATTAAAGTGTTTATTTAAATCAGAAATATTCCATGTGAAATAGGTCTCACCTAGTTATCAGATGGGCGATAACTAGGCGATGGATCGCCTTTAAATCCTCTTAGTCGGAGTTGGTTTCTCCAATCATGCGATTGAATATACATGCCACTAAGTATATGGCCAACTATGAAAAATATTGAAAGTCTTCTACCCACCATTTTAATGTAGGTAGAAAGGAATTTTATGAGAAGAAATGAATGAAATTGTGTAGACGACTCATAAAGTTGGTCAGCTAGGAAACTAGATTCGTTCAAGAATGACTTTTCTACCTTACACTGTATTCGGAATGTTGTATATGCCATCAATTACTGTTGTTATTTTATGAGCTATGAATTCAATATTTTTCACATGATTTTGCTTTTTTTAGAGAGAGGTGTGTTCAATATCTTATACAGATCGATTGGAGCCACTGTATAGTATAGCACTATATTGGAGCACGTATATTAGAAATCTCCTAAATTCACTCGAATTCAGTTATACAGTGTTCAAGTGTGAGAAAGTATGTTTTTGTCCTACACTTTAGATACTCCAATACGACTAAAATAGAAAACGAGTAAATAAAAACTCTACAATACTTCGTAATGCAATGTCAAGAAAAAATCCGAAATATAGGGAAACAAATAATTTTCAAAATAAAAATATTTTCGAAAGTATTGTTGAAGTGAGTAGCAATGGAAAGTTACATATCTGGTGTTCAAATATACTACTAAAGGAATATTTGTAAAGAAATAGCACCGAAAATGTTAATTGGTGAAAGATATGTAAAAATTTTTTGATGAATAATTTCCTCAACTTGATAGATGTTACTATTGTACAGAAAAAAAGTCAAGAATTTGACAGAGAAAACAAAAGAGTTTCATAGTAGGATATAAAATTGAAGCTCTCAATCTTTTCGCTTTTGGGTAATAAACACTATACTTATTTTCCTAGAGCAGACGCATAGCTAACACATTCATATGGTATAGTTCCGAGTACAGTGTTTTAATTCTAGAGATTGTAAAAAATTACCTTCAGTGAAAAAGTTAAATGAGAATTGCCTAAATTTTCAAATAAATCATCAATGAGAGTTGCACATCTGAATTTCTGTCAACATATATTCCAAGAAACTTATCGCCATATTCAACATGCAAGGCACTGATTTCACCAGCTTTCAGACAAAAATAAACAGAGCCTTATATCAACGTCCACCAACAAATTATTCAATCCATACCATTAAACATAGTTTCACACAATGCATTCGCAGTCCTCCAGAAGTTCCTCAAGATTCTTGCCAAAGACAACTACAGATACATCACCCGTTACAACTTCTCAGGCGGATCGTTCATAAATAATATGAATAAAAGAGGTCCAAATACAGAACCTTGATTGTTTCCATGACCAATATCATTTCTCTGAAAATAATTCTCGTCCATTCTTACCATCGTCGTTGTTTCGTTAAGGTCTCTACGCAACCAATCTATTAAAATTATCCTAAAACCTGAACTGTAGCATTTCTCAAGTATAAATTGAAAAGAAATGTTGATCAAAGCTCACCACAAACGAGTTTTTGTTATAAATGAGAAGTATTTCCACTAGCAATTATCAGTTTCGTCATATTTTCTTTCTAACTGAAAAAGAAAAACGTTTGAAAAAAGATTCTAAAAACATTTCTTTCAGAGGTGATTTTCAACGTTTGCATAAAAATTCCGACAACATTTCTTTTAGAGGTGGTTTTTTGTTTGATTTATTCGATTCTTATTCATTATTTTCCATTCACGTTCAAATTATTGACGAACAATCAATTAACCATGACCTCGTCTGAAACACTGATAATTTCGATGGACCTTTCAGAGATGCATGAAACGAGTTATCAGAGAATTCCTCTTGAAACAATTTCATATACAGCCGATGTCAGTAATCAAGATTCGAGCATAAAATGAAGAATCAGCATCGCATTTCAATTTACAACGCATTTCTTAATCTGTGAATAAAATCTCAATGAATATCCCTACAACAGAGAAACTTCTATTAGCACTACTCTGATGTACTATGTTATTAGATTTGATGCAATAGAATTACATTAGACTCTAAAAAGGTGATCAGTTCCATGCTATATCAATAGAAAATAAACTTAGCTTAGATGGAAGGAATTATATTAATTGCATGGCAATTGTTTCTACGTATTACGTTATTTTCGAAATTTGAATTGAAAAAGTTCAACTAACCTCAGTATTTCACTTACCAATCAATATTAAAACATGTTTCACCAAGAGATCAACGAATCATGAAACAATTTTTTCATATACCTCATCACAAACATTTTTATGTGCTCATACGCTAGTATCAAACATATTTCTCGTACTGTTTTTTGAACACAACCATAACAAAGTGACCCGGTGCAAAAAAATAAAGGGAACAATAATAGTTCAACTGTATGAACAGTTAAAAGAGAAGTGGGAAAGTAATAAAGCAAAAGGTGATATAATTAAATAATATATTTGGCTATTGATTATAATAATGATATTGCTGTACGTGAAGATACACCAAATTGTTGTGGTTTGGTGGTATGTGAAATTGATACACAGAACGAATCATTTGAAACCAATACATATTATTCCATAAATCTCCTAAAGCTTTGCCTGCAATATCCGAAGAAAATTACTGAACCATCAAAAAAATCAGATAGTAAAACAAGTTCAAAATGTATAAATATTTGATTATGGGTAAAAAATTTTGGCCAAACTGACCGAGGTCTTGAATCTTTTGAAGATATCACCTACGATATGTACTCAAATTTGCTCACCTGATCTTTTTCAGCTATCCCAGAATCCCTTTAAACTATCAAAAATTTCAACAAATTGATGTGTCAAGCTTTAAAAATTTCTTCTTAGTTCACAATTTTATCAATTTTTCATATATCATGTCGTATTAAACATTTTATTTGTGATAAAACTACCCCACATGTTAAATTCGTTTTTCAATAATCTTGCCATTATAACCTCAAAATATTGATGATATCACTCATTTTATTAATCATTTCAATGATTACTACGTTAACTGAAACATTTTTTAGCTGCACTTAGAACTAATTGATATTATTGATCAAAATAAACTTATAAATTTTCATATTATTTATATAAACAAACATCGTTGTATAACATTTCAATGATTCACATTTTTTGTGTGAACGTTCATGACATTCAACCACTTTTTTGGTGGTGGTTCACAATTATGATTTTCGATCGAAACATGTATAAGTGAAACGCCATCGATGAATTTTAATAATTATTAGTTCGTCACTGGAGATAATAAAATTTTACAGCCATTGTTGATAGGAACAGTATGAATATTTTGAATAACCTGTCAACATGGTGTACAATACAAGGTAGTTCAGTACTTTATCTGTTTTCGAAAAAATTTTGAATATTTCGAGAAATAGAATCGAATTGTTTTGTAGATAGGTATCCTACTTACATTTTGAAGAAATTATTTCGACCGTTCCCTTAATAACTTGGAATATTCAGAAGCAAATACACCAACTCAGAATATGTAAATGCTATGTCAATAAAATCATGCTTTCAGGATAATATAGTTATCTGGAATCAAGGGAGTTCAACTGACTAGATTATGCTATTGGAAATGTTTCAGCAATTTTTTGTGGATGAGTGGACCTACATTAGTCATGTGTCACCTTTAAACTAGTAAGCTTACATTTGTCCTGTTTTCAATTATCGTTGATGTTCCAATGTGATTAATAAGTGTGAGAAATATAGCAAAATATAACAAACAACATTATTTTCATTGTCTACACTAATATAACTATTTGTATTTGGCAAACTCGAATCGGATGTTGTCTCATTTGACAAAAATTATAGACCTGCTATGATAAAGACACATAAACATAGATAACATAAACTTCTCGGTCTTTCATATTATTTGAAAAAAGCTCTAAATAATAAATGGAACCTTTCAGAACTTTATGGTTTTTTCGAACATAACATGTGACTATGATTTACAGTCGACTACTCATAGCAGCTTCGGCCATCAATCCTGCTAAATTAGAGTTGTGGGAGAGACGATTAATTTAAACACGATTCTCACAGTGAAAACCAGGAAAACCCAAGGGTAATGATGTAATATCTCAGGAGAAATGTACACAATTGATAAAGAATATTCCCTACCAGTTTAATTTATTGCTAGAAATAGATTATTCGTTCATTGAAACTGGCTCACCATAATCTGTAGCACCTGACGATTTAATATGAGGTTTATGAATAATATCTACATAATAAACATATTTTCAAGAATTTCAAGAAACATATTCATTCTGTTTATATTGATGAAACTGATGTTGACAAGTTTCATCTAATTGGAAAATTCATCAAATGAAATTGAATGAATAATGTTGTTAAAAATGTGCAAGCGATTCAAAGTATGCATTCGTGTTCTTGAATATAATCAATCGGAAAAAAGGACAAAACTTAAGAACGATTAGTTGGGTAGGCGAAGTACTTAATATTTTGAAAAATATAGTAGAGAAAGATTCGACTTGTCGCACAAAGAGAATCATTTACATGAGCGACATCGAATCGAGAACTATATATTCCTTTTCTTGGTTGGGGACATCAAGAGCCAACTTAAAAAAATCGAAAAAACTGTTATAACGATAAGGATAAATGATCGTGAGAAAGCTTTTCGGACTTACCCTGTCTCTGGGCTCCCAATCACCAACCACAGCTCTTGTTCGTGCTAAATGGCCTGTTCATTGCCACTTTGATCTTTTTACACACTTCACGACATACCTCTTTGACCATACATTTCATACCTTTGTTTGACTTCTTTTCCAGCTGCAGCGTATTGTATCTCGTATGGCTAGGCCCATCATGCATCTTTATATACTCCGCTGGGTTGTTCGAAGCTTCTGAATGTGAAGAGATTTCAGGGTCCTAGTTTCGCTGGCGTAGGTCATCGCTGGTAATACGCATTGGTCAAACACTTTGCTCTTTAAGGATGGTGGCATATCTGATTTAAAGATGTGTTTCAGTCGGCCAACTGTACCCCAAGCTGTTCTGGTTCTTTGCATGATCTCCGGTGTAATATCCCCGTCTCAAGTAAAGTTAAACTCGTCAACCCGTCTTGAAAAAGTGGCGTTTTTTTGTGAAATACTCCTCATAGATATGTCGAGCTTAAAACACGAAATATCCCAGGTGGGTAGAGCTAGTGGAACCAGTTCAGAATCCCACACTGATAATTCAGTCTGCCTCATGGATTCTGAGGGATGCTAAAACTTGATTTCCAGTCTGCGTACGAAAAAGAAGCAACACACAATTCCACATCTGCACGTACAACTGTCGAACGCTTTCAAGCGAAGCAAAACTTCTAGAGTTGGAGAACGAACTCAGTAACATCGAATGGGATACCTCTGGCCTCTCTGAGGTGAGAAGAAAGGGCGAAAGACTGATCGAGTTGAGGAGTGGCGACACGTTCTACTACCCAGGAAGTGATACCAGAAGAACTAGCGGTACCGGTTCCATTGTGAATCGACGAATGCACCATCCTATCACTAACTACGAGAGCACCTCAGAGAGAGTCTTCAAAATCGAGATGACCATATCACGGCGATACAAGCTCATGCTTCTTCAGCTCTATGCCCCAACGGGTTCCTACACTGACGATCAGGTCGAGATGTTCTACGAAGAGGTACAACATATTTATGAAAGCAGTGGCGCATACTTTAAAATGGTTATATACGACTTCGATGCTCAAATTTGGGAAAAACAACCCGGAGAGCGGTCGGTGGAAGGTTTCGGATATGGCAAGCGAAATGATCGAGGAATCAGAATGATTGGATTTGCGGAGGTTTGTTCTCTTGTTAGGACGAATAGCATGGTTCAAAAGAAGCCATCCCGGAAATGGACTTGGCATAGGCCTAACAACATCACGGGGATGAAAGAGCTCTTCAAGTGCCGGTAGCAAAAATTTAATATCGGAAACCTCTGATTGAAATCCGTTGATTTCGACAAGGAAATCTCTAACAAGCTGGCTCTCAGACCGACAGATACAGAAGATGCGCTGCTAAACGCAATTAAACTTCCCATTTAACTGACGGAACGAAAGCACTCCAAGATAAACGCAGAAAAATGAGAGCTTCACTGAGAACTAGAAGCCAAAGGAACGAATATGCGTCACTGAGTGCACTTGTAAAGATAAATGTCAGAGGGGATGTGCGGAAATATAACACAAGAACAGTGATAACACAAGGCAGGCTATAGAAGCTGCAAAAAGCTATTAGAAAGCTATCCAGAATAACATGATTGGGAAACATCAGATAATCGTGCTCAAAAATTGAAGCGGAGACAGAATTACGAAGAACTCCGAAATTGTAAAAGTCGCCACTGAGTTCTACAAACAACTCTATAGCGATAATAGCAATCATGTCGAGATAATATCGGATGAAGAGCCACAGAAAGTTCTGTCATCAGAAACGAGAACTGCAATTGAATCCTTGAAAGCCGGCATATCTTCAGGTGAGAACGATCTCCCACTTCGTGGAACAACGCGTCCATGATTTTGTTCTATAAGAGAGAGGATGCTGAGTACCTGATAAACTACATACCAATAAGTTTACTCCCCACAGCATACAAGATGAAGAATATTACTAATTGCTTATCGGAACAACTGGACTCATATCAGCCAATAGAACAGGTAGGCTCCAGGAAGTCATACACTACGATGGATCGCATTTTCAGTATCCGCGAAGTAATATCAAGATGCAAAGATTATGCAATTCCTCTATATATGGCATTTATTGACTATTAGAAGGCATTTGACCTGCTTAGAACTCTAGCTGCAACCACCTCATTACTGAGGATAGGAATACCATCTTGCTTTACTGAGCTGATCCAGAATATATACGAAGATGTGGCAGTCACGGGGGGCGCGAGCGAGCGCGCCTTGGTTTGTCTCTAGGCGCGCGTTTACGTATATTACTTCGGTACCTATATTATTTTGATTTAGTTGAAATATGAGAATTATTTTAGATTTTCATAATCATATATACACAGCAACCATCAAAATAGACGAATACTCGGAAAAATTACCAATAATGAGATGCGTCAGACACAGAGACCCGTTTTTTCCAAAACTGTTCTCCGCTTCTTTGGAATGTATGTTCCAAGGCTGAAAGCTGAACTGGAGCGAGAAAGAAATCAAGATAAATCACCGCTACCTTAGCCACTTGAGGTTCGCTGACGATATAATCCTGTTCTCCTACGATGCTACCGATCTTTCATAGCGCATCAATGAATTGAACATCGCGAGAAAGGAAATAGGTCTGGAAATAAATAACGCAAAAACAAATATGATGCTGAACTCTTTCTGCACCAGAGAGCAAATGGAGGTAGACGGAACTCCATTAGAAATAGCAGCATCTTACACATATTTTGGACAGATATATATATATATATATATATATATATATATATATATATATATATATATATATATATATATATATATATATATATATATATATATATATATATATATATATATATATATATATATATATATATATATATATATATATATATATATATATATATATATATATATATATATATATATATATATATAATAATATCATCATATTATCAACCTCTGTCCGTCCACTGCAGAACTAAGGCCTCCCCCTGTCTTTGCCAAGATTCCCTTTCGGCAGTCCTTCTCTCCAAGGCAACGCCCAGCGAATCCACTAACCTCCTTATCCCATCGATCGTGAGGGCGCTATCTTGATCTTACCCATCAACCGAGCTACCAATCACCAACCACAGGTGACCAAGGCTCATCTCTTGTTCGAGCTAGATGACCTTCCCATTTCCACATTTACTTTTTTACACACTCCACGACATTTTCCACCTTTGTTTGACCTCTTATCCAGCTGCAGCGTATTCTAGGCCCACCATGCATTTTTCTATACTACATTGGGTTTTTCGAAGCTTCTGTATATGAGCAGATTTCAGGGTCTAAGTTTCGCTGGCGTAGGTCATCGTTGGTAATACGCATTGGTCAAACACTTTGCTCTTTAAAGATAGTAGCATATCTGATTTGGAGATGTATTTCAGTCGGCCAACTGTACCTCAAGCTGGTTCTGGTTCTCTGCATGATCTCCGGTGTAATATCCCGGTCTCCCGGGACACAAAATATAAATATATATATATATATATATATATATATATATATATATATATATATATATATATATATATATATATATATATATATATATATATAAGATAAGAGACTTACGGTATGAACCTGAAATTTTTGTGACAGCCGTTTTCATATGTTTCAAGCTTATTGTCTATCGTCAGAACGGCGTAGTTCAAGTTTTAGATGTACAAACTTGGATGTTAATTAAAACGAAAAAAATCACAAAACAAAACACAAAATTCTTTGTAAGGAATAGACTACTTTTTGGTTTGGGATTGAATATCTCTGTTAGAGTTCTCGACTCCGTGTTGAAGACTGAATCAATATCAGCCAGTGAAACGATATTTATACCTTCTGAGAATTTGTACCCAACAATAAACATTATTTGAAAAGAATTATACAGGTATTAATATAAAAAATAAGAAACTTACGGTATGAACCTGAAATTTTTGTGACAGCCGTTTACATATGTTTCAAGCTTATTGGCTATCGTCAGAACGGTGTAGTTCAAATTTTAGATGTACAAACTTGGATGTTAATTAAAACGAAAAAAATCACAAAATCCAACATCATTCCTTCAGGAAGAATCGTTGTGTTATAATGCCCCAATTTGGCGCTTCTCGAAATGCTCTTTTTGTTATAGTGAGCCCATGTTAGTTTGTAGGCCCTTTGGAGCTTGGTAATTCTGTGTTCATTAGCGATTCGGTTTGAACCTGAGGACTGTATAACTTCCCCGAGATATTTAAAATGGCATACGTGCAGATTTTCACCATGTTTTGTCATAAGAGAAGATTTATTTTTCGGTTTTCTTTCCATGTATTTAGTTTCATCATAAGAAATTTGTAACCCGGTTTTCTGCGCAATTTCATGTAGTTTTTCTACGGCGCGAATGGCTTCAGTTCTGTTGTCTGTGATGATAGCAATATCGTCTGCAAAGGCGTGACATTTGACATTTATTCTATTTTCTTTTTTGAAACCCACTTATATGCCCTTTACGTGAAGTTCCCATTCCCTAATGATCTTTTCTGAAACAATATTGAAAAGAATTGGCGAAAGTCCGTCCCCCTGCCGCACGCCAGTTTTGATTTCAAAGGGATCTGATATTTCGCCCATAAATTTTACCTTGGAAGTTGTACCTGTAGGGTATAGTCGCCAAATTTCGTCCCCAAGCCTAATTTCGTCCCCATCGGTTTCTTTTTTTCTAAGTAACGCCATCTAGTTTTAAAAGTTGAAATTTAAAGTTACTTACGTCAGTCGGCTATTGTAAAACTTTGGCGGTGGAATATAGCTCCTGTCTTGAGATATTTAAAAAAAGAAAAAACTGTTCAAGGTGAGTTTTTGAATGAAATATTATGGGTAATGTCTAAATATAGATCTGTTTGACTTATTAAAACGAAATATTTGTCAAAAAGTGTTCTTAACGCTTAGATTTAAATCGATTATAATTTTATTTAGATTATGACATGTGTTTCTTGGTTAATGGAGGTTAACAATAAAATTGGCAAATTCCTAATATCGTCCCCTCCTCTTTCTACCAATTCAAACAGCGTGGCATCTGCAGTAAATGATCTCCCCGTTCATTTGGATTCCACAAGCTCAAGAACTCCAACTGCATCACCACGATTAAGCAATTCTTCATCTCCATTTATAGTTCCAGCTGACATTCGACCAATTCCAGTGGTTGAGCCACCTTCAACGTCAACGTCAACTAGGCGAGGTAAAGCTATGGTAGTCACAGCTTCACCACATAAACAAGAAATAATAGAAAAGCAGGCAAAAAAAGAAATAGAAATGTAAAAAAAAATACGACAGGAAAAAACCAAAACAAAACCAAAAAACAACGTAAGAATCTTTCTTTTGATGAGGACACGTCTGATGATGATGACCCAATTTTAGTTTCTACTGATGAAGAAGATAGTGACGATAATGACGCTGAATGCCCAGTTTGTCATAAAAGTTTTTCTCAAGATAAAAAGGGAGAGAAATGGATAAGGTGCACAAAATGTTTCGAATGGATGCATGAGGATTGCGTTGATAATCCAAGAGCCAATTTTATTTGTGCGATTTGTTTTGAGACTTAAATTTACTTAAACTAAACCAAGGATTAATAAAAGTCTGATTAGATTATTATAATAATAATGATTACGAATAATTACTGTTAGAAATACAATTTAAGTTTACGTACTGATTATTGTGATCTCAATATCGTCCCCGGGACGTAATTAGGAGCCCATAAAAAAAAAATGTTATATTATAAATTTTTGTAAAAGCTGTTTTTGTAGGAAAAGTAAATAGTTCATTTAATTATTGATTATGTCAAATAATAAAGCAATGTTTACTTAAAGTTTGATGTTTTATTTATTAATCTACCCCTTATATATTTTTTATATTTTCTATTTTTCAAAAAGGGGACGAAATTTGGCGACTTTACCTTAAGTGTCTGTTCTATAATTGTTCGGGTCTTTCTATCGATTCTAAATTATTTCATGATTTCAAAAAGTGTTTCGCGGTCTACCGAATCATATGCTTTCTTGAAGTCAATGAATGTGATCACTGTATTTCTACATTTCCTCATCTGTAACAGGGACGCCGGCACCATGGGTGCTCGGGTGCTCCAGCACCCACGAGAGGTAAATAGTGGGTGCCGAGCACCCACGATTATGAAAATCTAAAATAATTCTCATATTTCAACTAAATCAAAATAATATAGGTACCGAAGTAATATACGTAAACGCGCGCCTAGAAACAAACCAAGTCGCGCTCGCTCGCGCCCCCCGTGACTGCCACACCCGCCCCACGCCCCTGTCTTTGGCCCCAGCCCGCACTGCTTGCATCACACGCACTCATGCGCGCGCATTTTTTACTAGTACTTGTGTAGCACGTGAACTGTTAGGTTATGTTATGTTATGATGGATAAGTTTGTCGTTCGGAACCGTAAGGTACCTAAAACCTGAAGAACCTTCCACAAGTAATAGTGGCTCTACTCAGCTTAACATAGCTCAAGACCAAAACGTTACATCTGAAAATTTATGTTCAGAGAAGAAAGGACGCAGCAATCAAAGTAAGTGGCAATCAGTTTTTCCATGGCTACTGTATGATGGAGACATCGATAAAGTGTTTTGCGAAATCTGTAGAGAAACTATATCTATTTCTGCACTTCGATTTTTAATGACCGGAGGCCTTGCCATAAGGGGCCATGAGGATGAAAATTCAAATTATAGTCGGTTATTGAAGCTGCGATCAGAGGATATTCCCGAGTTAAAGTCGTGGCTTCAGCGCAGTAAATATAAATGGTTGTCACACGATGTCACTAACGAACTGTGTACAATTTTGAGTCACGAAGTATTGAGTGAAATAATTAAGCTAATACAAAATGCTATCTATTATTCTGTCATGGTGGATGAAACCAGTGATATTACCAATCATGAACAAGTCACATTCTGCTTTCGGTACGTGGACTCAAAGCTCAATATACATGAAACATTTTTCGGACTCAACGCCGTCAACCACATCTGAAATTTTATTTGATATTTTCAATGACGTGCTAAGAAGATTTCGCCTTGATATAAAAACTTGCAGAGGTCTATGTACGGATGGCGCTGCCAATGTTTCTGGAACGCATACTTGCCTTAAAGCACGAGTTCAAGCTATCGAACCAAGGGCAGTTCATGTGCATTGTGTCGCACACTCTTTAAACTTGGTTGTTCAAGATACTATGAAAGAAGTACCAGCAATCAGAGATTTTTTAGTATCAATAAGAGAGCTCATTGTCTTCATTCGCGTGTCACCGAAACGCCAAGCTTGTTTTGAATCGCTACAGGCAGCTGAGGATGCACAAAATCTTTCTCTACGGCCGTTTTGCACAACAAGATGGTGCTGTCGTATATCTCCTTTGAAAACAATTCTCGACAATTATAGTGTACTTCTATGTTTTTTGAACAACACAAAAACTCAGAAAGATGATGCCGGTGCCAAAGCAAAAGTTTTTTTAAAAAGTATTCAGTCTTTCGAATCACTATTTATCATTAAAATTCTGATAGAAATTCTTAATCGCATAGAAGCTTCAAATGCTACGTTACAGAAGATATCTCTGCATCTGCAAGAAGCTGTCGATAATATCAATACAGTCAAAGAAGTTATATCATCCCAAAGAACTGACGAAAAATTTGAAAACGTCTGGAAATCTACTGTAGATTTGAGTCACATTTTAGAATCGGATGAACCTAAAACACCAAAAATACGGAAAAGACCTAAAAAGATAAACGACTCTACAAGTGAGCAGCACGAGTTTTTTAGTCCAGTTGACTTTTATCGAAAAATGTATTTTGAAGTGTTAGATAAAGTCATAGGATGTATTGAGCAGCGCTTTACTAAATATACTATGGCACACTTGAGCAACATGGAACTATTTCTTACTCAGCAAAAAAATGATAACATGACAAGCAGCAATTATGTGAAAAACTTTTATGGAGATGACTTTGACATTGATCGTTTGATTCTTCATCGAAACGTGCTTTTAGATTTTGCGCAAAAAATTACCAACTAAATAGTGTAGAGGATGTTGTTTCTTTTATAACTACTCATTGCGAATCTACCAAAAATATGATACCAGAAGTCATCAAATAATTTTTAAAAATAATTTCAACTATTCCAGTATCGACATGCACAGCTGAAAGGTCATTTTCAGCATTACGAAGAATAAAGACTTACTTGAGGACTACTATGACTCAGCAAAGACTTAATAATTACATGGTAGTGCATGTAAACAGAGAAATAGCAGATGATTTGGAACTTGAAAACATTGCCGACATATTTATAAATAGAGCAGTAGTTCGTCAAAATACATTCGCACTGAATAACACCTAATGTTTATGATAAATAAGGTGCATATGTCAAACTGCTGTGTAATATAATGAATTATCTTTTCTAAATATCTTGTATATTCTTGTGCCTAACAACAAACTGTTTTGTGTGAAGCAGTAATAAATATAAGAAGCTAGGTATGTCATTAAAAATGCTGGAGCACCCACGGGAATTTTAAGAACTCGGCGCCCCTGATCTGTAATATTGTCTTCAAAGTCCAGATCTGTTCAGCACATGATCGGCCTTTTCTGAATCCAGCTTTTCATTCCCCAATTAGTGGATCCGCTTGGTGTTCTACTCTGTTTAGGAGTGCTTTAGAAAGAATTTTGTACGCAAGCGGGAGTAAGGAAATTCCCCTGTAATTATTGATATCCATTTTGTCCTCCTTTTTTTTGCAATGGATGTATCAGCGCGTATTTCCAATCCCCTGGTATCTGTTCCGTTCTCCAGATTTCTGATATTAAATGATGAAGTTTTTGCGTCATAGTAGTATCGTTCAGTTTTCAGAGTTCCGCAATAATCCCATCTTCTCCTGCTGCTTTGTTGTTTTTGAGTTGCTTGCATATCAGGGGCTTGCGAGTCTGGGTGCGTAAACCCCGAAAAGTCGAACTTGAGTTTTTCTTGGGGTGGATTGCAGTTGAGAAGGGTGCTGAAATATTCGGCTAACATTTTGCAGTTATTTTGTGTGTTAGTTTCCAACGCGCCATCGGATTTCTTGAAGCAAAAACTGGGCGCTGGTATCCTCGTAAGTTTTCTCTGAATGTTTTGTAAAAATCTCTAGTATTATTATTGGTGGAATCTTTCTGTATTTCGTGACACCTTTCATTATCATATCTCCGTTTTTCTCTTCAAATTACATTGGAGGCCTGTTTTTGAGTTATAAAAAGTTCTCCCAGTTTTCCTCATTTTTATGGCCGTTAAATTTTTTCCATGGAGTTATTCTCTTGTCGACTGCTTGATCGCAGATTACGTTCTACCAGCGGTGTTTCCTGGTGCGAGGAGGTTGCCCTAGTGTAATGGATTTCTGAATATACTTTGTAAGGATTTCCCAATTTGTCGATTCTTTCTGATTGATTTGTGCAATGATTGTATCCTTGTGAAGTTTGAGATATTCGGGATCCGACCTAACTTTTCTGTGTGTAAATTTTTTTTTTCTATTGCGTTGAAATTTTGTTTTTATTTGGAGGAGATAGTGATCCGAATCAAAGACGCCTTTGCGAGTTCTGACATTTAAAAATTCCATTACGTTGTTCTTGGTAATTGGAAAAAAAATAAAATATATATATATATATATATATATATATATATATATATATATATATATATATATATATATATATGTGTATATATGTATATATATATATATATATATATATATATATATATATATATATATATATACAGTGCAACCTCTCTAATCCGAACACACTCTAATCCGAATCTCCAATAATCCGAACCTCGGAACATTGGAATTGATCACCACTATAATCCGAATAACCATTCATTTTACCTCTATAGTCCGAACAAAATCAAAATTCTATGCGTTTCGAAGCATACAAACTTGTATGAACTTGCAAACTTTGAACTCCACCCTCCACCTTCCACGATCCTATCTATTTATAATTTTTCAGTCTCTGTCTGTTGTTTGCCCAAGTAAGGTTTATAGTCGTTATGCCGCGAAGACATACGACTTTGACACTACAAAAAAAATGCGATATTCTAAAAGAATTGGATAGTGGGAAAAGTGTATCAGAATTAGCACGACTTCACTCCATCGGAAAATCAACCATATGCGATATCAAGAGGAAAAGGGAAGAAGAATTCGAAGAATTCGTTTCATCTTCCGAGATGCTGGAGCCGGAAAAAGACGAACACTTCGAATTAGTGAAAATCCAGAAGTTGAGAATGCCCTTTTCACCTGGTTTAAAACAGGAACGATCTCGAAATACACCATTATCTGGTGAACTTATTTGTGAAAAAGCGAAATTCTTTTACTCTCGTATAACAGGTCGAGAAGATTTTAAAGCTAGTCAAGGGTGGTTAGAAAAATTCAAAAAAAGGCACGGCATTCGGCAACTATTTCTGGTGAGAAATTATCTGCGGATGTGAGTGCAGTGGAACCATTCAAACTAAAATTCCTCACAAAATTGAAGAAATGAATCTGGTGCCAGACCAAGTTTATAGTGCGGACGAAAGTGGCCTTTTTTGGCTAGTTCTTCCCAATAAAACATTAGCTCATGCAAGTGAAAATAGAGCTCCAAGTCGAAAGATGAGTAAAGACCGCATTACATTCATGCCCTGCTCTAACGCTTCTGGTTCTCATAAAATGAAACTGTTGGTAATCGGAAAATCCAACAAACCCCGAGCATTCAAAACTTGCCAGAATCTTCCTGTCCGCTATAAAGGACAAAAAAAGGGGTGGGTCACTAGAGAAATATTCCTCGAATGGTTCCACAATGATTTTATTCCTGATGTACGAAAAAAAATGAGCGAGTTAAAACTACCCCCAAAAGCCTTACTCTCATTGGTCAACGCTCCAAGACGAACTGATCAGTGGTGATGGAAAAATTCAAACAATGTTCCTTCCACCAAATTGCATACCTTTACTACAACCCATGGATCAACATGTTATCCAAAATATTAAATTGCATTACAGAAAATCTTTGATTCTGAAGATCGCAGGAGAAGAGAAAGAAAACATATCAAAGCTCCTAAAGAATCTTGATTTGAAAGATGTAGTGTACTCCCTAAGAGATGCCTGGTCATCCGTCACCCCGGAACTAATAAGAAAGTCTTGGAAAAACTTATGAAGAGGAGGAGGAAGAAGAGGACTTCGATGCAAAAGACGTTCTACCCCTTACAGTTTTAAGAGAGAAAATACTGCAAGAGCAGGAGAAGACAAAAAATGACTTGCAAATGATTAATGATGTCCTTACAGATTTTTTAAGAAGACATAACTACCAAAGATGTCGAAGAATGGGTAAATGACAGAGATGAGGAAATCCTTACAGAAACGGAAATTATTGAGTCAGTAGAAACTGAAAAAAATGAAGAAAACGAGGAACCGGAACAGGATAGAATCGAGAAAGTAAAAATTAAGCAGCTCTAACATGCTTCAACACGATCCTGAAATGGTGCTCAGAGAATGATTTTCCTGACCACCAGATTTTATTATTGAAAAAAATTAAAGAAGAGGCTACAAAGAAACACCTGAAGGCTCTAAAACAAAAAACCATTGGGGAATTTTTTAAACTCTGAATACATACACCTATGTACTTACTTTCATATGTACTTACTTATATTTTATAGAAATTTATTTTTTTGGAAAATAATTTTATTTTTGAAAAATATATTGAATTTGCTTTTTTAACGAACATCACTTGGCTTTTTTCTGGAAACAAACATTATTTATTCATACCTCTGTAATCCGAATTTTTCAGTAATCCGAACAAGCCTCGGTCCCATATAAATCGGATTAGAGAGGTTGCACTATATATATATATATATATATATATATATATATATATATATATATATATATATATATATAATTCAGTTTTCACTAATAATATCCATCATTTTATAGGTATTAAATCATCAAGGCTGTGAAATTGGCTGCTCTATTCATTGCATCGAAAGTGCGACACAGTTTATGCCCTATATTCTTTATTATTGGTCATAAAAGTACGTTTACAGGCTTATCAATTTGCATTTCTGAACCTTTCAACATTCTCCTTATATAACAGATATTTCATACGAGGGATCTTTTGAGGGGTCTCTCTTGAGAATAAGAATAAGAGTATTTTCAGTTAAAATATAACTATGCATTCATCAATTTTGATATTTTGACTTTAGACTTCAACATTCCTCTTCAAATGGTTGAAACGATGGTCAAAACTTAATGAAAAATTATTCCTACATACGTCTCAGTAGCAATCAGTCCTTCCGAACATTTTCGTAATTATTTAATGGAATCGAATCTCAGTTAATTCATTCCCACTCGATGATAGTTTCAATATTGGATTCGTACAGTAAACCTTTGAGCTCGAACAGGTATATTGATAGTAAATGAAATCATAAAGCCAAATGAAAAGATGTACGTCATTATGAATATGAGGAACAGAATGAAATATTTATTTTCATTACATTTTTGAAACATTTTCCCAAATATTTGAGAAAAAATCTAAGAATCTAGGAAAATGTTTTCTGAACCAGAAATTTGTCATAGAAATTAATAAGGTGGATATTGCTGTAGTCTCTCGCAAGCTCTCGATAGAGTTCTTCCGATTTGTATCAATAATAATTTCAAGAGCGGTGAAGAACATATTACGTTCCTAAATGTAAAAGAAACAATTTTCCTTCCATGTGGTGTCCCTGTTATGACACAAATATATTTATACATGAGCATATGCATAATAAATTCTTCACTTCACCTAATTCGAAAGTTTGTGGACTGTTCGACGTTGAAAGTAGGAGTTGAGAAAGTGAGGAGGAATATTACCTTTGCGTTAGCCAGCGCACGTGGTATATGTATAGAAGCAAAAATTCATTAGGAAAAAGTTTAACAGTTGCTTTTCAACATTGAAAACTATAGCAGTTTTTATATATCTGTATTGAGACAGTTCAATGAATTTGATACCTATACGTGTGCATTCACGTTCTATATATATTTGTATATTTAGGATAATCATTGAAGTTAAATAACTATTCGATTCTCTCATAGACCACATCTATTTTGCAAAAGTATACGGTGTTATAAATCGAAAATTTTCAGCCCAATCAATTGAACTATTCTCTTCTATATTCGACTCAAATCACCTTCACTTTTCTTTCTTGTAATTGTTTGTTTTTCCTGTTGTTATTATCTGAACTAAAACTGTCCAAAACATCGAAAACTTTTCGCCCCATTAACATCCATCAATTTGGAGTTACTAAGTAACCGATCAATTTCAATGCCATATTCTGTGCTAGCTATTCCTCTAGGACCAGCTAATTATAATAAATCATATTGCCTTACAGTTCATCTTGGCAATCTGATTCGATTGCGGGTGTTAAATTTCTACGATACGCAGATGAAATATGCATTACTACATCTGGAGTTTCCACAGGTTCTATATGAGGAAGGATGTATTTTTTATAAGGCAATTTCGATATATCTCTGTTCGGTAAAAATCGTAAAAATCTATTGTTATACCTAGATAAACCAGCAATTATATTATTAGGTACATTTCTCACATGGTTATTCGAGTATATGTATCTAGGTATAACATTGAATGAAATACTAAGCTGGCAACAGTAAATAGACTTTCCAAGTGTCAACCCTATGAAAGGGGTAAACCTCAGTTCGTAATTCTGCTCTTGTCAGCTCAAAATAGGTTTATGGCTTTGTTTTTTCGGACGATGCGCTACCACCCTCCTAAAGAAACCAGAGGGGGCTGAGGAAACTCCTAGTTGGCAGAGCGGAACCTGCGAACAATCCTCAGTTTTATGAAGTCTACTCCACTAAATGTCATCTGTGCAAAAAGTGGATAAACTACCCTATTTCTACAGGTATACTCACATCAGGAAATAATAATTTGGTCTTAAAGATATTCAATAACACTAACTTTCCTCATGCGACTCAGTTGTAACACAGATGCGCACTTACATCTTCTCTAGCACCTCTCGAAATAGGAATATTTTGACCAGAAACTGACAAAAAGCTCACCACACTCAACAAAAATAAAAGAACAAAAAACATTAGTTATACAATGAAGGCAATCAATGATAGTTAAGACGAAAACAACCTCAGTCATATATACAAGCCATTACCGAAATGAAAGAAAGGAACAACAATAAAACAACACAACAGAACAAACTAATGGCATGGATGAGACAGTTGACATTACCAGACCTTAACAGGCCGAGAAATACACAATAAAATTTTCAGTGAGGTAATTGCGGAAACATAATTTCAATTTAAACTCTTTTGGAATATAGGTTTGTTTTAAATTTAGAGGTATTGTATTAGTTTGGAAGGAGGAGTGAATGCCAAATGTTTATACAGAATGACCATATTTTATATTATATATATATATATATATATATATATATATATATATATATATATATATATATATATATATATATATATATAAGAAAATGAACACTAGGACAATTCGTTCGAAAATTTCAAATTAACGAGTTCCTTGCAAAACGAAACATATGTCTCGCACTTCTATCAGGTGTAGCATCTATTTAAATATTTCTCTAACATTTATCCCTTGAAGGATAATGGGGACATCATATCGTAAACGTTCACATATCTAGCTCTACTATAAAATTCTCTTGGTGAATTTGAATTTTTCAAATGAATGTTCTAGTGTTAATTTTCTTGAATATTTCATTCAGTACCATAAGCACAAAAAAATTTCATTTCCTTAAAAATATCGCCGAATAGGCCCCTGAAATACGGGAATGGACGCGAGCGTACTACTAACGCAACCTATTTACATTTGAAAACATCGTATGATGATATTTGTCAAATAGACATTGCAATTTAGTAGATACCTACGAGTATAGAAGATATATTAAATATCGATGCTTGGTGTGTCTATAATCTGAGAGGTGTGCTTTCTACTGATTCCTATAGATGGAATTGTGGAGTATTCATTACTCAACGATCTTCCACTTGGAGTCACAAGAAGTTGCTTGGAGATTGAAATCGTTGCCTCACTTCGATGGACGTGGTGCGACTGACGAGATCCTTGCAGAACGAAACATATATGTCTCGCACTTCCATCAAGTGTGGCATCGATTTCAATATTTCTCTAACATTTATCCCTTGAAGGATAATGGAGGCATCACATCGTACACGTGCACATATCTAGTTTTACTATAACATTCTCTTGATTAATTTAAATTTTTCAAATGAATGTTCTAGTGTTCATTTTCTCGAATATTTCATTCAGTGCCATAAGCACAAAAAAACATTTCATTATATATATATATATATATATATATATATATATATATATATATATATATATATATATATATATATATATATATATTAAATATTGTGAATTCTTTCGGGAAGCGGTCTGTGGGAGAATGAAAACTCTTACGTTCTCGTTAAACTCAATATTTCGTCACTGTAAATTGGTGACTTCATCAGGAGTACACTAAAATGAAATGAAATTACATTAATTGTAAAGATAAAAGGAACACATCACAGAACTTACAGATATATCTGTAAGTATTTGCAGTAATAAGTACAAACTAAGGCAAAAATAGAATTGCTGGCATATCCAATTGCTGGCTATTTGATCGGAAGCAGCCGTTGATACGTGCTTCAAGCCTATTAGCTCTCCTCTTGAACTTGGCTACGCCATTCTGAGGAAAGCCAATAAGCTCGAAACACGTCAATATTGAAACATTTTTATTTGACAGTTGAACAAATGTTATCATGGCTATCCGAAATTGGGAATATCTTGTGTGTAATTGAAAATTGAATTAATATTGAAACACATTAGGGCTCTTTCTCGAAGAGTACATTGAAACCTACATTGATATTTCAGTAATTCTAACAGAAACTGCTGAATTGGTAAAACCACAGAACATACCAAATAAGAAGGAATTACAAGATTACTTTTAGTCATGAGTTTTGCCTGCCGGGTTTTAGATGGCGCTGTAGCTGATGAAATCAAGGGAAGCAATTTCATTCGTCATTCAAGGTTTTGGCGGTTGTTTGGCAATGCTTTCTAGGATCACTTTTGTGTGTTAGTTCATTGAAATATGTGAGTGAATATATCTTACAGATATAGATGAATCTTACCAAATCCTAAAGATTCGTCAACACCTCACAATAGTAATTTTAAACAAATGATATTAGTCAATTACTGTCGTTTTATTGCCCTAGACTGAATATCACAATTTGGATGAAAAGTTCACCATCAAGACAACTACAGCGAATGTAATTATACTAACAGACATAACTTGTATTTTTCAAGTATTTCAATGGAAACTGTTTCATAAACATAGCAGTTTTTGTTAAACTGGCACAACATAACACTGATTTTGTTATTTTATGAAATAACTCTTGATTGTAGGTTATTGGGATATACCATTATTTGAAGGAGTTTAATTAACAAGATGTCACACTTTACTACAGAATGTGTGAAAGCTGAGGACGGTCGATAACATTTTCAGACTTAACTATAAGATCTTAGAATTTCAGAAGTGTTAATGATGCAGGTTGAGCGATTGAAACATAATTGTAAATTTCCATCTTGTATCAGTAAGTATTAGTCTGGTACAAACAATAAGCATTTCTTTAAATTTCCATCTCATCTTGCTTTGAGTATGAAATGGAAAGCATTTTGTAATATTAGTGCTAACACCGAGACACGTTATTGCCGCCTTTGCGAAGATCATTTTAAAGAGTCGGACTTCTAGAGCAATGATAAAAATAGGATTGAGTATGAAACAATTCCATCCTTACAATAAGTCTCTTTCGCTCAGCCATCTATATCATCATTTATTGTGAATGCAGAAGAGTTGATGAAATTAAATGTTCATATTGAAGATCACATTTATTGTTAAATTTTGAATGAAGTTCCCCAAAATTATTTTTTTATTATCTTTAGAAATGTGACCAGAAATAATCGCTTTAAACAATTGTTCATGCCTAATTTCCAATTGTTCTGATAATAATCAACATTTCACAGAATATCTAAAACTATTTCAAATGCTGTTTTAGATTTTCCTACTGATTCAATACTGCTGTTTTTTTTTGCGTTTTCTCAGGTCCAAGATGTAGACTGCTGGCAATTAAATACAAAGGTAACTGTAAATAGTATTATAAGAGAAGAGGCAGTATACCTCTTAACATCCAGAGAATTAGAATAGAAGAATATGTGTATTACGCTCCTTTTTTATTCAGAAACAAAAATTAAAATGTATATTTTCTTAACATGAAAGGAATGAAGTTGATGAAAACAGAAATAAAATTGAAATCAATTGCAATATAAAGTAAACAAATGAAGCAAAACTGAAATTAATATATTATTATAATATATTACAAAGTCATATGTGGACAACAGAAGTTCATTAAAATATCACTAGTTCCGAGTGTCATGTCAAAATCACTGATATCCGATCAAAATAATATATCACATCGACCGCAACACCCATCATAAAGATGATAGGAGAACGTGACAAAAAATTTGATCTGTGTAATTGACATGAAATGTATTATTCCACCTCAGATCAAATCTTGGTACACGAATATTTGTTTGAAATTTTTGAGATAAACGTTAGACCAAATCTTTCACCTCTCAACTTCACTAATTCAATTCGCAGTCTATCTGTTAGGATGGAATGGTCGGAGCCTCTCGAAGGGTCATAATATCTGTAGAACATACACTCCAGACATTTCCTCGGAACTGCCTCCAAGTCGACAATAGAATTAATGTAGGAAAGAAACAAAATTATAGACGCATGTTCGAATTTAAGTGGCAATAAAGGAGTAGTACAGCGTTTTCATTGTGCAAAGATTAACAAAGCTGCAATAATTTCTGACCAAATAACCCAAAATTCTAAAAGCAGAAGCCGTGATACAAATTATGTGTCTCAGAGAAGGAGCGCTTATAGTCAAAAGGAACCCCAGATCCTTAAACTCAACACACCTATCGAGAATTTCACCTTCCAATGTATAGCTGTGGTGAATTGAAGTCAACTCTCGCGAAAATGATAAAATTTGACATTTACTGATCCATTGTTGTTACATCACAAATTAACACCATAAAGGAAAGACGTAATCTGACGCAATCATGACTATTGTGAATAACAGCAAATATTTTTAAATCATCTGCAAAAAGCAAATACATGCAGTTAAGCTGCAAAGAAAGATCTTGGATATACGTAAGAAATAACAATGGTCCCAAGTTGGATCCCTCTGGCGCACTAGACGAGGCAGAATAGAGTGGAGATTAATTATCATCATGTTCAACATATTGAAAATGATGCGAAAAATATGACTACATAAATTTCAACAACTGAGATGAACAACTTAGAGCCTTCAATTTTGAAAACAATATTTTCGAAACAATCTGGTTGAAGGCCTTCTGAATATCTGTGTGAATAACATACATCTGACCACGGCCATCTAATGTTTCTGTAACGGTCATGTAACAGTTGATCCAATCTTCATAAACTCATCCTGGTGTGGTAAGACAAGTGTGCAAACTGAACCATATATATGGAATAATTACAGAAACTTTAGCGAAATTGCACGAAATTGCTATGAGTCTTCAGTTAGTTATGAGAGCAGCATCACTGGATTTCAAAACTAGACAAATTTAAGAACATTTCCAAATCTTTGGAATATGCATATTCTTTTGAATTATATTGAAAATCATAAATAAATGTTCAGCGAAAGAATAAATTCAGTCCTTTACCAAATAGTTAGGTACATATTCCCCACCAGATATAAATTTATTTTTGAGATTTTTGGTTGCGCTCATTATATCATAGAAGACACTATAGAAAAAAGTAGGAAATCAGTTCACAATGCTCTGAAAATTATTAAGCTCAACATTTCCGTATTTCGCAACACCAAAAATACGGGATTTAGATTAATTTCTCTGCACAAAAGACCAGAAGCTATTTGGGTTCTCACAAATTCTAGCTTCTATTCCTCGAATATTGTTTGTATAGGAAGATTCTATATCTCGTTTGATTTTTGATTTTTTCACGCAGGGTTCTGAACTGATCGTAATCATAATCATATCTGTGTTTCTCATATAAGCCATGAAAACGATTCTTCAATCGTATGTCAGATATAATGTCCTGTGTGAACCAAGGAGATGTAAGATCAAGGGTGTGAACCAAGAACCATAGAAGCGTAAGCTCGGCAGAAATAGATGTTGAGATTGCATTGTGAATCTTGTAGTGTATATAAGAATAAACTGATTTCATTTCATCAAAATAAAAATCTAACAATGAGTGCAATTGATTATGTTTTCTTCTAAGTGTATCAACTTATCAATAATGTCAGACAAGATCATTTTGAATCCTCCGACTTTGCCCAGATCATTAAAACTAAACATCGTCACCGTTGGATCGAACACAACTTAAGCATACCTCGAAGTGAAAGAAGAGTTAAAAAACGTGAAAACGAAGCATAAACTTCAACGTTCATACAACACCTTTGAACAGAAAAATAAGAATTTTCAATACAAATGTAAAATGAAGAGAATTATGTCAATTTTGAGATTATTTCTAGCGGTAATGTTCTTTTCTATACTTGCATATTATAAACGTGAATCTCTCATTGCTGTTATTACAAAACATACATGATATACATAATAGCTTTTCCATGAATATCATTTTCAGCTTCAGATACAATTTCCTGAATGTGAAAATAGAAATATGGAAAACTATTATAAACATATACTCACATCAGTGTACTGTTCGAATTGGTAGGAAAACATAACATCAATAGGTATATTCATCGAATAACGATAACATATAATAAAATATTCAGAGCATTATCAAGTGCAATTTTTTTATATTCTGCCAAACATAAAT
The DNA here is from genome assembly GCA_030704895.1 of Henosepilachna vigintioctopunctata. Lineage (NCBI taxonomy): Eukaryota > Metazoa > Arthropoda > Insecta > Coleoptera > Coccinellidae > Henosepilachna > Henosepilachna vigintioctopunctata. Next base: position 2,561,180 of record JARQZJ010000007.1, read on the forward strand.
TGCACAATTCATAAATTTGATAGATGACCATTCAAGCAATATAATAGCTGTGGTCTGTCGTTTTATATTCCTTATTTTATGACAAAAGAATCTAGAAGAATGCCTACCGAATAATATCTAACGATGGGTCAGAGTTACAGAGCTAGTGATTCAATCTGTCAAAAAGTGATGGAGTAGGTGCGTTCTATTCCCATTTTACGGAAAACGAAATTTTCTCACAATATGTATTTATTACTGATGTCTTTGCGCGAGGCTCTCAATTGATTGATGGGAAATTTTATTAAAACATATGTAACCAACGTGACTGTGGTTATTGGAGTGAATCTACTCAATTAGAGTAAGATTCACTTCTGATTTTATGAGTCATATCAAATAAATATTCTCAAATTTAAGTTTACCATTTCCTATCGAAATGGAAGACAATTTTTGAATAATAAACTTCCTTTGTAGTAAGTATGCTGTATTGAATGATATTGCCATTTACTTAGTGCATACCATTTAACTATAGAATTTTTCAAACACTTGATATCTATAATATGAAAACGAATCGCAAAATGTGTTGGTGAGCGCATAACTCAACAACGCCTGAAACAGTTTTACCAATTCTTTTTTTGAAATGTTCGTTGAAGTCCAAGGATGGTTTTTACGGCTAGAAAAACTCGAAAAATTGCCGGGAAAATTCTAAAAATATCCCATTTCTTTTTCCCGTACAAACGTTTTCCAACTAAAATGTAGAGTCAACTATTGGACCGATGTCACAATTTTTTTGTGAACAAACACAATTGATGTTTGTTATTGTCAGGGAAAAAATTGCGGTTGAAGTTAAAAAATTTCAGAGAATTTTATTAATAATATAAGTGAGAAATAATTATTACTTCTCTAAATATTATTAAAATGAGGATGTAAAAAAACTGAATATCTCAGTTCTTGGTTACTTCGGACCTATCATGACTAATATTAAAACTTCTATCTAACATAAAATTTTAGTAAGTTTGAATAGACTTACATACACGTTACCAACATAGCACGTGGTATATTTGAATGAAAAGAAGAATCGATGGAATCGAAAACAATACGAAGATAATGCGTTATAACGTTGAAACTGATTGCACTTCACAGTATAGTTGCTATTGTACCAACGTTTTGTTGTGTGTCAATATTGCAAAGCAAAGTTTAATTGATATTGATAAGAAAATCAAAAAGAAAAAGAGTAATTTCAAATGGACGCTATTGGTATATCCACCAAAGCCACTATATGCATTGGTTTCCGGGAATGTAATAAATTCTAAACATTCTTCAATTTATATCCAGCAAATATCTCATATAATTAATGATGAGATATATGGGACAAGTTCTTGATACGAAATTAGGAATGCCGTTGAACTAGAACGGACAGGTTAATAACTTTCAATACATCAAACGTGTTAATATAGGAATCTTTTGATAATTCGACTGATTTGAAATAACAAGAAGTATTGCAGTCCTTTCGTAAGTGAGTCCCTGGCTCCACACGGGATAAATAATGAAAACAAGATAGTGTAGTATTAATAGCAGAACATGTCTTTCCGGCTATTTGAAAGATATTCAGAAAAAAATAAATGGGCGTACAAAGTTCGCCGGTAAGCTAGTATTAAATTAAAAACACTTGCCTCGGTCTCACTGAATTTATAATGAATACTTGACAATTGTTTCCGGGTTACCACATTTCCAAAAGTCAAACTGAACAACATTTTTCGACAAATATTCTTATATACCTATGTATAGGTATATAAGAATGTTTGTATACCTACTTTATAGAACTTTATATACCTATGTATAGGTATATAAAGTTTATTGCAGGTAACGACGTACACGTCGTTACCTGCAATAAACTTTAGGCTGATATCGATGTCTTCGAAGTAGAGGGACTTGTCAAAGTACTGGTAGAAGTATTGAATTAAATCTGAGAATTATCGAATAACAAAGAAGGTCTTAAACTAAAAAATTGAAGAAAGTAACAACGATGATAGACTGAAGGTAAGTTGATCATTTAATATTGGTTTTTTCCTTCGGTGTGAATCAGAAATTTCCACTTGTTCAAGAAGATCCAGAGTTTTAGTCTTCTTCTGTGAGTGCAGCAAATTTCACTGAGCTTAAATTTATGAAATGGTTATTGTGAATGCAATGTGTTAAAAATCCCGTGGAATTTCTGTTATTTAATATGGGGAATTCATAGTGAAAGGCAGATTCCACGAGTGCGTGCCTTCACTCGAGGAATCTGCCTTTTCACAACCAAATCTTTAAACTATACTGAGATCAACAACTCTGAAGTCAAGACTGAATGAAATGAGAAAATGAAATAAACTGAATTGAGGAACGAATTGTGAAAATATGTAAATTATATAAATCGAATCAATAATTTGATGATTTTAAATGAATTCATTATTACTAAATTGAGAAAGTAATACTGATGTCCGAAGATAATAGTTAACACGAGGTCATGAAACGAAAGTTGAAATGGCCGTCATATATTTTCTTTCTGGTGCACATCAATGATGAAATGAATCCGTAAAATAATTAGGGACATAATGATTTATACTCAATTTATTAGTCTCTTACTTCAGTATGAAAACCCTTCACAATATTATATACTTTGCAAACTTTTCCTTACAAGGTAAAAGGAACTTCAGAATGAAATAAAAAATACAAAAATGATCTTTAGCGTACTACGGCTATATCAAGAAAGGAAAAGGAACGAGTTTTCATTTCTAATCACGGATCAACAAATAAACCCACACAACACCTTTCGACGCAGCGTAACACAATTATTTTATGGTTTCCTCATTAATTGACTCGAACCAGTGGCGTTTCCGCGTTTGTGTCGAATTATGAAAAGCGTTGAAAAATAGATGAAAAATACCTAAGAAACACTTTTCATGTTACACGCCCTCAAAACAAGCAAAAATTTTTTCGTCAGAGAAAACATTTTTTGTAAGCCACTGTTCTAAGTGAAGTTGATTTTGGAAACTATAGAAGAAAAAAAAACTAAAAATATGATCGCTGAACTTATGCTGAAAAGTGATACTTCAACAAGAGTTCTCTCAAATATGAAACCATGGTTATATGAGGTGGCACTGACAAAATAATTTTCTGGAATTGTATTTGAGCAAAATGAAATTTCTGTTCATCTATCTGAAACTATAACTTGATTTCCATATCGAAATAAACACAGACATTTTTGATATTCCACAAAAATTCCATTTTTGAAATTTTTTTTGATATTCCATTTTGAAAATTCACAAAATCAAACTAAAATAACTCAGCATACCTATTTTTCAGTATAAATCTTTCTCAAATTTTCATGTTTAGAGCCGCGGTTCTCAACCGGTGATACGCGTACCACCGGTGGTACGCGGGGACGTTTCATGTGGTACGCAGTCATATATTAATAATAACAATAAAAACTGTTGAATGTGAATAACGTTAATTTACAGTATCCATGCAACATTTCCGCGTTAAGAATACAATTTTTCCATCTGTGTTTTACACAGAATAGTGGCAGTTTGACGCTGACCTCGACGCTACACAAACAACCCGAGTGACTCATCCTTCTCCCACTCCTCACCCACCGCCACTCATCACAACCATCCCACCACATTAGTTTGGTTTTGACAGTGGCATGAGCTGATGTCACGCTCTCTTGTGTTACTTTCTCACCCAGTAGTTTCATTCTGATGCCAATATTAGCTGTTTTTCGATTGTGTTCCATGAAGTGATTTTAAGTTTCAGTTTGTAGTAGTAATTCAGCATTAGCTTTTAGTGGACATAATGAAGCAATATTTGACTAACCCCTCCACCTTTAAGGACGGTCAAAAGAAGATTAAACGTCAGCCAAATCGTAAGTACGATGCAGCGTATTAACACTTGTGATTCATGATAAGACCTGGCACAGAAAATAACGGTAATCCTATTCCACAATGTGTTGTATGTTCAGAAACACTTTAAAATCAGAGCATGAAGCCTTCCTCACTACAGCAGCACTTAACTACTAGACATTCTAATCTGGTTTACAAACCTTTTGAAGTTTTTCAAAGAAAATCTGAATTGTTTAAGAGAGAAAATCAGTGCATGGCAAAATTTGTGAATATAGACAAAAACTGGTGAATGCGTCGTACCTTGCCAGTTATAGAATAGCTGAAGAAGGTAAAGCTCATACAATTTACGAAACACTTTTACTTCCGGTCGCTAAGGATATGGTCAAGGCAGTATTAGGCAAAAAGGCAGCAAAAAAAATTGAGAAAATTCCGTTGTCGAATGACACAGTAAAGAGGCGAATTGTAGAGATGTCTTTGAGTATTGAAGAACAGCTTTTACTTCAACTGCGCGAATGTAATTATTTTGCACTGCACGTAGACGAGAGCACAGACATAACAAATATGGCGCAGCTTCTTGTATTCATACGTTTTGATTATCAAAGTAAAGTAAAGGAAGAATTTTTATTTTGCAAACCTCTCGAATCGAACACTGAAGCTGATGACATATTTAATGTCATAAATGAGTACATTATGAAAGCGAGAATATCATGGTCTAAATGTGTTGATTTGTGCACGGACGGAGCAAAAGCTAAATCGGGTCATTTCAGTGGATTAGGAGCAAAAATAAAAAAAGTTGCTCCAGAATGCCAAAGTACTCACTGCGTTATTCACCGAGAAACTTTGGCTTCCAAGGGTGTGCTTGCCAACCATAAGTCTATTTTAACGGATAGTTGAATTTTATTAAGAGCAGGGCTCCTAATTCACGTCTTTCCTCTTTGATGTGTGAAGATATGGGTGCAAAATATCAAACTCCCCTCCTACATACCGAGGTTAGATGGTTGTCACGAGGCAAGATCCTAACTCGTCTATTTGAACTGAGGTCAGAAGTCTTTCGGTTTTTAAGTGAACAAAATCATGACATGAAACACTTGTTTAATGATGAAAAATGGCTGTCACGATTGGCGTATTTGGCTGATATTTTTGATAGTATTAATATCTTGAACATGGGACTTCAAGGGCCGAGTACAACAGTGTTCACTACCAGCGATTAAATATCATCCTTCAAGAAAAAGTTGGTTCAGTTTCGCTCTCAAGCACTGGACAAGGATTTTTTTCTCTGAAGGCAGAAGTGACTGATCATATCACTAATCATATGGAAGCCCTTCAAACGAGTTTTGATAAATATTTTAATCAAGATTTTTCTAAATATGAGTGGATTAGAAATCCATTTTCAGGGAAATCTCCTAGTCACTCAAAAGAGTGTTACATCGACTGTACCTTATAAGTGACAGCGAGCAATGAAAGATTTATGACTTTTGCATGGGGACAAAAACTGAATATCCATCAGTGTTCAAACAAGCAATAATCTTTTTACTTCCATTTGTAACCTCGTACTTATGTGAATCGGGCTTTTGAGAACTGCTGTATATCAAAAAATAAATACAGAAACCGCATTAGTGTTGAAGAGAATTACTTAAGAATCAAGTTGAGTTCAATCGACCCAGATATAGAAAATTTGGTGAAGAACAAAAAACAACAGGGAGCTCATTAGCATCTGTTTAAATTTATATGACTGTGTTCAATGAACTAATTTGAGATTGTTCTTAATGTATGACACATTTTATCTTGTATCTAAGTAAATTCTATGTACATACATACAGTTGTAGAATGCATTTTTATTTTCCTAAACATAGCCAAAAAATAAATTTAATGTAAATTATATATAATTATATATTATATATAAATAAATAGATAAAAATAAAAATATATATAAATATAAAGTGGTACGTCAAAATCTCTAAAAATTTTGAGTCGTAGTGGTTACTATAAGGTTGAGAACCCCTAATGAATGCTCTAACATTACTATTGACAAGAAAATTGCAATCTGTAAATTCGAATTGAAGATTCGAGGAACGAAATGAACAAGAAGGATGTGCTAAGTTTCATTTAGCGCACTGAAATCTATTATGTCCTACTATGACTGTAAAAAAAAAAGAGAAGCTAAAAAATTTATATATTTATATATAGAAAACATGTGAGGGAAATAGAGGAACGTATTATGAGTTGTAATATTAAAAATAGTTTTATCTGAGTAATTCATAAAAAATTAACAAATATAGTAGCTAGAAAATATATGAACCAAGCAGTAAATAAAAGTAGAATTAACACCATAGAGAAAACATGTGAGGGAAATAGAGGAACGTATTATGAGTTGTAATATCAAAAATAGTTTTATAAAAGTAATTTATAAAAAATCAACAAATATAGTAGCTAGAAAATATATGAACCAAGTAGTAAATAAAAGTAGAATTAACAGCATAGAGAAAACATGTGAGGGAAATAGAGGAACGTATTATGAGTTGTAATATTACAAATAGTTTTATAAAAGTAATTTATGAAATATTAGCAAATATAGTAGCTAGAAAATATATGAACCAAGTAGTAAATAAAACTAGAATTAACACCATAGAGAACACATGTGAGGGAAATAGAGGAACGTATTATGAGTTGTAATATTAAAAATTCTTTTATAAAAGTAATTTATAAAAAATTAACAAATATAGTAGCTAAAAAATATATGAAGCAAGTAGTAAATAAAACTAGAATTATCACCATAGAGAAAACATGTGAGGGAAATAGAGGAACGTATTACACAGGCCAACACACATTTTGGTGCCTGCGATTTTTTAACTGTTCCTGAGTAATTTTTGGATGCAGAATGTAAAAAAGTTCTCAGATTTTGTCTCTCAGATCTAGTTTTTGAGATTTTTTAAAAAATTGTGTATATAATTTACGTTATAACTGTTATTTTCTAGAATGGAGTTTACTAGGGCAGTCTCGCTGAAGGCTCCAGCAGTAGTCCGCCATCATGTGGCTATCCCATCGTCCTTGATAACGATCTTCCATAGTTTTAATATCCTGGTGGAATCTTTCCCCCTGTTCTTCACTACAATCACCTAAGTTTTCTGGAAAACGATCTAGGTGGCTGTGGAGGTAGTGAACTTTTATACTCATGTTACAGCAGAGAATATTAAAATTTGAAAGCATAGTTTCCACTAGTTCTACGTAATTATCCGCTTTATGATTGTCAAGAAAATTTTGTACTACTTTAACAAATGAACTCCAAGCGTTAGATTCAGTCTCGTTCATTGATGTGGTGAATTGTGGATCTTTAACAAGTTGCCTTATTTGAGGACCATCAAATATACCAGCTTTTAGTTTTTCCGTGCTAATGCCAGGAAATTTACGTGACAAATACCCAAAACAATTTCATTCTCGATTTAAGGCCTTCACAAATTGCTTCATTAGGCCTAATTTGAATTGCAAGGGCAGAAGTAAGATTTTTTCTCTTGAAACCAAAGATTCGTTGATCACGTTTTGTATTCCTTGAATCATGACATCTCTTGAAGGCCAATTTTTGTTAACCCAGTGCTCATTTTTAGCTCTGCTGTCCCAAAGGCACAAAAAACAAGGATATTTTGTATAACCATTCTGCTGTCCAAGGAGGAAGTTAATCATTTTTAAATCAACACAAATTGACCACTGATGTTCTTCGTATTTAATTTTTCTCAGATTTAATGCTATTGTTTCATATTCTTCCTTCATGGTAGTAGAATGACCGATAGGAATTGAGCCATATTTGTTACCGTTATGTAAAAGAACACATTTTAAACTACGTTTTGAACTGTCAATAAAAAGGCGCCAATCATCTGGAGTGTATTCAGGCAAACCCATTCTTTCTAAGAGCCCTTTTATATTGTTACAGAATACCAAGTCATTTTCCTGAGTGAAAAAGGCAGCAGATCCTTATCTCTTTTACGATAAAATGTAATATTAGTACCTCGACGAAGTAGATTTTTTTCTTTTAATCTGGATGCAAGTAATTCAGCGGATTCCTTTGAGAGATTCAGGTCTCTTATAAGATCGTTTAGTTCTTCTTGATTGAAACACTGCGGAGTTGCTAAATCTGCTTCAAAATCGCTGTCGTTTTCTGATTGAATTCTTTCAACTTCGTCAGACGTTGATGTTTCTGTATCCTCTTCTGTCAGTTCAGGTAGACTGCTGAATGATGGAACGGGTATTTCTTCCGAATGCACTACAGCCCTTCTTGCAGAATCTAGTGCATTTGTGTCTATTGTTTCTATTTATGCCTTTAATATTAACGAGACAAAAATAGCAGTCGTCATGATGGTTCCGCGGTTCTCTCCAAACCATTGGTACACCAAACTTTAGGCACTTCCTCTTTCCAGTTGTCCACTGTCGCAAATGTTCAACACATGTTTTACATATGAAATGTGGGGCCCAAGATCTATCTTGATCTCCTAAATGAACGCCAAAATAGGCAAGATAAGCTCTTTTCACAAAGTCAGAAATCGTTTTTCTGCTCTCTTTCAAAGTGTATTCACCACACACATAACAAAAAACATCGGGATGATTTACACAGGTACGTCTGCTTGTGGATGCCATTGTTTCAGTTTAGTGTCTTGATACTACAAAACGACCAAAATTTACACAAAATGATAGCACAATTTTACTTGGGAATATACTTACTTGGGAATATTATTTACTCAGTAATATACTAAATCAAGTACAGCCAAGCAGGTATAGAAGGATCGGGTCATAGGCAATTACAGGTATAAAAGTAATTAAGAGCATTGTATTGAGTAGTTCCTAGTATAGGAACATTGGGTCAGGGACAATTCCAGGTATCCATTTGGCTAATTACGTTCTGGGAAATTTCTATTTTGACGATTGAGTACATATTTATCTCTTTATTTGTTGTCCTTTATCAGAAAAAAATAAATCATTTAACCTGTAACGTGTATCTCAAAAACTAGAGCTGATAGAAAAAATCTGGTGGCATTTTTGGAATCGGCACATTAAAAACCAATTTTTTTTTCATTTTGTTGGCCTGTGTTATCAGTTGTAATATTAAAAATAGTTTTATAAAAGTAAATCACAAAAAATTAACAAAGTTCATCTAACTCTCAGTGTTTAAAATCTTAATATTTCAAAAAAATCATAACAAATTATCTTTTCAAAGCTGATACATACATAAGCGCAAAGAAAAAGTAATCAGTTGTGCGACCAGACATACCCAACAACGAAAATCGTAAATTACGTTGACTGCAAATCGTAGTAACTGAATATATTTACCATTAGTCAATTAATGTCTTAAAAAAGGATAAATATAGTAAATAAAAGAGGACCTTATCGCCATTCGAGACCAGAATGAACGAGAAGGGGTTGGACATGGGCTTTATTATTCTGAGGGAATCAAAACACCTAAAAGACTTACATCATGCCATTGATGTCCGAGAAGAAATTTCAAAAAACGTCAAAATCGGTAATTAAATTGTTGATTGGTATGTTCGATTAAATTATTTCAATGAAAATGTCAAATGTAAGTTTAACATTATACTCAAAAACTAAACTTGACTTATCAGTCACAAAGTAAATTTGAAACAAAAGTAGACCAACTAAAAAAAGTCAAAATCAATATTATTGGAATATATGCCGTACCTCGGATTAATGTCAGGTAATTCCCGAATATTCTTAACTCAAAAATATGTTACCAAACAACTACCCTGAGTAGGCCTAAAAATAGTGTTTGTAACAAACCAAAATTGAGCTGAATAGCAAGACTTGTCATCCACTCACAATCGTTAAGACTACTTCAGACAAATTCACTTGTGAAAAACAAAACACAACTGTGTCGAAAACAAAAAAAAACAGATGTTTATTGCTTATTTTTACAGAGTTTGAAGCTCCGTAACAAATTATAATTCGAGAAAATAACTGTCTGAATAAATCTGAAGTTATTGTATAAAGTACCGATCGAAAACGAGGATGTAAAGAGGACATAAAATATTATCCATCACAGTAGTGCAGAAAAAGGTGTACATGTTCTCAAAAATATCAAAATTGTCATAAGCCACAAATATTACACAATATCCAAGTTTTAAACTCGAATATTAATGCCTGATAAATTTGAGTAGAAGGATGGTATTACAGAACAGCAACGTTCATTTATTCTCCAGTAGTTCAAAATTGAAAATAGGTTCTGAACAGGTTTTAGACTAGTAGTTTGAAAACAGGTACACAATATCAAGTGCATAAATAACTCAATAATCTGTTGCTAGTATTACTGGAATTAAAGTTCAGTTTTATGTGCAGAAATTGTCTGAGGTTCAAAGGAGATCTAAATAAAACCGATAACCTATCTTTCGAAATTAAAAAGATCTGAATAACTAGGTTTTTATTGTAATATGAGTTATTACCGTTAAATTTGTTCAATAGTACTTAGTTGTTATTTGTACAAATTGTGTCATGAGACCAACAGAGTACCAGGATCTCGATTCGCACATCCTCATTACCTTGAATAAATGAGTAGTTACCATTTATTTATATTATGGTACAAAGTTGTTATTTGTACTATTGTGTTATGAGATAAAAGAGCACAGATGTCAATTCGCCCACCCCACCATCCTAAATAAATGCAAATACATTAAATTCGACATATACAAACTCGGCTTTTATATGTTAAATTTGATTTTTCGGCTCAAAAGCAATTGTCAAAACGAAATTTCAAAAACAAGACGATTACTCAATGAAAGGGCGCCAGTTATTTTTTTCTGAAATTAACGAAAAAATCATGAATATATTTGAACCAATAGTTCAAATCGAGATTCATTCTGAACTTTAAGTAAAATGGAATTCGAAATTTTTTTGTGCCAATTCGACAAAGCTTCTAAAAAAAGACACTGGATCAATAACTGAATTTCATACTTCACTTTAAGGGAAAAGTCCAAAACTAATTGTTATCTACTCGTAGATTTACACATAGAAACAAAGAGGATCAGAAATTTAGGTGACCACCTGACTTACAAATATTGTAGACCAGCAACTAAGCCCTCTACAAAAACAATATTTCGGCATCGCGAATACTAAGATATCCCTAAAATTAAATTTTTTTGTTCACTTAACAACAAAAGCTCAGAAAAACAAACAGCGGTCGTCCGGCACTTAAAAATTAATTTTGTTGATTCTACAATCAATAATTAACACTAATCTGTCGAGATTGCCTTAAAAGTGAAATTTTATTTAATTAATTACAAAAAGCACAAAATTTCGAATATTCAAATTACTACTACTAAATGAATATATATATAGGTTACAAAAAAACTTTAACGCTTGATCTAAATTTGTTCTAATTACTTATGCACCAAAAAATCTTCGAACTTATTCATCATCATCATCGCATCCACTATTTCAATTTTCTCTAACAACTATTGAATCATTATCATCTTGTGTAATGTCTAATTTAATGTGCTTTACATGGTAATTCCCTAGATTTTTATTATCCAAGTCTTCCATATTATATACTAAAGAAGATATAACGTTGTTGACGATGAAAGGTACATATTTAGGCCCTAATTTGGACGAATACTTTTCTCCGAATCAGAAAGATTGAAATTCCTTTGCCATACCTTGTCATCCGTTCGAAATTGAACATCACGCTTCCTACGGTTTACCGACTGACGTTTTGCTTTTGAGCATGAGTCAATCGTTTACGAATATCTAAATACAAATTTGGTAAATTTTCTACCAGATCAATTTTGCGAATTTAATATATTATCTGAGATATTTACCACATTATTCATTCATGCATTTTCTGAAATAGCTCCGAAATAAGCACCATCAGTCGCTACATTCCTGTGGAAACAGAGATATGAAGGTAAAAACCTGTAACTTCGTGTCTGGCACGAAATATTTTGCATTATACCATATCTTTTGAACATCATATTTTTTAGTAAAATCTTTGAATGTTTTAGAAATACATTGTGTCATTATCAACAATATATTTTTGAGGATTTATATATAATTTGAGGAACACCGGAAATTAAAAAAACTTCATTCTCCATAAATTTAATTATACCCTTGGATGTAGATATATTTATATGTATATATATTAACCTATATTATATCTATTGATATAATATAGGTTAATATATATACATATAAATACTGTTTTGCATTGAATAAATATTTTTAACAAGTGGTCCTGCAATAGGGTATTTGACTGCAATAAAAATATAGAAGAAAATGTTGTTAGGCTGATAGTAAATATTAGTTTAAACCAAAATATCCATTACATCATTTTGAAATATATATGATTTTTAAAAGATATCAATAATAAAATAATTCAAATTTCATATTTGGTCACGTGATTGAGAGGGCATTTGAATGGCTAAATCGCGAGTGACGTCACCGTGCAGGAAACAAAGCCTACAAAACAGAGAAATTATTTTGAATCATTATAAATATACCTATATTATATAAGGTACGATGGAGAGCAATTTTTTTAAAGCTGACAGCAGAAATCTCCCAAGAATAGACGCTATTATGGTTGGACAATTTTTTACGAACAGAAAATATAACTCACATACAATAAAGAATTTGTGTTTGTCGGAAGGTTCACAAACATTTTCTCCGGGGTTTCAATAGATGTGTCGGTACATTGTGGCACTACGCACCATTTATAGCAGTAAAGTTATGAAATCGTCAACAATCACTAAATTTAATAGTCGACAGTAAATTACAATGTAATATATAAATATGAGATGCTTCTTCATAATTATAAATTAAATTTCATTGCTCCTGAACCTATTCTCGCTTGTTGATCTATAATCTATATGAATTGTTTTCAATTAGTTCATAATACTTTTCAATAACTGGAAGATAAAGGAATTATAGAAATTTAGGTAACCTGTGTAACAGTTACCACAGTACCAAAATCAAGTACCCAAATCAATAGTAAGGGCCGACACTACACCTTTGTCGGTGTAATAAGTAAAGCAAATTACGTCTAGTTGGCTGCTCTCATTCATCATCAGTTAGCAGCCGGTGCCCTTTGGTACGGTATCCGAAAAGAACCGCATCGGGTGCCTGCTATTGTCACGTCGTCAAACGTGTTTCACACTAGCGAAAAGACACAATGTCACTTTCACACATTTCCCAATGTTATTGTTTGTGTTTGGCAGATTAGCCCAGTCAATGCGAAACATGCGCTCGTTTGTTCAGTGCTCTAGATGTTGAGTGGTTTCTTTCAGAAAGCCGACTATTAAAGTGATGACTTGATCTTTACAAGTGGGAAGCTTGAAATAACCATGAAATTCATAGAGTCACACCCGAAAACAGATTTTCACTATACTATTTTACGACATTTCGTAATGGACATTCATATTAAATGACAATCAAAATACTTCTCAATTGAAACAGTTTTTGGTGTGCTAATTTCATTCGTCATTTCGGATGGATTACTATTAATTTCTCGACGGTAGGCGTAATTTAACGGACATTCAGTAATTTGCGTCACACGCAATCATTTACTATATAATAAGTGGTTGTTACTTTAAAATTATCAAAATATTGAATGATTTTATGTCATATTTTCCGGCTATTTTAAAATTTCCTCCGAAATTTTGATATGAAAGAAAAAGAATCAAGCAGAGATTGATTATTTTGTTACTGAATTACAGTTAACTTAAACACTAAACCTACCTACCTACAGTTTCATAAACTGCGATTTCTGGCTACCATTAACTGAACTAAACTCAAAATGCAGATGGTATTATGCGTTCATCCTGATATCATATATTTTTTGTAGATATTGGATAATTTTTTAATTTTTGAGCATTTTTGAATATTTTTATATAAGTGTATATAAAATTTGATGACAGTATTATATTATATATATATATATATATATATATATATATATATATATATATATATATATATATATAATAATAATAATAATAATAATAATAATAACTTTATTCACCCAATGATTTACAACTAGCATCAAAGCAATTATCTTACTATCTAACAAAACATTTACTTCTTAAAATATAAACATATGATCAGGGTAAACAAAGTGACACTAAAGGATTGCCTTTCAGAAGCACACTATGCTTGTACGAAAGACTTACATTCATAATCAAAGAAAAAAATTTTTTTTACAGAAAATATCTAACAAGTCGCGTTATTTTTCAAGTAATTAGGCTGGCAAATAAGAACCAGTATCCATCACGCAGTCAACCATGGCCAAATCCAGACCCAGAAGCCACTGCACAAGATTCTTTTTGAACTCCTTAAATTTTTTGATTTGAACAATACTGACTGGAGTTCTTTGTAATAGTCTTTGCAATATGTATATAAAAAGTCTCTGTCCAATTACTTTATTTGCTCTATCTTTCAGTGGAACGTTATGTTTATTTCTAGTGTTGTAACAATGCTTCAAATAATATACTTCAACCTCGTTTTTATGATTATAACATAACAATGACTGAAAAAACAATCTTCTGATGTCAAGTACACCAGACTCTCTGAAAACCTCAATGGTCGAGTACTCTCTATTTCTCTTCAGAATTATTTTCAAAACCCATTTTTGTATAATTTCAAGGCTCTTCAAATGAACATTCAGAGCACCACCCCAAATCAGCATCCCATAAGACAGTAGTGACTGGACTAATGCTATATAAAGAGTTCTTAATCTTGGTAAATCCAAAAACTTCGTGAGATATCTGAACCTACAGAGGTGTCGTCTCACCTTTTCAACCACACTTTGAATATGTATATCCCACTTGAGATTTTTATCGATGATAACACCCAGATATTTAATGGATTCAGTAGTAGTAATGTGCAGGTCGCGATCGATATTCAAAGTGGTGTAAGTCGGACGACCCACATTGTAACACGAAAAGATGATGAATTTTGTTTTTTCAATATTCATGGTAAGTAAATTAAAATCGAACCATAGTTTAACTTCCCTTAAAGTATTTTCAGCCTTAATCCTCAAGTCCCTCCAATTATCAGACTCGCAGAAAATTGCTGTGTCATCTGCGTAACTGAAAATATCGCTCGACGCCAGCAAATCATTAACGTAAATTACAAAAAGTAACGGACCCAAAACAGTTCCCTGGGGTACGCCACAACTCACATCCCGAAATCCACTATATTTGTCACACACTGAAACACACTGCTTTCTACCGTTTAGATAACTCCGAATCATGCACAGCGCAATACCTCTAACTCCATATGTGCTCAGTTTATTCATATTATATATATATATATATATATATATATATATATATATATATATATATATATATATATATATATATATATATATATATATATATATTAAGAACAAGGTTTGTCAGGCTGAAAAAGGAGTTAATAGTTTTCGGTATTTACCTGAGATTTACGTTGCTTGTTTATTTGTAACAGCCGTTTACATATTTTTGAGAGTATATGAGAGCCAATTAGCTTGAAACATATGTAAACGGCTGTTACAAATAAACAAGCAACGTAAATCTCAGGTAAATACCGAAAACTATTAACTAGATATATATATATATATACGTATAAAAAATAATTAAAATTCAACAGTGTGAAAATTCACCAATTAGAATCACTCGAAATAACTAGGGAAAAAAGTTGGCATAGGTAATTTAAAATAGTGAGATAGGTATAGATAATTTTATCTTATTCAATTTCAAATACTAATATCTTTGAGTTTTGTCCTTTGAGTTCTCCTTTCTTCATTTATGAATAACAGTATCTAGCTATTTTAAATAATTTCTGATTGGGTTTCCCCAGTTCACATTTTTAATGCTCGCTGTAGTCTGCACTCTCACATTAGAATATTGAAATGATAACCTTCTTATTATAATGTTTACTAGTTAGAATTGTTTTATGGTTCAGATGCTCATTCATAATTTCCGAACATTTTTATTTCGAAGTTATTTACTTTGAAGTTTGTACCGAAATAACATCCAACAACTCAAACATTGAACGTCATTACACACAAAAAAAATTGCTAGAGAAAAGTTTAAGGTTATATTCAAACAGGTTTTTCAGATAATGTTCTAATTTTTTATGTTGATATCTTCATCTCTTGCTTTTTCTGGTACAAACTTTCTGAGGCTACCGTACCAATATTCAATAGCATATCTTGCGGTATGTTTTTTTTTTTACTTTATTGTTCACTGTGTTGAGTAAATTTTTAGGGCTCTATAAAATTTTCGAACAAAATGAGATCCATCTCATTCGAAATAGTTATCGGAAATCGAGATATGTATGTCGAAGACGATACCTATACCAATGTCAGTTATTAAGTATTGTGGATGTTGTTTTAATTCATTCGGAAAATACTCTCATTATTTTTTCAATATTATTTTCATTGATTTATCCTAAAAAGAACTACAGATGTTCCAATAAATTATCCAAGAGAACATTCAATGATATCCTCTTCTTCAGAAGGCAAAACTAACCACACCATTAAATTCAGCATAACCATAAAGTTAGTCAAGTGGAAGGACCGCTGAAAGAATGACGAGGATGTCTTTTATCAAACAGTTTCTGAATTATTTATAACTTATATGACATTGAGTTATGCAGCTGTGAATAACGTGTACAAATGTCTATGGTAGCCATAGCACGAGCGATTTTTGTTGATATCCTGAAACCTCTGAAAAATTACTATGGAAACCTCTGAAAATATTTATAAATATATATATATATATATATATATATATATATATATATATATATATATATATATATAAATTTACAAAAATAAATAGTTTGGTAGCATAAACTTCGTATTTTGTCATGTTCATATCTTTCGTTTTCATGGTATATTTTATACGCTTAGATTTCAAACGAAAAGTTTTCCATTTAATAGGATGTGGAGGACCATTGAAGAGTGATTATGTATGCTTATTTTATTGGAAAAAAATACTATAAAAATTTTATCAGTTCTTGTATAAAATCATCTGAAATAAAGAGCAATTTTATTCGGAAACAGTAATGGTACCTATACTTACGTTATTAAATATGTCAGCGTAACTAAATATTATCACGATTAACTGATCAACTATCAAGAAGAGGAAGCAAATAATCAACGAAGTCATAGAAGTGCGAACATCGTATTTAATAATAATAATAATTTCGTTAAATGAAAAATTACGTTATGGAGAAAGTCAAAAAAAAAACCTGCATTCAATCTGCTAACTAAACTTACTAAACTTAAACTTACATACATCAGTTTGCTTCCAAGAGGTTCAAAACAAAAAAATTGATTTTATCATGAAAAAAATTCACTTATACTATAGGTACACTTATCGATTAAAAATTGTTTTAACTTAGACCTAAAAATGGTTATAGATTGGGAACCCACAATTTCACACTCCAATCCATTGAAAATTTCTAAACCTAAATAAATTGGTGACCTTCTTCCTATTCTAAATTTAAAGTTTGATAATATAAAGGCATTTCTATAACGTGTGCCATACTGGTGTTGATCGCCACGCCTCAAAAACTGTTCCCTGTTCTTATAAATAAAAGTAGATATTTCCATTATATAAAGTGACGCTAATGTCAACACTTTGAAATATTTAAATAAAGTCCTACAGGAAGTAGTATGAGGCGCACCAACCATACTCCTCACAATCTTTTTCTGACACACGAATACCTCCCGAGCCACAGACGACGAGCCCCAGTAAACAATGCCATAAGATATTCTTGAATCTTGAGTGGGCCAGCGCATAGTAAACTCACATGATTTGATCAAAAGTCAAAATTTCTCTCAGATTTCTGAGTAAAAACATGCAGAATTCAACTTAGAACACACGCTATCGCAATGTGCTTTCCATGTAAGACATTCATCCACTTCAAAATATTATCATTCAGCATGACACCAATATCATTGACATGTTTATTGAAATTATGGAACACTGTATATGTTGTTTTAGCTTCATTGACATGAAGGAGGTTCCTATTGAACTAATGTTTTAATTCGTCTAAATTATTTTGTACTTCCTCTTTCAGAGCTGTATCTTCTTTATTCGAAATCATTACTGTTGCGTCATCCGCGTATAGATATATATTCTCTCCCACATCATCGACTATATCGTTAATATAAATAAGAAACAATACAGGACCCAAAATTGAACCCTGTGGTACCCCAACTCATTATTTAGGCGACCTGAATTCACGTCGTTGCGCCTATTGCCTACAATATGCCTAATGGATACAAATTTTCTCCTACCATGCAAAAAGCTGGCTATCCATCCATGAGGATGCATAGTCAGCTGAGGATGTAAGTATAATTACGAACAGTTGTCTAGATTTCAGAATATTCTTAGCAAATAATAACCTGTGCAATGGAAGAATCCATTTCTGATTTGAAAATAAATTGTTGCTTTGTCAAAAATTTTAAATGAATTATATTCACAGTATATAAGAGCACATTTTACAAAACAGTTTTCTGCCAGTTGTCATCAATGTGCCACGTCAATTCCCAAGTGAGGCAACTACCCCAATCTGCAAACAATGTATTTTGACTCTAAAGTTCACATGAACAGCACCGAATATTCATACGTCCATGCTCCTAAATACCCAAGATTTTGTACATTATATGAAGAATGATGGAGTCATGACATCGTACGTGTTCACAGAGCCAGATATTCTAGGACATGTTCTTAGTTACTTCAAACGTTTATAAATGAATGTCCTAGTCTATATTCTATAACCGTTAACATCTATCAATATTACAGTTAGTGTTTATGCACTTATGTATTAATATATGTGTGTACATAATGATACATATTTCCATTTTGGCCCCGGAAAGAAGGCAAACAATCGAGATTGCACCACTAACGTGATCTATTGACAAGAAAAAACATCAAATGATGATTCTTGTGCACGTTGGAAAAAAGAAAAGAAAAGACGTTGAAAATTTATAAGATACTTACCTTCAAATACGTAGATGTAAACATTCGGTGCTTGGTATGTCTATGATCTGGGAGATGTTTTCTATTAATTGCTATTGATGGACTCTGAAGTTAAAAGAAGTTGGAAATCGAAGTCATTGTCTTTTCAATTCATTTCATAATTGTTAAGGAAGTTATGCTCAAATGTATTATGGGCACAGTGGACAAAATAGCTTGAAATAGGTGAAGCAGGTAAATATTTTATTTGATATCTGTAATCTACAAGAAACCGTGGAGAGTAAATATGTAACTCAATCGGAAATATGACTCTCCTAATTATTTTCATGAGAAATTACATTTGTGTTCAAAACAGATAAGAATTTGTATTATATTTATCCCAGATTTCGAAAAGTAAAATTATACCTACCAGTATATTTCTGTTTCGGGCGGAATCTTAAAAAATCTTAACGATTTTGTATTGGAGATGTATTGATCTATTCTTGAAGAGTAGCAATTATTCCGTCGAAACTTTCCCTGATACAATACTCAAGCATACAGTTGATTGAACGACCTCTCGTTTTTGTTTCTGCGTTAATTATACCCTGAACACCCGATGTCAAGCAGCCCCGTTAGTCGAGACAAAAGCAAGCACGCTCTCCACGGTTCCCGGCCAAATAGGTCAGTCGGATATTCATTTTATTCCTCCAAATTTACGAACTTCCGTATTGTTTGTGATGCTCAAATTCTTCAAAGACTGCGTCTATAAACGATACTGTTCTTCTCATTCTCGGAATATCGTTTTGAGGCCCTTCTACTCGTCAATTATAATTTAATTATTTCGTTATTATTCATTGTTTCAAGGAAACGAAATTTGCAAAGATCAATTTCAGTTTTGACTGCTCATTTCTCAGAGTTGTGTTGATCTTTTTCAGGATTATACGTAGTAGTTATTTTTATTTCATTTTTAATTTCCACAATTGCGATAACGTTATTATGCAATTCACAATCATTATCTTAATCTCGGGTTAAGTTTATGTAAAAATATATAGATTTATTGGATAGATTATCCAATATATATATATATATATATATATATATATATATATATATATATATATATATATATATATATATATATATATATATATATATATATAACAAATAAATTGAAAAAATGTAATTGTATTTCCCACAACTTATTGTTTCATTCTTATTATTGAATCATAAAGGATTCTTTTCATTCGATGTATCCGTTGATAGTAACAATTTATTATTCCTCAAAATTAATCTTGAAGGAAGTGTTCACGGATAGTAGGTGGCCAATTTTTTCAATGCAGTACATAAACACATTTAAAATCAATGTTTGTATTCCCTCATACTTATTCTTGTATATCTGTAAGAGAAGAATATCTTCAAATCGCACAGGAACAGTATCCAGATTATGTAGACTATATATAAAATTCAGGAGAAGTCACAAGGGCAAGCTTAAGTAGTTACTTTTTCATCTTCTATGGAGAATTTTTTGCCATTCACCTAGAATTGAAACATATCATGAAACGAACGTGAGCGACTAGAAATAATAAATAGATAAATAATATTGTCAGATAGTCAAAGTGCACTCCTATAATCAGTTTTCATATATTCATCAACAAATAAATAAAAATTTCGGAATTTTGACAGACTATTTTCCACTATAATGAATTGGTGTACAGAGTCCTATAAATGTACTTGGACAGATGGTTACACTTCAGATGAAAATCTTCAGCGGAAAAAATTCAGAAAATTAAATGTCAGAATGTGAATTGAATCCAGTCGGTACGATATATCAATCTATTCGTCCTATTCCTCCCTCTAAAATCTGGTATTAGGATTTTGTAACTATAAAGAATTCGTTCGAGTCATATTCCGTTTGAAAAGTAGTCACCCTTTATGGCTCTTGTATTTGTGGAGGATGAGTTTGACGGATAATCCACAGTGTAGCTGTGGATCAGCACCTCAGAACATATGATCCTTTCATGTAATAATTTTCGTATAAATATAACTTGCTTACTGAATTGAATGAAACCGTCAGATTCAATTTGTGTTTCCTTTTGTCATTGAATAACTGGGAAGTTTTAGAGTTTATATATGAACATATTGAAATTATAGGTTTGAAGTTTTGATAATATAGATGAATCCTCTTGTTCCCTCGTCGTATTCTATGTTTTTCTCCTAGTAATTATTCTTTTTTTTCTTGGGCTTGAATCTTGTTAGAGTATCGAGAGCAGAAAATCGCCTTGACGTGCCCTTTGGCGTATTGTGTCCTTTTTATATATAGGTACTTACTGGAGTTATATGATCTGTTATCAAAAAAACTCGAAGGTGGTAATAATTAGATCGTTATGAGGAGTTCTGTACCAAATTATTCTCAAGAAAACTAGCATTACCTGTAAAATACCATTGTTAAGATATATTAATATTGATACTATACTATAGGAATAAAATGATCATTCTTCTCAAATGGTAGATAGTAATTTCATATTTCCATCAGCTTCTCTGATTACGTGGAGTTTAATTTAGAGACGATCGAATTCAACGAAAGCTGATTTTAAGTCTAAGCCCAGAAGTATATTCCTATTGGATTGCCATATCTAAAATATCGAACTTGACTTGAGTAGGTGTTTTGTCGTATCACGTATTGACATAACATGGTCTAGCAGGTTTCTATTACTTAGACGATCAATTTTCAAGATTTTCATTACAGGAGTAAAAAGTCATTCCGTATGAAACACTATTGTGCCAAGTAGTCCGGTCAATTTGAACATCCGAGGGTACAAAAATTCGGACCAAGCTGAAAATTGATAGGATTGTTCAAAACACGATCATAAATGAAATCTATAAGTGCACATAGATGCGATACCTGGAAAAAATGTACTCGCTGTCAAATTTGACAAAAACGTGACTTTCGTGATTTTCAACAAAACAGTAAGTTTTATCATGAAATTAGCTAAGACAAGAATTGTAAGGTTGATAACGATCTAAACGAAATCTATAATATAAAAATGAATCGCAAAATGTGTTCGTAAGCGCATATCTGAATAACGCCTATGCCAATTTTGCCAATTCATTTTTTTAATGTTCTTTGAAGTCCAAGGATGATTTTAACGCCGAGAAAAATTCCAATAATTGCTGGAGAAACCCTAAAAACAGCCCTTTTTTCTATACAAACGTTTTCTAACTAAAATGTAGAGTCAGTTTGATCTTTACTGTTATTCAGTAAAGTTCATAATATTAAATTACAAGCGCTCACAGTTGTCTAAGCAATGTAGGTGTAATCCTAACGTCAAAGAGTCAATTTGCACTTTATTACCGTTGCACAAAGTTCAAATTCAATCATATCTATCAAAACAGTGTACGTGTGGGCGTTGGAGGATCTAATGTAGCGTTCCGAAACTCAACAAAAGTGATAATATCGCGAACCCGACCAAATTAAATAGTCACATGTCAATGTAGTCAATTTAGTCAATGTAAGAGCTATAGATCATTAGTACTGATTTTCAATTTGGTCGTCTACGCCATATTATTTCTTTTGTTTTAGTTTCGGCACGCGACATAGTGCATCAGTTTTCACGTCATTTTATTATTTTTGATTATTAATTCAATATCCCTATCTGTGGAAAATTATTCAAATACATACTAATATTTTGTAAATGAGATGAACACCGAATGAAATAATAAATACAACATTGGTATGGCTTAAAGGATTTGATTCCAAGTCATATCAAATTACAAAAAAGTTGAAAATTGAAACAACTATCTATATATGTATATAAAAATGAATCCCTATTTTCCTTTGTCACGTCATCACGCATGAATGGCTGGACCGATTTCACTATTTTTTTTGTTGTGTTTGTTATTGTCTGGAGAAAGTTCTTATAAAAAAAGAATATAAAAAATTGCAGCGGAAAATTAGAAAATTCAAGAATACCTTTTCAAGAATACTTTACAACCATATAATGTAATTTTAATTCTAATTTATCTATAATAATATGAAAATGAATCCCTATTTTCCTTGTTACGCCATCACGCGCAAACAGCTGGGCCGATTTCACTATTCTTTTTTTGTTGTGTTTGTTCTTGTGAGGAAAAAATTTCAAAAATTATCTGTAAAATTAGAAAATTAAGAAAACTTAATCAATATTATAAGTAAGAAATAGTTATTATTTCTCAAAAAGAGGATGTAAAAAACCTGAACAACTTATCACATATCACGATTAGTTCAGAGCTATCAGGACTTATATTAAAACTTCAATTTATTATTATAAATATAATGAATATAATATAACTATATTTTGGTAAGTTAAGATAGATTAACATATACGTTACTAACAGCACGTGGTATATTGATTTTAAAGAAGAATACATAGTATTCTTTAATTTAGAGTTGAAATTTTGTTTTCAAAAATGATAGCTATTAGATATACAAACTCAAGTCGCAAAACTCGCAATGCAGCAAGTCAAAGATATAAAAGAGCATAATAATAATTGATGAGGCCGATACTTGATGTAAATCGATAAACATAATAAAACAATTGTTAAACTGATTTACACATATATTAAAAATAATGCTGCATGACGTACGTTTCGATGAGATTCACATTTTCAAATACTACGTACAGACTCTCCACGTAGCATTTGCAGTCTGCAAGTCTGCACGTATGCAGTCTGCATACGCTGCTACGTGCAGACTCTGCACGTAGCATTTGCAGTCTGCAAGTCTGCAAGTATGCAGTCTGCACGTAGCATTTGAAAAAGGTGAATCTCATCGAAACGTACGTCATGCAGCATTATTTTTAATATATGTGTAAATCAGTTTAACAATTGTTTTAAGAGCATAATATGTGAGATAATATGTGACAAGTACTCGCTACGAAATTAGGAACATGCCGTTCAACTATAGAACGGATAGATTAATCACTTTCAATACATCAAACGTGTTAATATAGGAAGTTTTTGTTAATTCGACTAATTTGAAATAACAGGAAGTATTGCAATCTCTTCGTAAGTGATTAAGTCCCTGGTTCCACACGGGATCAATATTAAAAACAAGATAGTGTAGTACAAATAGTAGAACACGTCTTTTCGGCTTTTTGAAAAATATTCAGAGAAAAATAAAAAGGTCGTAGAAAGTTCGCCGGGTCAGATAGTGTTTTAATATTTTTATCATGTGTTCCAACGTTTTTGACATATCACTACAAAAGCATTCGCTTTGGAAGTTTAATGGTCTGCGTCACCATGAGAAAAACCTCGGAAAAATTCAGGTAAGCCTGAATTGAATGAGTGTAATATTATTTTCAAGAATTTCATTTTAGATAGCTGGGTTTTAATATACTTAAGTACTAATCAAGGTGCTCTTGATTTGGTGCTGTCTGATCCATATAGCATTTATTGGAATATACAAAAAAGTATATTTTAAACTGTATGAGTGTATCTTCTTGTAATCGTTTTGCTTCTCAACTTTGTACAGGTATATTTGATCGACTTGATTTTGTGCGGTATGAGAAATTACTTATTAATGGTTCAATACATTTACAATGTTTGTACTTAGTTTTGAATTATAAGGTAGGGAAATGTGTTTATCTCCATCGGATACCTATATATTTCATTGATTGTAAAGTGTCATAGAATTTATGAATCCTTTTTTCATGATTTTTTGTATTGATTTAATATTGATAATTATTTTTATAAGGCGTCTGTGAACTTCTTCAGGTGTTTCATCCGTGAGACATGATGAGGTAAATTTGAATGATCTATCAATGAAAGTAATGATTTTTTTTGGGATATCGATGAGTATATTTTAGTTAATTGTTAATTTGACTTTTATATCTTCTAAGCAACCTTGTTGAATTTAGTTATTTTTTTAATTGTTATATCCAGAAACATCAATTCATCATTTTTTTTCTTCGAATGGGAATTTCAATTTATTTTAAAAATCATTAAAAAGTTCGAGTATAATAATAATATGATCTTCAGTAGCTATAATTGAACATATCATTTATTTAAAAAAATATATTCATCTAAATCCTTCATAACATTTTGCAAAACCTCCCAAAATATTCAAAGGTGTTGGACAATGTACATTCTTCACTATTTTGTCGGACTTCCATTGCCTATAAACTTGATTTCAAATTCTGGAACAAATTGTAATTAAATGAAAATTAAATGTTAAAATTATTCGGATTAAGATGAAAAAATGAAAAAGATCAATATCTAATAGGGATGTACTACTTATTCCTATGCATAAAACAGCTAAATTTGAGCACTCTCTCTATTATCAGAGTATTAAAATTTTCAACCATTTACCATCGAATTTGAAAGTACTGAAAGCTCTTATCATATGTTTTTATATTTTTTAACACAAATGTTCTTCGCCATGTCAAATTGTCTCAAATGTTTAATATTTCTGAGGTTTTTTTTTCTTTTCTTTTCAAATAAAAATGTATATTATTGTGAATATAAATTTAACCAATATTTTTGTGTGAACCAATATTTTTGCTCGAGGGCTGAATGGAAAATCAGACTCAAAACTGAATTCAGTCCTTTTGAGAGCATTCTTCTTAGTTGTAATTATTGTATCAATTGAAATTAATGTAATTTTACAATGTAAGGAATGTTTCTCAATAAATTCATTTCATTATTTATTATTATACCTAATAATGTTCTGCTGAAACAGAAATATAAAATGAGAATAAAATGAAATTAATTAATATAAAATGAAATCAATAAATCACTACATCAAAAGAAAATTATTTATGATTTCTACTGATTTGTGAATTGATTTTTCTACTAAATAATTAGAGTTCTTAGTATAAAATTAATTTTGGTTGATTATATTTTTCGAAATTGAAAAAAAAATTCAGAAAGACTATATACCTATATACATTTTATTATTTATGTACATTTTATTATTTAGAATTTTATTTTTATGTACCTACTTCACGTAGGTATACCAAAAAATTTGGAGGCAAAGTGTCTTTTTGAATTCAGTATTCAGATATTTTTGGTGATATAAAGTTATTTTCTTCCCACTTTTTCATTAGTTTGTTAGTTTGATTTTGTAAAGTTTTTGTCACACCTCTATTACCTAATTTTTTTATGAGTAGTTGTATCACTAAGCATTTCGTTAATTTTCTGTTTGTATTCATCATTTTCTAGAATAACCGTTTTGTTTCCATTATCGTACTCTGTTGTAGTTAATTGTGGACGTGATTTTTAAATGATTTTATTTTATTTTAATTCTTCTTCAAGAGTTAATTTTTAAAATATATAGGTTCATATATTTTATGATTAATATTTTATGTAATATGACTTTTTTCTTTCTATATTTGCTTATTTCAGTTACTCATCTGATTAAGTTAACGATTAATCAATTCTGAGATGAAAAAATGTTTGAAAAACAATGAAGAAAATAATATATATTGAAAAAACTGATAAATTATATAAATTATCGTCTAAAATTACATTCCTACTTCAATACCTATCAAATGAAAATGATGATAACAAAAAGAAGAAAAAATTACATGCATAAAGCAGAAGTAACGTATCCAATTCTCATTTTGTAGATTGAAATCAAGGAACATGTTCTCAATATGTTTAGTGACTTCTCATTTCTTTTCTCAAATTGTCGCATTATTTGGTGAATTAGGTAATATACAATCATATATTATTTGGCTGACACTTTTTTACTGAGGTAAAAATCCAATGATGAGAATGACCTCACTCAAGGCATACCGTCAAATACGGAAAATATGAATGATTGAAACGAAATGCAGAATATAGAGTTTCATAGTGAATGAAGTTCCAGTACAAAATTAAAAGTTCCCAAATTATTCATTCCACACCTTGGGGATATCCACATTTTGGATTGTGCAATATATTTTCAAAGTTTTGTTCTGCTTTTGTCCTGTCATTTTTATGAATTGAATAAATGCAAGAAAAATGCTAATATGAACCCCTTCTATGCGTCATATCGCACCCCACAAATTCTGACAAAGTGATATGCCATAAGTATGAAGAGGGGCTTAGGGGCTCGTTCCCAACAGCCTCTGGTTTCGAAACTAAACCAATTAAGTGTGTGCCCTTCTACTGGGATAGTATCCCCGCCTTTCGAACCCTCGGATCGCCCCAACCGCAACATTGTCATTTCCTTATATATGTATCATATATCTGCATGTCTTCAGATGCAGTGATGCCACTTTTTATTTATAGAATGTTTCTAAGGATTTAAGTCCCGAAAGAAAAATTTCGAGAATATATTCTTCCTATTTACCTAATAATAATTTGTCAATCAAAACCACTCGAAGTTTCACTATTTCGTATAACTTCCAATGCTTTTTAATTTAATTTCAAAGTCTGAAATAAACTATGATTAATTAAATTGGATTGAACTGAAGTGTTATCACTTGAAAACAGTTAAATATACATTAACCGAAACATCGTGTGAATTCGATTTCTGGTTCAACCATTCGTTCATCAGCAGTTAGAATTGATTCATTTCTTTTTATTTCAATTTATTCTAAATTTTTCTCATTTTATATTTCTGTTTCAGCCCTCAGGACATAAATTTGTAATCTTTCTTATTTTTTGTTTGATCTGATTACTTTCAACATCTAGTTTATATTCAATCAAAGATTGTTTCAGAATTTAAAATTGAATTAATATGCAATGAGTCCGAAAAATAGTCAGGAACCTGTTCTGCCTACACCTTTAAACACTACTCGAATAGGACAAAATGGACTAGAAAAATGTTATTTCTGTAGAACTAAAGAATTATCATATACAAGTGAGGAAGAGTATATCTGCCTCAAGTTCTTGAAGTTAATATTTTGATTGACACGATTATTTCTTATTCAAAATTAAGTCCTAAATGTTTCTAATCGTTTAAAATAGAAAATTTAAATGTATGTATTTTCATAACTATTTTTTTCACTGAAAAGTATTCTACTTTCGTATTTCAAAATGGAGTCAATTTCTCAGTATAGGTTGAAATTATTAACACCGCAGTTGAATTTCATTCACTCCAAATTTTAGCTCTTATATAATAAATTACAGTACCTGGAATTCAATGAAGTATTGAATTTAATTTTGATATATATATATATATATATATATATATATATATATATATATATATATATATATATATATAGATAGATATAAAAATATATAAATATATAGATTTTTTCAGATATTTCTAACAATAACATCTCTTCAATAAATGAATCTTTATTTTAGTTGATTTTTCTTTGCGATTTGAAACTTTGAAGAAACTAATTCATATTAGTCTGTTAAATTACCTAGGTTTGAGAAAATTTCAATTAGCAACTAAACGTCAACGGAAATTTCATTTGAAAAAGGCCGTTTTTCGCTGAAAAATATTGAAAGAAACTATACATTATCAACAGGCCAAAACAACATTCTTTTTGTTGAATTGTTGAAATACTCTTTCATCTCAATTTTATTTCGTATTTCACAAAGAATATTCATTATATTTTTTCATTAGGAATGAATCGGCTTGTTTGATGATCATTAAACCAAATCAAGTTACACCAACTCACACGAAGAGAAAAATTTCTGAATATAATTTTTATATCAATAGAGTAAAAATTACAGAGAATTGTTTTTTAGAACTGTTACAATATAACGTCCGATATGAATTTTGTAGATTGGTTTGATTCTACTTAAAATTAGTAGCATTATACCTATTCACAAAAATCGTCTCAAAATTTTGTTGATGTTCATGTTTTAAGGATAAAAAGTCATTGAAAATATATCCATTAATATTGAATGAAACGATATTTCTTAGTGTTAAATTTGACAACACCACGTATGCATTTCTAATAGTTTTGTGCGGTAATGGCAGAATGCATCTACTCCATGAAGCGTGATGTCGGCCATTTTACTCTTATTTATTGCTTTGCTCTATCTGGACCCTAACAATTGAAGGGGTTCGCAGTAGCTAACCCCACATAAATTATTTCTTTTACTTGCGCATCCATTGTTCCCATAGTTCACTGATGCAGATGCCGAAAAATCAAAGTATAAAACAATTTGAACGTACATAAGTAAAGTACCTATACATACAACAAACTCTTAATATCTTTTCATTTTCGAGTTAGAGTGAGAAAACCTTCACAACTTCATTTTGGTCAATCACAAATTATTCTGAGTTTTATCTATACAGGCAATGTTTATTCTATCCAAATCGTAATATTATCAATAAATTCAATGGACGATGAATCTACTCTGTGATAGTTCATATTTAAATGAGAGGTAATAATAAAAACTTGTCTAAAAATCACTGACTGAACAATTCTTTATTCGACTAGTTTCGCCTTTTACAGCATTATCAAAAATCATTATCATTCTTGATAATGCTGTAAAAGGCGAAACTAGTCGAATAAAGAATTGTTCAGTCAGTGATTTTTAGACAAGTTTTTATTATTACCTCTCATTCGTAATATTATTATCCATTGAACAATAAGTATAGGTACCTATATCATATAACCCATAGATGCTTCAGTAGACTGTAGGATCCATTTTATTCAAATTTTCATTCGGAATCTGAATAAAAAGAATGAAAATAATAGATTTGACTATACCTATGCAAGTTCTTTATTGAAATGTCCTATACAAAACTAAACAGAATAATTAAGAATTGAACAGAATAATAAGTTGAAACTGAATACCTAAATGCAATGTTAATAAAATTTACACTACGTTTCAGTTAGTGAGTTAAATAAAATAAATAAGTTATCAGTATCTCTGTTTTATATCTCCAAGTGCATACTTGGAAACAGTTAAAGACAGAGAAAGTAGTCTTGCTATAAAAACTTGAGAGAATAAATATTTTCGACTTTATCTCCATAATGTACATACCAACTTGGTCATTATTGAAAGTGAGCCTGAGTTTAAGAATTCAGAGATAATTTGTAATAAAATGAAAATACTCATAATTACTCATGAAGTGAATTATAGGTATATTTTGAATCTCGCCAATATATAATATACAATTGTAATATATATATATATATATATATATATATATATATATATATATATATATATATATATACCGTGAAATTTTTATGGGTTCTCAACATAAAACGGGCCATTGTTAAAGAGATACAACCAATCGGTTTGCTATATCTATATTCCGGATACAGATTCTATTAGGACTCAAAAAACAGCTAAACTATGCTGGATGGAATTAAACCAATAATAATTACAATGTGTTGAGTAAGGTAATCCCCTAACAATGACATCAGAAAGAAGACCAATATACGTTGTCAAAAAGTTTTTTTTTGTAATATTTTTATATTATATATCATTTTGTAAATACACTCAATATAAAACAGTGAAAAGGTTTGAAGACCTTATAAAGCGTCAGTA
Source organism: Henosepilachna vigintioctopunctata (assembly GCA_030704895.1). Taxonomy (NCBI): domain Eukaryota; kingdom Metazoa; phylum Arthropoda; class Insecta; order Coleoptera; family Coccinellidae; genus Henosepilachna; species Henosepilachna vigintioctopunctata. The sequence continues at coordinate 2,591,406 of JARQZJ010000007.1, forward strand.
AACTAGAATATAACAATCCAACCAGAGTCAGAAAAACAGCAGAAAGCATATGTAATGAAAGAACAGAATAAAATAACAAGTGTCAAATGCGGTATGTCAACTACGTCGGAAACCTTAGAAAACCATCACTTTCCAACATAGAACGGCATGGGCTCATTCGTAAGTACCTATCTATGACATTTTTGAATATATCAAAACACACACGGTAGGGAGGATAAAAAAAAGATTGAGGAGCAAAATCTATGAAAAAGCAACAAAGCAATATGGTTTTGGTTTTAATAAAATGCGTTTCGATTTCAATGAAACATCCGAGTCAGATAGAACCAAATTTCTTAAATTCATTTCTCCTTACAATACGAAACTTACAATAAAATTGATAACATTGCTATTATTAATAACGATGATCCTTTCTGTTGACAAGTTTTAAAGTATTTCTCGAAATCATTTTAATTAAATTATTTCATCGCAAAAATTTCAATATGTAGAATTATTCGTATCATATCAATATGCAGAAAAAATTAACTGCAGTCACATTAAATAGAATTATTGATATCAATACTCTAATCAAAAAATGCGAAAATTTATTATTATTATATTTATTATTTTATTATTTTCGAAGTATATACCTACAAAGAACAATTTTGAAAGAAACAAAAATTTCCCGATGTACTCCACCACCAAAGACCGAGAAATAAAAAACAGAATATTCAGTGAGGTAATTGGCGGAAAAGTAATCTCAATTTAAGGTATTTATAAATGTGAATATATTTTTCATAGCATGTGGACGAACGGCAATACGAATTAATATATAATATATATATATATATATATATATATATATATATATATATATATATATATATATATATATTGATGAAAAAGCAGTATTGCCTGATAATTTAAATACAATTGTTGTGGATTATAGGCAAAATAAGAGGCTACTATGAATAGATTTTATCCAATTTGTCTTCCTGGTCTATATTTGGATACCAGAGTAGTTAGGTATCATCAAGTTGGATTGGTATCAGAAGCTGTCTTCCTCTCTTAAATATCTGCACTTCGGATCTCACCACAATGTAAACATGAAGCTTAACATCATCAATCAACTGAAAAACAGAATTATAAACATTGTACACAAGGATTACTGTCAGAGCTCACTGTCACGTCTGGAGGTCATCTTGGTCGACAGTGGATATCCAAGAACAGTTGTGAAGAGATATCTATGTAATTCAGACATTAGACCAGCAGCTCTCACCTCTACAACAGATCTTGATATAGACCCTAACATGGACACACAAGCTCCAATAGTTAGATACAGATCTTTGCCTTATTGAATTCTCGCTTAACTCTTGGTGAAACATAATTGAATATTGAAATTAAAGTTTTTGACATTGAAAATAGCCTGTTATCGTTAAAAAAATAAACTCAAATCTTAAATTAATTTCGAAATTAATTTATATCAGATTAATTTATTAATATTATTTATATATTTATTTTATATATATATATATTAATGAGATTGAATTCTCGCTTAACTCTTGGTGAAACATAATTGAATATTAAAATAAATAAATATAATATCACGATTTATTTTAATCTTTCGCAAATTTTTTCACTCAGATGAGGTATGAAATTAATAAAATGATATTTTTGTTCGTTTTTAATAATTTTAGATGGATAAATTGAATCTAAAAGAATTTTTTGTTGTTTTTTTCTTATAAGATTATCTATTATATTTTCGTCGTAACCGTTATTTTTCGCTAAAAGTTTCAAAGTTTTCACTTCTTTGTTGAAATTTTCTTCGGAAAGCGGGATAGTCGTGAGTCTATGTATAAAAGAATAAAAAGAGCTGAGTTTAATGTTGAGCGGTTGACTGCTATCTTTAGGAATTAGGGTATCTGTGCATGTAGGTTTTCTGTATATATCAAATGTTAGAGAATCATCTTTCCTAGTAATGGTCAAATCTAAAAAGTTTAATGTTTTTTGGTCATTTTCTATTTCTTTTGTGAATTTAATGGATGTATAAAATGAGTTGATATATTTTAAAAAGTTATCCAATTGTCTGTCGGACCCACTCCAGATACAGAAAACATCATCCACATACCGTCTCCAAAGAAAAACGTTTTTTGTTAGCGTGATGTTAGAGCTGAAAATTTTTTTCTCTAAACTATTCATAAAAATTTCACTTAGTAGGGGTGATAAAGGTGAACCCATAGGTAGCCCGTCTAACTGTTGATAAACCGTGTTATTGAATTTGAAATAACTTTGCTTCAACTTTGCTTCATTTTAGTGAATAATAAAGAAAAGACAAATGTTGAAGACAAAAGCGGTATTTATAAGATTTTTTGTAATGAATGTCCAGCATTTTATATCGGCCAAACAGGTAGAAGAATAAAAACTCGGGTTGATGAACATAAAAGGTCGATTTTGTACAATGTTAATAAAACTGGATTCTCAGAACATTGTATTAGCTCTAATCACTTCATAGATTATGATAAAACTAAATGCCTACACTCAGGTAATAAAGGTAAACGTCTAGACCTTCTGGAAGCAATTGAAATTAGCAGTTCTTGGAAGAGAAAAGAAGAAATTAGATATAAATTTGTTGTACATCTCTTATAGTAGTTTAGTCTTGAAAATGAGCTAACGCTCGAAACATGTTGACTATACATATTGTTAAATAAATCGTGAAACATTAAGCCAAGAGTTTAATTTATTTTAATATTCAATTATGTTTCACCAAGAGTTAAGCGAGAATTCAATCTCATTAATTAAAAATGCTAGCAATGCATATCTCGCTATCCACTACAGAAGAGTTCTCATCAAATTTAAATCTTGCAATAACCACATTTGGTTCAACAAGGAGTGTCTGAAGAAAAAACTAACACCAAAATATATGAAGATTTCCTGTAAACACAACTCTATGGAATCAAAATCAGCCGTACAAGCAGCATATAAATTTTGGTTAGAAAAGGAGATGAAAAAATGGTACCGACAACGATACAACTTAGGACTACATCTTAAAATCATCCATAGTGAATTATCATATAGATTACACGCAGTAGAATTTGACACCCTAGATAATAACATAAGGGAGGAAGTGAGGAATATTTGCCATTTACAATATGAACGACAATCTAAGAAGCTTAAAGACCTAATCAATGCACGTAAGTCTTTTCCATTATCTACTAAAAGTGACACTGAAAATATTTCCTTTCGCTTTCATACTAGAGTAAAAAATTTTACAGATACTATTTTTGAGGAAGATGAATTAAAATTACTAAATAAAGGCCTTAAATATTGCCTAAATCGAACTGTAGTAATAATGATAGAAAACTTTTAGCGGTCAACACCGAATTGGCTTTAAATTCAACATCTATGAACAATTTAAACTTAGAAAAAACTATTTGCGCTAATATCATATCAAAACCTCTAATTAAAAAACAATTTAATGAATTTAATACCATCAAAAAACTTAAATCGAAAATTTCAGATAAAGAGTTAATAATATGTAAAGCGGACAAAGGAAACACTGTAACCATTATGAACAAACAGTTATATATAGAAAAATCGGAAAATTTGTTTGATTCCTCAAATTTTGAAATACTCAAAACTGACCCCACAAATAAATTTCAGGTAGAAGTAAAATCACTTATAAATAACTGCAATAGTATCTTCCAAGACACTAATAAATCATTTCTGTCAATTATGAATCCGCACATACCCAGCTTATACACTCTACCTAAAATACACAAAAACGATTGCCCAATGCGTCCAATTGTTTCATATATCAATGCACCAGCTTATAAAATTTGTAAATATCTCAACTCAAAATTACCATCATTAATTAAATTCAACCCGGTTCACAGTATAAAAAACTCCATCGAACTTATCAATCAATTGAAAACTTTAAAAAATTCCCATTAAAGCAAAATTGATCTCTTTTGACGTAACAAATTTGTTTCCTTCTATACCCAATGCAGAAATAAAAAATATTATTAAAAGCACTTTAGATCTCAACAATGATCTTTCACAAGTAATTAAAAAAGAAACAATGTCAGCATTGTCCTTGTGTTTGAAGCAAAGTTATTTCAAATTCAATAACACGGTTTATCAACAGTTAGACGGGCTACCTATGGGTTCACCTTTATCACCCCTACTAAGTGAAATTTTTATGAATAGTTTAGAGAAAAAATTTTCAGCTCTAACATCACGCTAACAAAAAACGTTTTTCTTTGGAGACGGTATGTGGATGATGTTTTCTGTATCTGGAGTGGGTCCGACAGACAATTGGATAACTTTTTAAAATATATCAACTCATTTTATACATCCATTAAATTCACAAAAGAAATAGAAAATGACCAAAAAACATTAAACTTTTTAGATTTGACCATTACTAGGAAAGATGATTCTCTAACATTTGATATATACAGAAAACCTACATGCACAGATACCCTAATTCCTAAAGATAGCAGTCAACCGCTCAACATTAAACTCAGCTCTTTTTATTCTTTTATACATAGACTCACGACTATCCCGCTTTCCGAAGAAAATTTCAACAAAGAAGTGAAAACTTTGAAACTTTTAGCGAAAAATAACGGTTACGACGAAAATATAATAGATAATCTTATAAGAAAAAACAACAAAAAATTCTTTTAGATTCAATTTATCCATCTAAAATTATTAAAAACGAACAAAAATATCATTTTATTAATTTCATACCTCATCTGAGTGAAAAAATTTGCGAAAGATTAAAGAAGAGAGAAATTAAAACCATTTGTACAAACAAAAGGAATATTAAGTCACTTTTAGTGAATAATAAAGAAAAGACAAATGTTGAAGACAAAAGCGGTATTTATAAGATTTTTTGTAATGAATGTCCAGCATTTTATATCGGCCAAACAGGTAGAAGAATAAAAACTCGGGTTGATGAACATAAAAGGTCGATTTTGTACAATGTTAATAAAACTGGATTCTCAGAACATTGTATTAGCTCTAATCACTTCATAGATTATGATAAAACTAAATGCCTACACTCAGGTAATAAAGGTAAACGTTTAGACCTTCTGGAAGCAATTGAAATTAGCAGTTCTTGGAAGAGAAAAGAAGAAATTGTAAATGAACAATTAGATTTTCAACTATCCTCCCTACTCAAATCCATTTTGTAGATATAAATTTGTTGTACATCTCTTATAGTAGTTTAGTCTTGAAAATGAGCTAACGCTCGAAACATGTTGACTATACATATTGTTAAATAAATCGTGAAACATTAAGCCAAGAGTTTAATTTATTTTAATATATATATATATATATATATATATATATATATATATATATATATATATATATATATATTGAAAGTTTTTAGCAATAACAGGCTTTTTTGATATGAAAAAGTTTATTTTTGTTGACGTTTCGTTGTTATATTACAACTTTTTCATATCAAAAAGCCTGTTATTGCTAAAAACTTTCAAAATAAAATATCTTGAACAATATATCAATAAATCAATTTCAAGAAATATTATATATATATATATATATATATATATATATATATATATATATATATATATATATATATATGTATATTTATATATCAGATTCCTCTCGAAGCACTTTCTATTATTATTCTAACCGTTAAGTCCAAATCCTATTGAAATTGATATATTGCCTATTCTTCATATAAAACCTACATCTAAGAGGTGACATATAAAAGTCGAAAGTCGTTGATATAATGGTGCTATCTTCGTTGAATTGATCCCCTTGAGTGTAATAAGAAGTGTACAAGACCAAAGAATAGAATGTATAAATATTTTTCGTGAATAGATTCTGCTTCTTACCTGGGCGGTAGAAATTGGATGTGCGGTTTGTCAATGAATTCAGGGAGAAACCGACGGCACGCTTCAGGCCAGATTGATTTTGAATCGCGCTAAGCGAATTCCAAAATTTAGTTTAATGTTTCAGTGCTATATTTTACGACATCTGAAACTAATCGATGAAAAAGTGGCTGCCATCCCCCTCAGTATTCATTTCAGAAATAAGTAAAATAAATTCAATGGATGAAATATTTGATTTTTCATCGGTAGCGTCCATTATAAGGTCAAATGAATATTTGAGCAGCAACTATATTCATTTATGATATAAGTATTTGTTCGTCTTTCAAGAAATTATATCGTTTAATACAAAATTGATGTCAATTAGGTATAATAGTTATTGATAGATATAAAATATCAAATTGTTCATCATGCCTGTCAACCTGAAAGAAAGGATGAAAAATTTCATTGTATTAGAGAAAGACAATTTTTTCTAATGTTTTTAATTGCAGTTTATATACTCATATTTTTGTAGATACAAATTTGTTGATTGGTTGTTTCCTCAATAAAGATAACCTACGTATGTAGGAGTTCATATAGAAAGAATTTAATCAGGTTAAAATTTTTTAACAGTCCCATTATTATAATCCCTGATAATTTGAGTTGTTCAAAATATATCTCGTGCATTAAAAAAGAGGAAACGAGCAAATTTTATCTTCTTAGAGATGATATTCTGGCCTAACTTCCTATTAGTCAATTGAATTGTATATAACATCTATAATTCTTACTATGGAATATCGTAGCGCATAAATCCGGTATTCTTACGGGACAAATTTCTTTCCAAAAACATTCGACGTAAAGCTACAAAACTCAATTCAAGAGTGAGTCACAAGATTACGTATTATGCTTTACTTCAACTCAATTACAAACACTTCAAACTCGTTAACTCCGTGGTGACTTGAATTTTAACTTTTCGAATTTGAAAATATAATTTAAGGGATTTTAAACGTTTATTCTTTGTTGATTAAGTCTCAATTTGAAGCTAATGAAATAATCTTTCTAGAGGTAATCAATTCTGAATCAGAGTTTTTTCCTTTATTCGTTATATGAAACTGTTAACCGGTCATACTTCGAACTTCAGACCAGTTAATGTGTTCAAAAATTAGTAGATAATTCTAGATTCTAGTTCAGTGATGAAGAGCTAACTCATCGATCGCAAGCCCCTGGTAGGTTCCAAAAGAAATTATAATGACTTCCAACGTGTTTTAAATTTTGAATGTTTAAAATATAATAACTCATATGTTTAATTAATGAAGGTTATTCTGTCAGTTTATTACTGGTTAATAAACAAAATAGCTCGCCACACTGAAGAGAGTAGATGAAATTGAACTGTAGATGAGAGCTCTCTCATCTACAGTTATATATTATCATTCCTTCGTATTTATTTTTTACTTCGCGTTGTTTTATTCTGCAACAAGTATTATAGGCTTTGTGAGGCCTATGTCTTTATTGTTATTATAACGATTGTTCCCTATGGGGAGAGCGATTGAACTTGAATTCGCAATTCTTAGGGCTTTTGTTTCATCTTTTTTGCTTTCCAAAAACGCGTCATCCTCTCTGAATGCTCTTTTGCCGCTCAACTGTCCATTTTATTCCAGGTTGGCGCATTGATTTTTGCACCAATTTCACACGTGCGATATTATACCGACACTCAGTGCAATCATCGAGATTTTTTATATTGATCAGTTGTAGATCCTTTTGGGCCACTTTAAGCTACTCGGTTCCGAATTTACTCTCTCTTATTATATCGAGTAGTTTCTTCGGTATTAAAAAATGTTTAGTTCTGTAGACATTTGCAAAGAACTTTGCGCGTCGTTTTCTGATTTCTTCCGTTGTTGTATTTGTCTTTTGATAAAATTCGTTCTGAGGTCTTTTCATCCAAATGCCGTTTTTTTGATTTTTCTTTATACTTTATATATATATATATATATATATATATATATATATATATATATATATATATATATATATATATATATATAAAATGTATTTATATATGTATAGTGAAAATTGAGAATTGAAATTACATTTCAAAAATTATTCGACTGGGAGTCGAACCCAGGTCTTCAAGTCAAGTCAACAATCTTTATTTACAAATTATTTACAACTTATAATGTAACTTATAATGGTGTAGCTCATTTTACATAGTGTATTTACAGGAAAATAATCTTTAAAAACCTGCTTGAGAGAATTGGGATATAATGTTATTAGTTTATTTTTATTAGATGTGGAAGTTTAATCTAATATTTTGTCAAATATTGGAAGATTTTGATAGGGCAGGTCTTCAGGTTCACGTCCCACTGTTTTTGACCCGCTACCGGGTCTACACTTTGAGATGCAACTTCAATTCATATCTAACAACTCTTGTATTCGTCAAGCTAGTTATTCGACGCTCGGATTGTCGTCTTAACATACTGCAGGCGAAAGTGAGTGACACCTACCCATCCTCAGAGAAGTATTAATTTTTCCTTTAGGAACAATGATAAATATAGTACAGTAATTTTTCGTGTTAATCAACCACGTGCGGACATGAATAATTTATTAATATTTATATTGTGAAAATTGAGAATTGGGATGAGAGAAAAGAGACGACAATCCGAGCGTCGAATAACTAGCTTGACGAATAAAAGAGTTGTTAAGAAGTGTAGAGCTCGGTAGCTTAGCGGTACAAAGCAGTGGTGCGTAAACCTGAAGATTTGGGTTCCCAGTCGAGTTCGAAAATTTTTGAAATGTAATTTCAATTCTCAATTTTCACTATAAAAATATTGATACATTATTCATGTCCGCTCGTGGTTGGTTAACACGAAAAATTACTGATTCTATATATATATATATATTATATATATATATATATATATATATATATATATATATATATATATATATATATATATATATATATATATATATATATATATCATCAGAGACAACAGAACTGAAGCCAATCTCGCCGTAAAAAAACTACATGAAATTCTGCAGAAGAACTGGGTTACAAATTTCTTATGATAAAACCAAATACATGGAAAGAAAACCAAAAATAAATCTTCTCTTATCACAAAACATGGTGAAATTCTGCAAGTCGGCCTCAGGTTAAAACCGAATCGCTAATGAACAGAGAATTACCAAGCTCCAAAGGGCCTACAAATTAATATGGGCTATAACAAAAAGTGCATTTCGAGAGGCGCCAAATTAAGGCATTATAACACAACGATTCTTCCAGAAGCAATCTACGCAGTTGAAACAATGGTTATTGACGGTCATTCAAGAATTAGAGAAGGACCTTAGAATTAACTGTATCAAAAGACAAATACGATAAAGGAATAAATCAGAAAACTACGAACCAAGTTCTATGCACGTGTCTACAGAATGAAGCAGTCCAGAATACCGAAGAAACTACTCGATAGGTACTATTATGAACAGTAAATGCGGAACATAGTGGCTAAAAGAGGTGGATATAAAAAATCTCGAAGATTACACTGAATTTCGCTATAAAATCGCACATGTGAAGTTTGAGCCAAAGTCAAATCGTCAACCTGGAGTAAAATGGACAGATGAACGGAAGAAAGAATATTCAGAGAGGATGAAGCAAAAGAGAGTTTTTTTGCCTCCTAAAATTTCGGGAGGCAAAAAAGATAAAGCAGAAGTCCTAATAATTGCGAATTAATAACACAAATCTTTCGTAAAACTCAGTTTTACGAAAGTTTTGTGCAATTGAAGTAAATTTCCAACCAAAAATGAACCTATAATATTCTTGAAAAAGGCCTATAGCCGAAACATATGTCGAATAAATAATTACTCCATCAAGTTTAAACTGTGCTCATTCCCAAGAAACCTTCACACTTATATATATATATATATATATATATATATATATATATATATATATATATATATATATATATATATAGTTCAAAGATTCACAGGTAATTCAATACTAGTAAATACTGAGACTCTTAATCGAAATATCGAAATATTTCAAATAAAACTCTCAGGGAGCTGTCTACACAAATGTTGTTAACGAGAACGAACCCATCACTTTCGAGAGTGAATATTAAGAGCGTTTCGAAAAATTCATCGATCTTGTTGAATGATAATAGGATACAATTGTTTCATCATTATTATGAATCATCAGTCCATATTTAATCTATCAATCAAGAATCGATGACTTTCAAAACGAACATAGGTTCCATACCAAATTAAGAGAAGTTCTAGAGAGTGAAATACTCACGTAGGCTCCCTCTATCGGCGAAAGGACGTATAAACATTCCCTAGCGTTTTTCGAAACGCTCTTAATATTCACTCTCGAAAGTGATGGGTTCGTTCTCGTTGACAACATTTGTGTAGACAGCTCCCTGAGAGTTTTATTTGAAATATTTCGATATTTCGATTAAGAGTCTCAGTATTTACTAGTATTGAATTACCTGTGAATCTTTGAACTAGCTACACTTTTGCCCGCCTGGGCGTGATCTGGAGCGATTAGGCATGGGATCATTCGTACACATTTCAGACAATTTTCTGTTGTGTTCGAATGAAATATCTACAAAGCCTTCCACTCGCACTCTTGTTGTCATGAGTAGGAATCTTGAACGCTAGGGAATGTTTATACGTCCTTTCGCCGATAGAGGGAGCCTACGTGAGTATTTCACTCTCTAGAACTTCTCTTAATTTGGTATGGGACCTATGTTCGTTTTGAAAGTCATCGATTCTTGATTGATAGATTAAATATGGACTGATGATTCATAATAATGATGAAACAATTGTATCCTATTATCATTCAACAAGATCGATGAATTTTTCGAAACGCTCTTAATATTCACTCTCGAAAGTGATGGGTTCGTTCTCGTTGACAACATTTGTGTAGACAGCTCCCTGAGAGTTTTATTTGAAATATTTCGATATTTCGATTAAGAGTCTCAGTATTTACTATATATATATATATATATATATATATATATATATATATATATATATAAATTGAATATAATATGTAATATTATATTCTCTCTATGTAATAAACTACTCATTTCAGAACAATATTTATTAGATTTCATATATTATTCGTTAACAAGTCAAAATAACAACTGGGGTAAGTAAAAATATAACTAGTAAATTTTTTATTAATAATATCGGTTTTAATACCGTTATCACGATATTTCGATGCCATCGTTTTCGATGCATCGATCTATAAAACATCGGCTGCATTTTTTGAAAAAGTTTGAAATCAAAGCAAGTATACCCATATCATATTCCTCTTTTCTCCTAATTTTACTTATAATCAACAACTACAGTTTTGTTTGACCTAAGGTCTGTAACTAGTTGTGCCAAAGTTCGAATTATTTTCAATTAGATGAAATAAAGATATATTATTCTTTATTTCATCTAATACTTTATTTATTTTTGGAACGTGTCCTCTGTTTTTCTGGATGTCTTCACCATGGTATCCATGAGTTCATTTTACATAACTGAAATCAAGATTAACTTCTCAACTCTCATTCTTCATTTCATTCATTGAGCCTCAACGGATACTTCACATACAAAAATATCGTTTTCTGGAAGTGCAATTTTCAATTTAAAGTTCAGCATATATTTGAAACGCACTAGTTTTTTTAGCTCGTGTATTATACATTTTATTTCATGTTCTCATTGAGCAGCCAAACGCGTTTCATTTACTGAAAAGGACCAAAATATCGTAGCAATTATGATAAAAATCCGTGTTACGAAAATATTTAACATTCATAATTTTGGAGGAGGAATTCAAATGTCTGGCTCAACAGTTTTCTACAAGGGAATTCACTTACCTAAATCTTGTAGGTGACCTTTTTTTGAAATTAAAATTTATAATTTGTGAAAAAAATGTATATTATTATGCCTGAGTTGGGAATGAATTCACCGTTTTGCAATGTGAATAGGAACAGATATTGAAATCAGTAATTAAAAAACCAATTCTTCAATGTAAACAAGGAGCTCATCAGTTGTGTCACTTCCATCGTCGAACGATGCAACATTTATGACATGTTTTTGATATGTGGATACTGGATCAATGGTTATGTAGAGAAATTATGAATAAACTCCTTCATTCCTTTCGTGTATTATAATTGATTTCTGATGTAGAACTTTTGCGACTTATCAGTTGCTTCATTAGAACATAATATTTCAGTGATGACATTTCAAGAAATACCTCTGTTGTTTTCAGATTGATTGCACACTCAATCGTTCTTTTTCAGTAATATTCACAGCATATATATTACATATTGAATATAACTTAAATTCAAACACTTGAACTTATGATTTACACTTTATTGACTACATAGCATGACGCGTTTCGTCATTACAAACGACTTCTTCAGATGCTTACAGAATAAAAATCATTATTCTGTAAGCATCTGAAGAAGTCGTTTGTAACGACGAAACGCGTCATGCTATGTAGTCAATAAAGTGTAAATCATAAGTTCAAGTGTTTGAATTTAAGTTATATTCAATTATAATGGATTTACATCAAGTAAACGCCAATACTATTAAATATATTACATATAGTTACATTGCCAAATTTAACAAGTTACTCAGAAAAATATATAATTTTATATATCATTTGTATATATATATATATATATATATATATATATATATATATATATATATATATATATATATATATTTTCATTATCAGAGGAATATTTCTGGCTTAGCATTCGCTTCGGAAGTTTTAGTCTTCTTCACCATGAGGAAACCTCTGAAAAACTCATGGTAAGCCAGGTGATTCTAATAAGTGTGATTCATATTTACATATATATAATTACATATAGTTTTTTATATACTTATCCAGAATATGTATATTGTTGGTTCATTTGTGTGAAACTTCTTCTTCTTCTCGTGCCAACGCTTACAGCGTGTAGGCGATCATCAACTCATTCTATGTTCCGTAATTGCCCCTCCGTAGCTAGTGCGAATATATCACCCACGTTTTTCACTCCACACCAGTTCTTGATATCGCACAACCATGAATGCCGTTTTCGGCCTGGACCTCTTCTACCTTCTATTTTACCTATTAATATTTGTGTGTGAAACTGAAGGTAAATAAACCAACAAAATACATACTCTGGTTAAGTATATAAAAAACAATATGTAATTATATATATTTAAATATGAATCACACTTATTAAGAATCACCTGGCTTACCTATGAGTTTTTCAGAGGTTTCCTCATGGTGAAGAAGACTAAAACTTCCGAAGCGAATGCTAAGCCAGAAATATTCCTCTGATAATGAAAATCAATGAGTGAAGATACAAAAAAACTAATTTGATTTTTCTAAAAAATAAGTTTGACATTTGATATCTATAGTAACTCATAAATTCAATTATTCATTATTTTTGACAAAGTTGTAATATAACAACGAAACGTCAACAAAAATAAACTTTTTCATATCAAGAAAGCCTGTTATTGCTAAAAACTTTCAAAATAAAATATCTTAAACAGGCAATAAATCAATTTCAAGAAATATATATATATATATATATATATATATATATATATATATATATATATATATATATAACCATTGGATGCAAGAATTTGACAAAGCTACAATTGGCAAAGAAACGTCAGCAATTACTCAAATTGAAATAAAAAGATTCTGGAGCTTTGAAACTTCTTTATAACTATTTATTGCAGCAAAAACAATTTTCTGAGTTTTTTTTATAGTTCAACATATTCTTTCCCTTAAGCCCAATATATAGGCACTACTGAGTTGAGAATGTTTCCAAATAGTGTGATCGATGGATTCACCCTTTTGTATCCGTCTTCGTACATGTCAACAAGGAGACAGGAAACAAGGGCAATCAATCTCAATACGCCAAATGATAAAAAATACACTTTAAGTATCGAACAAATATTGAAACATTTACGTTTTCCATGATAAATAGACCATCCCTTCTATTCACATTTCGAAATATCTCAGAATATAACTGAGAAAATGAAAATACAAGGATGAATATTTCAGAATACTCCAGCCAAATTAATGAATAATAACAATTAAATACATATATACAAATTCAATAATTAGATTGATTACACTAATCACCCTATCCTCAGTTTTTCAGAAATTATTTGACCCATAGTAAGAAGTGAAAAATTCCTCTTTCATGTACTTGGTTATCATTAGTATTCAATATTAGTATTAGTAGTATTATTATTAAGATTTGTATACACACACACACACATATATATATATATATATATATATATATATATATATATATATATATATATATATATATATATATATATATATACGGTTGGTATTTAGGTGGGTTTAGTTCTTTGAAATTCATTTGGAGTTCTGTCTGTCAACAAGAAATTCAAAAGGACTTCCAACAAAAAGGATTACCCGTGTTGAAATCTCACTTAGAGCAGAGATAACAAGTAAATCCGACCACAAATGGCAGCATTTAAAAAGACAACCGTGCAAAAATGGTAACACTTATCCCCTAAACAAAACCTCTAAACCACCCTTCTTGACACAATACTAACTACATAAGGGCGATAGTCCCCGAAAAGATCCATTTCATTCAATAAATACGGAGGGCTATTATGTATTGTTACAGTAGCTATCCCCACTTGCCAAAAAGCCAGCCCCTTACAGTGACTTATAAATCCTCTTCTAAGCTTTAAATTTATTTTAGTTCAATCGTTAAGTGCATCGACATGTTCATCGGAAAAATGTGCAAAAATCGTGACATAGATAAATGTTCAAGAATATTCAGACCTTGGGATCTGGAAAATCAAGATTCTACTGTTTCAACGACAACAGAAGATAATTTCCAAAGAGATGAAAAAATTGCCTTTTCTTCACGAGAACCCATTTCAAAACTTGAAGATGTCAGGAAAGATTCAAATGATTCTAGGGTAGATCGAATAAGTGATCCAAATTCTATGGAAACCGCATCAAGATGTTTCGATTATAAGAATCTGTCTTGTAGCAATTTCGATGGAATTTCACAAGAAATTTTCAATAGAGTGCCTCCCTACTCGAATTATAACATTTCGGATATAACACAGAACAGTATTTCCCAAAATTTAGGATTAACCTCAAATGATTCAGTTTTATTGGAAAATATTGCTCAGGGATATGCGCTGGAAGAATATGTTAGAGTTTTAGAACAGGAACATCACACAAAACTTTTGAATTCTAAAAAAAAGAGGCCGAAAAAATACAAGTGTCCACATTGCGATGTAGGATTTTCTAATAATGGACAGCTTAAAGGTCACATCAGAATCCATACTGGTACGTATAACGCTTTCAATTATAATTAGTGTTATAATTCATTATTATCATACCAAATATCAATTATTATTTCTATATTTTCATCAGAAATATTTTATTATCTGTTATTCTAAAATCAATAAATAGTAAATATTCAAATTAAATATAGTTATACGAAAATTTACAGACTATATAGCATACTACTACCATAGATAATTCAAGAGTTATATTTTGTAGATTTCTTGGTTATTTTCATATCAGTAAGTAGATCTACGTGAGGAGGAAATTACTTTTCTTGATGATATATAATTATCTGTATGAACTTTGAAATTATTGCTTTGATTCGGGATATAATTTCGAGCAAACTGAAATGGAACATTTCTTTCAATAAGAATTGTAGGAATATATAATGATGTAAAAAATGTATTTCTGGAATGATTGTTACTAACATTATTCATTTCATTTCACTAAAACAACATCTTGGCTTACAATTAGCAAGTCGAAACAATTGTTTGTATCATAAATGATGGAACATTTTGCGATTTTTGACTTCGAACTTTCCGAAATACAAAATCAAAATTTTTAACAGAGAAGTAGCATTCCGAAATCACTTTCAATTAAATGTCAAGCATCATTTGATTCTTAAATGCCGAATAATCCTAATCATTTATGTAATTCAACTTGAATAATAGTCAATATATAATTCTAAAAAAAATGGTTTTTGCACACAAAACAAACTCTTAAAATATCCTTTGCACATTGTGGAAAAAGCGGCCCAAGCTGGAACTTGTTAACCAATTGGATATAAAAAATTCATTTCTTCTCAGAAAAAAAAAAGGGAGTTAGATTTTCCATTATATAATTTCCAGGTTGAAAACTATGCGCTATCGAAAAAGTTTTCAGTAAAACTCGCCGTGTGTTAAAACGGTTTCTTCGTATTTCCTGTGAAAATCGTTAAACCCTAAAATTCATTTATAGAATGTTTTATGGTAAAATATAATTGGTTTCGTGATAGTTTTGTGTCGTGACCAGATCGGTTACGTTCGGAATTTCCATATTTTCCATTTGAAATCTTAGCCCTGCGATTGTTATGGCATAAGAATTGTTGCCAATGTAGTGGCGACTACATTGGCATTATCAAATATACGAATATGAGATTGTATCGTTTTATTCCTACATTTGATGATTCAAATATTTGCTGGGTCATTGTGAAGTTTCAGTTTCTTATAGTGAGAATCGCATAAATAAGTTGGTTGTATTTGTAATTTGCTATGAGATTTTAATCACCCTATCGCCCTCATCAATAAATGATTATAAATAGGTAATGAATTAATTCAATCGTGTTAAATCAGAATGAAGTATATTATCTTGTCTGTCATTTTAATTCTAGTAAATTAGATTCCCGATTTAAAATTATCTAATCTCGGAAAGTACCTATTGAAAATCATAAATTAATTAATTGAAACTTGTCTGTTACTCTGGTAGTTCAACATTTCTTTTCATGAGACAATCATTATTACAACGGCCCTATATAACGACCTCATGAAAGGAATGGTAATCATATAGAATAAACAAATACATTACAAATTTTAAGAATTCAAACTCACATCAGAGTACAAAGAAAAATGTAATTAGTCCTACTCGATGGATTTCAAAGTTTTCGAAATAAACAAAGGAGGGACACTTTTTCATGAATTTTTCATATCTCAACGATTCTTACCATTCAATTTTTTTAATGAAATACTAACAAATGAAAAATGCTGTGACGAAACTTTCTATGACCAGAATATATAAATATTGTGAAAATTTACTTTGAGTTGAATTCAGTGTGAACTTGAAGTTTTAATTCATATTTGAAATCACAAACTACCTACTCAGTATTCTGGTGGGATTTTTTCCAACTGATCAGCTGAATTATCAACAACATTCAATAATTGAACGGATTTCAGTTAAACTGAAAATACTCAAAATTTATTTTCATTATTAAATATAGAAATTATATAGATATCTAACACATTATATAGCAGATGAGAACTTTAATTTCATTAAGTGGAGAAAATGTATTTTTATAGTTCCATGATTTCAGGTGAGAGACCTTTCAAATGTGACGAAAAAGACTGCGGAAAAACATTTACGAGAAATGAGGAATTGACCCGACACAAAAGAATTCACAGCGGTCTTCGTCCTTTTCCGTGCGGTCAGTGTGGGAAACGGTTCGGACGGAAAGATCACCTTAAAAAGCATTGTAGGACCCATTTCCAACCGAGAGGATTTTATGCTGTACCCGTAGTTCTACCATACGACGCTTGGACGTCGAATTACACATTTTTACCCGCAATTCCTAGTTTATATTAAGAATACCTAACTATATTGCAATTATTATGTACAAAGTAAAGAATTATATATTGTATTATAGATAAATTATTTACGAATAAGATATTTTGGAACTACTCGACTTATGTTTCTAAGACATTTATGTATCAGAAAAAATCCTTACCACCGAAAATCCTTACCTACTTAAAACCTAAATGTATCCTCAATACAAGGAAGAGAAATACTCAATTCGTTGAATTTGAATTTTCAATAAATACATTCATTTATTGATTTTGTTGAAACTGGTATCTGTTTCATGTTTCATGAAAAAAAAAACGAATAGGAAATATAGGTATTTCATACAATTCATAGATACAAGATTTTTATTTAGGTCGGGAATCACTGAGATTGTCACGTAACATTCACATCGTGAAATGAAATATACATAAAGATCAATAATAATTAAACTTCGAAATCAACTCTTTATCAATTTTAAATCTTCTTTATCTAGAACAAATGAAGAACTAAATATGAAAACATATAACCCAAGCATTTTGTAACTAATCATTTTATCATTCAGTAATTCTACTATATAAAAGTAGAGTTTTTCCAATTTTTTCTATGGAGTGATATCTACAACATTACTATAACTTTATTTCGATAATTTTTTGACGCATTTTTTGAAAAAATATTATAGCAGAGCTGATATGTGAAACATGAACGAGATGTCCCTCCTATCGTTCTAGGAATAAATATTAGAGAATATTGAAATTCTTGTGTACATTATTGGAACGTCAGAGAGTTCACTCTGACACAACGAGGTAGGTAGGTACTCTTCAGTTACGTCACGTTCAACAAACGGAAGATAACGACTTCAATACTCAAATATCCTCTTATGGATCATAAGTCAGAAATGAACTGTTAAGTCATATGCATATATAATGCTTTTTATCTCAAATTTTAGTAACAAGTTTCACAAGTCCTTATCAAATAAGATACAACATTTTACAACGCTAGTTTTTGAACAATTTCATCTAGTTTGAGGAATTTACCTAATTATTATAATATCTGATTATATATTAATGAAATTATCTAATTTATCATGATAAAAAATTAGATGTAGATTACTCTATATCCAAAATCATAGGAATCAATGAAAAGCTCATAAATACATCGAACATTGGAAGTTTTTCACCTCCTTATGAATTAAGATACTACATTTCACAACTCTAGTTTTTGAACAATTTCATTCAATTTGATGAAGTAATGCCATCTAGGTTGCAGTTGCAGAAACGCTCGCTCATCATTTCTCGTGAAGTTTCGTGACTACTTGAAACATGAAAGAAATCGACTACAAGAAAAAGAATTCTGGAGTTATCGTGATCATGTCATCGCCAGTTCGTAATAACCAGTTCTGCTGTAATGTTCTTTTGAATAATTCGTCAAAAAAGTATCGAAAAAAATTTTATAGTATACCTACCTTTATTATTGAATATTTACAGACTTTATTTTTTTTTATTCTTTTGATGATTACTTTCTCCTCTAAAATTTTTATACTTTCATAATCGACGCAATTCTTTTGCAGAGTCGTGGTCGTGAGACGCTAATGCCGAAGTTTTTTCCTTTCCATTCATTACTTTTCTGCTGTACATACACAAAAAAAAACACATAACTCTGTGTTTAAATTATTTTTTGTCCTATATATAACTTGTCCCATTAGATGCAAGGTATACTATAAATACCTTGACACTACAATTCCATAACACTGGAGTGCAATTTTTGGTTTTCAAGGATGATGATTTTATAGTTTTTGTATTTCACTTGGCTATTTTGAAATCTTGATATGTTTAAGATTTTTTTATGACATTGAATGTGAAGTACCTTTTTGAACTTTATGTTTTCTGAAACATCAAGTTGATATATTTTCTATTGTGGTTATATTGTTGCCCTCATCGAAATATAACAATTTTTTCATTGATTTTATAGGATATCTATATAATACGCGTTGTTTTGAAAATTTTTTGAAAATTGAAACAAGTGTTTCAATTTTTTGGAATTATGTTTCAATAATATCTTGTCAGAACTATGAGTCATTTTGCTTTCCAACTTTATTACAACTTTGGTTTTCTGCCTGATTGGATAGTTTGAAAAATAATCAATGTATCATTCCAGTTACATTACAAGTAAGTAGTACTATTCAGTTACTGTTGTGTACTATAAGGTGCTCATCAGTTGCGCCATTGGCCTAGCCATATAAATTCATTTTTTTGTTCTCATTACAGTCGATTCCTCTATATATAATTCACTACAAGAAAAAGAAATAATAGTTCTCGTGCTATATTATCGCAATTGTAGATAATACTACTTATAGATATTCGCTATCAAAGTACACTATAACTTTCTTTCGATTATTTTTGACAAATTAATCTAACGATTATATCAGAGCTGGCTATGTGAAACATGAACAATGCGATGTCTCCATTGACCTTTTAGGGATTAATGTTAGAGAATATTGGATTCTTGATTATCCTTCAAGGGATGAATGTTAAAGAATCTTGAAATCGATGCGTACATTTATTGAAAGCATGAGACAGTAACGGTTTCCTACTACAAGGTACTCATCAGTCATGCCACGTTCAACGAATAAACATTTATCCCTAGAAGGATAATGGAGATTCCAATATTCTATAACATTGATCGCTAGAAGAAAAATAGAGACATCGCATTGTTCATGTTTCACATAGACTATAACTCTGCTATAATGTTCCTTTGAATAATATGTCAAAAAAATTATCGAAAGAAATTTATAGTGTACTTTGATAGTACTCATTCATATATTCTCGAATTCGTTGGTGTATTTGCTCACATCAAAAGATAATTCAATATTCGCTATCGATAGAAACTGGAAATTGTTCAATCAAAAAAAATTTCGATTACAAAATTAATTTTTCATTTTGAAGTTACTGTCGATTAGTGAATTCAAAACCAGTGTTATCGATGAAGTTCCAACAGCAGAAAAATCTTTTCGCGATACAGTATCGAAGAAAGTCAGGATTTCCATTGTTCAGTGAAAGTTATGAAGTAACTGCGAATACAATGTTCATAATTTTTCATGAAATATCGAATAAAGTGTACAGTAAGAAATGGTAGACGGAGTTTTCGAAAAGATTTTCGAAAACTTTTCGTTCTCCGGAGACGGAGAACGAAATTTTCGCGAAATATGCTCACTTCACCCATATAAGTTGTTCGAGGTTTCAGCTATCAAGAAACACACAGTGAGTGAAAACGCAAAATTACATTTTTCATGTTTGTCATGAATAAAGAGACAACGCGATAATGGTGACTCGTTTTAGTGGCAACTTGGGGTTCACTTTAGTCATAAATAAAAGATGGCGTCGGGTCATCCCTTAGTGAAATAGGAAATTGAGATGCTTGCCTTATGTTCCGGTCCCAAATAAAACTCATTTGATTCACTCTTCTGATAAATAAAGAGGGATGACGTTGCAAATAATATGCCATTCCACATGCTGAATTTAAATATATGCTAATCCCACAAAAAGACTTAGATTCCCTACTTGTGAGAGAATAATGTGATGAACATTTGTGTCTATGTTTTTTCATATAAAAAATGTTTCCGGAATTAGTTTTTTACCGTCTCATATATACTTTACCTAGTTCGAAATATAATGTGCAGTCAGGAAATATTAAGTGATCGAATGTTTTAAAATTCTTAACTGATAAACGCTTAAGCACAACTGTTACGAATTTATTTGAAATATGTTCAAATTCAATTTTAACGAAAGGACAAGTGGAACATTTCAGGTACGGTTAGGCGAACCCCAACGCTCAGTAATGAGTCCTCCCTAATTAAACTGTGTGAACTATATGACAGTTGACATACAGGAATCGACAACGTGTTGCATGCTCTATGCGGATGACATTGCACTACTGAGCAAAACTGCCATTGGTCTTCAATAATGGCTTAACAAATCGGCATAGAAAATAGAAAAGCACGGCCCACGTAGGTAACGACATATGCATACACGGTACAGCAATGTCTAAAGTAGCAAGCTTCAACTTCCTTGGGTATGTCAAAACACTTGATGCCAACGTTGACAAAGATGACAATCATCGAATGAATACTGAATGGCTCAAACGGTTCTCACTGGCTGGTGTTCTATGCGATTCCAAAGTGCCCATCAAGATCAAGGGAAAGGTGTACAAGACAATGGTGCGACTGTCTGAAACATATGCAGCAGAAAGCTGGTGTACAAAAAAAGTGCACCAACAACAACTACACACCAATGAGATGATGATGTTGATGTTGAGATGGGGAGGGGATAGAGTACTCAATGAGTACATTAGAAGTTTCTTCAAAATAGTTCCGATTGTAGAAAAAGTTGTTTGCGCTAATGTGATCATATCCACATACGAAAAGAAGACTTCGTAGTTAGAATATACGCCAGATACCAAACACAATCAGTAGAGGCGGCCACCTGCCACCTGGTTGAACAACATCAACAAGGAGACGGACTAGAACAACCTGACATTTCAGATCTCTCAGAACAGAGTCCTCTGTTTTAACTTGAAAGGGAGACTCTAACCCAGATAAAATGAGAACATGGTTTGGAGAAAGAAATATATTGAATATTAAAATAATATTACAACGTTGGGTCGACATGTTTCGAGCGGTCAGCTCATTATCAAGACTGAAGATTTAAGATTGAGTCTTAATAATCAGCTAACCACTCAAAACATGTCGACTCAACGTTGTAATATTATTATATTCATAATATTTCCGTTCAAGGAGTTGAGCTTTTCAAAAAAAGCCATACCTATATATAATATATATATATATATATATATATATATATATATATATATATATATATATATATATATCATTAATCAGAAGGAGTATTGCCTGGTAATTTAAATGTAATTGTGTGGGTTATAGGCAAATGAAAATTTAACTCTTATGACGAACACATTAAGTTCACTGTGGAGATGGAGACAGCAAGATCTGTACCGTTTTTGGATACCAGGGTGGTTAGGTCCGAGGACAACATCATCAAGTTGGATTGGTATCAAAAGCCGTCCTCCTCTGGTAGATACCTTCACTTCCGTTCTCAGCACAATGTTAACATGAAGCTGAACATCATCAATCAATTTAAGAACAGGATTGTTAACATTGTCCACAGGGATTACTGTCGTGGCTCGCTGGCGCGTCTGGAGGTTATCTTGCTTGACAATGGTTATCCGAAAACACTTGTTAAAAAGTATCTATGTAATACAGTCACCAGACCACCGTCTCTCACTTCAACAGACTTGAATATGGATCCTAACACAGACACACAAGCTCCATTAGCCAGATACAGATCTTTACCTTATTTCACCTCACTCACAGCAAAGCTGTGCCATATCTTCGGTGAAATAGATGAGCTTAAAGTTGCCAAATATAATTTCATCACGGGCAAAATGGTTTTCACAAGACTCAAAGATAGAATACCACCTTCGTTAACATCAGACTGCATTTACAGTGTTCCATGCTTTGATTGTGAAGGAGTCTATATAGGCCAAACTTCCCAAACCATCAAAAGAAGAATAACTCTTCACAAGAGTGATGTTAGACTTCGCCCTGATAGATGTGCCTTAGCACTACATTCCTCACAACAGGGACATCGCTTTGACTTTGATAGTGTGGAGATACTGGATGTGGCTGCTAATTACCACAAAAGGATCTTTCTGGAAATGGTCCACATCAATAGTAACCCTAACAGCATTAATAAGAAGACGGACGTTTCCAGACTTAGCTGTATTTACAGTTACTTACTTTCACATCATTTTAAGTAACCTTCGCAGATATTCTCCAACCTTGTTAGACTTTTATTTGTTACGTGTGAGACATGACATTTGTAACTACGGTATTCCATTCTCTCACCTCTGTGTTCCTGTTTCGATGTCAATGTTCTCTGTGCTTCCTGTCAATTCATTCGATTGTTTCCAAATCGTTAATTTTGGTTATCATATGGAAACATTTTTGTATCTACAATTTTAATTTCTACTGATTATTGTTTTAATTATTTTAAATTCTTCTTATTATTTACTGTTTATTATTATTATTATTTTTAAATAACATATTCCTGTTGGATGGCTGTTGGCCATTCCTTTTATTCTTAGTTTGCCGTAAGTTGTTAAACACAATTTTTTACTAGTATAATTTTATGTAAATGTTTTTCAGAGTCCTGATGATGATTGTAATCACAATCGAAATATAGACCAGGCATCCAAATTGAATAAAACCTATTCATGGCCTTTCATTTGCCTATAACCCCACAACACAATTATATATATATATATATATATATATATATATATATATATATATATATATATATATATATATATATATATATAGTAAAGTGAAATTATTCGCGCTAATCATGCACGTACGGACATATTGTATATGAAAAATATTTTTATGTAAATTTGGAATCGAAATTACACCACAAAAGTTTTCAACCTCGACTGGGATACAAACCCAGGTCTCTCAGGTTTACGCCCTGTTGCTCTACCAACTAAGCTACCGAAGTCTACACTTCGCCATGCAATTCCGACCATATCTAATTACTCTTTTGTTCGCAAGCCAGACATCGACGCACGGGATGTCGTCTTTCAAACTGCACGAACGTGAGGAAACACCTTCCCATTCTCCCAGATGTATTTTCTAATAAACTTTCGTGGTGTAATTTCGATTCCAAATTTACATATAAATATTTTTTATATATATATATATATATATATATATATATATATATATATATATATATATATATATATATATATATATACATACATCTGGTCCAATTTCCATGCCAAAATTCAATTTACTTCTCAATGTATAGTTTCATAATAATAATCATACTTTCAACTTTCTGAAAACTATGAGCGACGCATCTAAAGAGTGTTTCGGGATTCTGATGATGGAATCAAGATTCCGGAAAATAGAAAAATTTAAATAAGATTGCCCAAGGGACCATTTAAGTGCCCCTTTTCTCTGAGAAATACACAAATCACTCACCTCATATCTTCTTGAAATATCCAAAAGTTTTTATGTACGCAGATGATATTAATATAATAATATATTAACATATATCAATATTATATTAATCATATTAATATTAATATATTGTATTCGATAAAATATATCAATATTAATATTATTAATATGAATATATTAGCTGACCCGGCGAACTTTGTTCCACCTAAGAGGCAATAAATGAGCAGACTTTCGATTTTATCAAGGGCAATTGTTTATTTGGATAATTTATGTATATTAAAAACGCAAGTATTTTATTTTAATGATTTGCCATGTATTTTAGTGCATGGATTCCACTGTTTAGTGAAGCATCTTGTGATAGATGTCATTTTTCGTTTTATTATCAGGTGCAAGAAAAAAAAAACGCAAATGGTCCTCTGACCCGTGAACATGCCACATATACTCGGAATTGGCCATAGGAAAACATAGATTTTTTAGATTCAGACCACATACTTTTAAGCATTGGTCGTGTGATTTGTTTAATGTCATGCGAATGCAAGTCGGATCGGAAATTGAGGTCGTTTAAACTCAAACGGCATGTCGGTCTGGATCCTTGGAATGAGAACTTCCTCACCTTCGAATTTTCTCTTGAGCATCGTCGTGTAAATCACATTGTTCATCAATTTTCTTATCACCAAACTCGTTCCGTTGCACAGTTTTGGTTGGTTTATGTTTCGAAGCATGATTACTACGGAGCCAACATTTAGTCGTAAATTGTGGGGTGGTAATCCCGGCATATCCAAGGAGTTTAAAAATTCAATAGGATAGTTGGTGGCGTCATCTTCATTTGTTAAACAATCAATTGATTTGAAAGAATGCAGTGAACCAATGATCTCGTTCTGAATTATGAAGCTTAAGTCATCTACATTTTTATTCTAAGCCGCCAAAATTGCTCGCTCTCTCAACCATTCCTTATTTTTGGGTTTAGTAATGATTTTTGGGAATACTTTGTTGATGAGTTCGTTTTCTGATGAGACAAAGTTACAGAAATTCTAAGTACTCGACCATTACCGATAGTCAATAATTGCTCAGAGAGAAATCTTAAGCAGTTGTATCGTTCTGTAATGCAACTCCAAAACATCTTCATTAATTATCATTAACTTCATTCCAATGCACGTTAATTTTTTTGTGCATTCATCTCAGATGCTGATTTTTGATTCTAATAAAACTTTGGCAATTGCGGAGTGGTTTGCAATATTACATGTTAGTTCTTCAATAGTTTGAAGATTTAACGGATATTTTAATGCTGAATGAGTCATCCGTACGCCATCCTTCTAACAATGTAATGTGGCTGCTTTTCCAGAAGAAGCAAACTGCGAGATCAAACTCAATGTTTGATCTCGCCCTTACAGTGGCTGAAACGTCTGACATGAGGAATGTCTTACCAGTTCCACCAGGAGCATCCAGGAAATATAAACCACCATCTCCATCATTAATTGCGTTCATCATTGTATCATCCTCTTGTTGGTGATTCAGCAGGGGTACATTCATTTGAACTATTGAATCTAATTCCTGGTGATCATATTCAAGTCAACGGAAAAGTTCCCGTTCAAATTCTTGATTAAATGCGTCATTTATTTCACGATTTGTCGCATTCATTCCTAAACTGACTAATAAATTACCGAACATGAGGTAACACATGTCTTCGATCAATATGAAAGTCTGATTATGTATCTACTCATTCATCTGAAGGTCGGGATTTCTTTTACTGACACGAATTTGATGTAAAATGCCTTCCAACATAATTATCCTTGCTGTGGTATATCACTTTTGTTATACCACGTATTATGTCACGTTCCACGGGAACGTGACAAAGAGTGTCCTATGTCCTTCCCCTGGTTCTAAGCTGCCCTTCGACCAATTTTCAGCCAAACCAGTTCAGCTGTTCTTGAATTATAAATGTGTAACTAACACGACTTTCTTTTATATATAGAAATATCAATAACAAAATTTGCGAACATTTTCAAAGAACAGCCTCAGAAGTGTCATTGACCTAAATTTAACAATTAATTGAAAATATTTTGAAAGAATATAATGTGTTTTGTTTTCAATACAGTAATTGTTCTTCATATGAATTTAATATTCGACTGCTTTATAATTATGTTCAATATATGTGTATTGAATGAAATTAGTGAAAACTTTTGTCATTGAAGTAAAAAAACCTAAGCTTGGATTAGCCGGGACCGAACCCGAGCCGCCCGCGTGACAGTCATGCATTATATCACAGAACCACTGATGCTTACTATTTTGTGCTAAAAAAAGTATGATTTCAACCAACTCATACAACCTTTCATAGTGACTGACGTTTCTTGTCAAGTTACACGGTAACGCTGCCGAACGGAACAAAAAGTATCCTGGCTCTAAGCTACCTCCCCACCAATTTTCAGCCATATCGGTACAGCCGTTCTTGAGTTATGAGTGGAGTAACTAACACGACTTTCTTTTATATATATAGATTTAATAGATGACCCGGAAAATAGTGGAGGACTCAGTGAAACAGAAACCCAAAATTGGATTATTCATGTAGCGGTTTGGCTTGAGAACAACAATAGGTATTACTTTAGGTATTTACTTTAGAATTAGCGATTTTCAGGAAATCTCATTAGTTGCCTGCAAATATAAACATTTTTCTCGGAACAACCAAGACGAATTCAGAAACTACTTTTCTGAGAGTCGCCCTGGACAATAAATTGAGACGGTACAGATATGTTGAGAATATGAAGAAAACAGTCAATTCAATGAGTTGTACATTGAGAGTTCAGTGAAACAGAAACCCAAAATTGGATTATTCATGTAGCGGTTTGGCTTGAGAACAACAATAGGTATTACTTTGAATACGGACAAAAGAGAATTAGCGATTTTCAGGAAATCTCATAAGTTGCCTGCAAATATAAACATTTTTCTCGGAACAACCAAGACGAATTCAGAAACTACTTTTCTGAGAGTCGCCCTGGACAATAAATTGAGACGGTACAGATATGTTGAGAATATGAAGAAAACAGTCAATTCAATGAGTTGTACATTGAGAGTTTCGTCGAGAAGTGTAGACTTAGAGGTATGTACCTACTCTAAACTATGGAAATTTATATTCGTTGCTGAGCTATGGCATAATGACCTACTAGGGCAATGGTTCTCTAGCTAACAGCTCTTTCAGCGCGAAAAAAACATAGCGGATATTTTTAGGTATATGATTTCGAGAATCATACCATGATACACACATACGTGTGATTAAACATATGATTATCTTAACGTTATATATATATATATATATATATATATATATATATATATATATATACATCGTAGATCAAGGATTTTTTTAATTGACTCTGGATCAGTTTATAAGAAACTACGACAAAAAATATATAAGTACGGAGGTATGTAGTGATGTTGAATTTTACGAAACATTTGTCAAGGTTAAAATTAACAAGCATTTTAAAGTTTATCATTGTAATATCAGAAGTTTATCGAAGGATTTTGAAGATTTACAGTTATTTTTAAATATCATAGGCCACGATTATGATTTCATTGTTCCAACTGAGACTTTTAGGTTATATGATTCAAATATGTATGGTTTAGACGGATATGATATTGTTTATAAAGAAGGTTGTCATAACAAAAATGACGGCGTGGTAATATATGTTAAAACAAAACTATTTTAACCAAATATTCGGGTGTCATTCTTGATTCCCGTTTGAAATGGGATGCACATATTAATAAGTTGATACTGAAGCTCAGAGGATTGATTCCTAGATTCAAATATCTGGCCTGTATAATTGGGAGTACTCACTTGAAAATGGTATATCAGGCCCTTAGTGAGTCACAAATGCGATATGGAATAATTGCTTGGGGATGCGCATATTTAACTACTTTGAACAAACTTAAAATACAACAGAAGTGGTTACTTAATGTAATGTACAAAAAGAACATGCTTTACCCGTTAATGAAACATACGTTCAACAACATAAGTGATTCGAAACGAATTGAACATGGTTTGAATACCAGATATAGTCACCTTTCTCTGGAGGTTCCTAAGTTTAAAAAATCAATTGGTCAACGTTCGTCAATCTATTTAGCGCCTAGAATTTTCAACATATTGCCTATATACTTGAAAGATATGGTCAATAACGTCAAAATTAAGAAAGCCTCAAAGAAATGGATATCTCAGGTGGGGATGATCTATTGTAATACTTTGATAAATGGAAGATTAGGTATAAAGTTGAATGTATCAGATAATTGTAGAGATTAAGATTGAAATGTACAAAATAATATTTACTGTATAAATAATAATATACAAAACAATATTTACTGTATTAAAAAAAAATCTTTCACTACAGGTATTATACTTTTGAGAGGGTTAACAAAAATTTTTCTTGTCTTTGTTCATATCTAGTTGATACAACCAGGAGAAGCATGTTAACTTATTCTGTTAATTATATGCAAATTTCTGTTAATTATATGCAAATTTCTGTTAAAATTTAGAATTTGTAGTATAAAGTGTATATGAATATGAATAAAGATTATTATTATTATTATTATTATTATTATATATATGAAACAATAAATTGTAAAGAATCATATGTATGCAGAAATTGAGTATGAACAGGACCGTTATGGAAGGAAGTAAGGATATTTGTATGTAACTTAATTTATACCTTATTGCCCTGTTCTCTCTTCATATTGCATTTGATTATGGAGTTAAAGATTGTGAGATTGTTATTATTAATGAACTTCTGCTTTTCAAGTTAAACTAAACATTATCTTCTCAAAGATAATGAGAAAATATAATATTCTGAAACTTTTGTAATGGGTAAGGTTGAACTCAAAGCAATCTGATATCGCTTTGAAGAATTATTGCTACCTGCTTGATGTCCTTTTACTGTGAATAACTAGTAAACGCCCTCATATTTTAACAATATATATGGGATCAGCACCTGTGCTAGTCTTCAATAAAAAAGTACAAAATCCTGGGAACTTACGCATTTTTTTTGTGACTCTTCGATTCGATGGTCAGCGAGATACGCTTTAATACCCTTATCGTACTCCGGGATTTCGAGAATTCATTCAAGTATAAAAAATTCAATGAAAGAATATAGTAGATTTGTGACGTTTCTGAAGATTGAATGCTGGTCCGAATTATATTCTATTTCTGAACAACTGAATTTTATTGGGGGCGTTTATAAGCATTCTTATGAATGTTGTTGTAGACAATTGTTGTAGAATATTGTTCGTTTTTTTTCTACCTACCAGAATATGATTGATTATATGTTTCTCATTCAAATTTTTTTTCAATATTTATTATAATGGATCAATGGTTGTTACAAGCTCTGATCAATCAGAATAAAAGAACGTATATTTATAATAGGGAAATCATCGACGTGAATAAATATAGGTGTATTTAAATCGTACTCAGTTATCAAAGGTACCAATTAATGTGTTTCAATGATTACAAGATCTATTCCTTATTTATAAAAAATTTCGTATCTCAGTATTTTACATCTACTCATTTTTTATATCATGAAATATTAAGTAAATGAACATGAATATATATATAATATATAGATTTATAAGAAAGTCGTGTTAGTTACACTATTTAAAACTCAAGAACGGCTAAAGTGATTTTACTGAAGATTGGTGCGAAGAAGGTAGCTTAGAACCAGGAGAAGGACATAGGTATAACGTAAACGTGGTATAACAATAAGCGTATACCACAACGATATGTCGGAAGACATTTTACATCAAATTCGTTTAAGTTCAAGAAATCTCAACCTTTAGATGAATGAAGACCATAATCGGGCTTTGATATTGATCGAAGACATGTGTTACCTCATGTTCGGTAATCTATTATTCAGGTTATGAATGAAAACGCCAAATCTTGAAATGAATCGGCGCATTTAATCGAGAATTTGAACGGAGAAGTGAATATGATCACCAGGAATTAGGACAAATAGTTCAAATAGGTAGTATGTACCTACCCCTGTTAAATCGCCAAAAAAAGGTTATGATACATTGATGAAGGCAATTGATGATGAAAATGGTGGTTTATATTTCCTGGATGCCCCTGGTGGTAAGACGTTCCTCTTATCAGTAGTTTTAGCCACTGTTCGTGCGAGATCAAACATTGATGTGCATTGGAAGCACTTCACCGAACATTGAAAGGTCTACACAATGACTCGATATAATTTGAAGGCGCAATGACTTTACTGTCAGGAGATTTCCGCCAAACACTGCCAGTAATTCCAAGATCAACTGCGATCTAATCTATGGCGCTAAAAATCTAGCACACTTAACTCTGACCCTATAGCATCTTTCCATTTATAGCGTTGTGGCTATATTATTCTATACGTGGAAATATCAAACGACACTTTTATTGAAAATATATATATTTGAGATTATTAACAAGGAACGAACTATTGAACAAGTGGTTGTTGTTGTTACTCGATGCAAGTTAGAATGTTAGATGTTGAACATAGATCTGACTGTCAGAGAAGAGCTCTGACAGAAGAAGAAAAAGATTGTTGTTGGTAGCCCTTTTTATATGTTGACAGTTGAAGTGGGGCGTCCCAATGTGATCACAGAATAGTAATACTATTCTGTGATATGTTTTCTTCCATCGAATGACAATGACAATTCCCTACAGAACTCCCCCCCTAGTGGCGGAGCCAGGAAGGAAATTAATAAACAAATAATAAGTTTGTTTATTAATAATTTAATTTTTTATTAACAATTTAAGTCATGAAATATTATGTACAATTAATGGAATGTTGAAATGTTTACATATTGAGATTGATACATGATATTCATGAAAATGATAACTGTTTTGCTGCGAACTGAAAAAAACTACACTGAAGAACTTATCACTATTCACTATTGTCGATGATTTTGAGTGTCCCAGCGTTGGGTTGTTAGAACGGTTGCTGAATCAAGGAGTCCAATTCTTGAGGCACAAACACTTTAGGTTGATGATCTCTGGAAGGTACTGGGCTTTGATGACATCTTCTAACTGAGTTTGTCGACAAAAGTGTTTCGTTTCAATTGAATTCATTGAAGATAGGCTTCCAAGGACTGTGGGGAACCATATGTCTGATTTTCTCGTTGTCAAAATAAGTTTGGACAAATGTGTCAGGGAACGTACATGTTCTTGAGCCTTAGTGATGAACAGACAGGGTTTTCAACGAGTTTCTGTAATTCTTCATCTACTGACTGATGTTCGAATGCTTATAATTTAGGAGTTGGACAATCAATGGCAGAAATTTTACTGAATGCATCTGCTACCACATGTGACTCGCCTTTGCTGCGGCAAATGTTGGTAGAGAAGGTGTCAGGCTAATGTCTAGCCTGATGAGGTGAAGCTTTATCTACATTCTGACTGGATGCGAAGGTTGATAGTCAGTGAATATAGTAAAGTGCTTACCTTGAAGTAGATCTCTTATGTATTTGATTGCTCTCTAAATGGCTATACTTTCCTGATCATAGGTGCTGTATTTTACTTGAGCTTGTGACAACTTTCATGAATATAAAATCAACGGTTTCCTTGGTTACCTTTGAATTGTTGAATGGCTTGTTGAAGAGACTAAGATTTTGTTGTTGACTGAATCGTCTTTGCATTAAATGGTGTTGCTGGCTGAATCTTCTGTTCAAAGCATTTCGGAGTTATCATGTTGACCTTCAGTAGTTTTTTTTGTTTGTTGTGGAATGTTTTGTAGTTGTTTGTTTCAGGCTGCTTCTCTGACAGTCACTTCTTGAATTACTTCCTGTTGATCGAATGTTGGGCACTATTGTCGTGGAACATCTTGTTGTCTTCGTTTCTTGAAAAAAAAAAAATAATTGTGAATTGATTGTTTTTCAATATTTCCACTTAAAATCACGTCGGGGTCACCAATTTATAGGTGTTGTTGCTATATTATTCTATACGTGGAAATATCAAACGACACTTGTATTGAAAATATATATTTGAGATTATTAACAAGGAACGAACTATTGAACACGTGTTTGTTGTTGTTACTCGATGGAAGTTAGAATGACAGATGTTGAACATAGAACTGACTGTCAGTGAAGAGCTCTGACAGAAGAAGAAAAAGATTGTTGTTGGTAGCCCTTTTTATATGTGGACAGTTGAAGTGGGGCGTCCAAATGTGATCACAGAAAAGTGATACTATTCTGTGATATGTTTTCTTCCATCGAATGACAATGACAATTCCCTACACATTTTTCTATTTGATCCTAACATTGCATCTTCCATACTTATTGGTTCTTCTTTTCGTAAAAATCACATGTCTCCTTCGCTTGTGTCAATCGTTCATCCAAACTGGTCTTCTAATATTCCCCTCTTCCTATTATTTTATAACTATCTGCATCTTCTTCATCTAAGATCTCCGATGGTTTATCATCCTGGTCCAGTAGTATATATTTTGCATTCTTTAAGCCATTATTATTCTTATGTTCTACATTATCTTCAGGTGTTTGATTTTGTTTTTCACTTTCATTATCAAACTTGTTTTCATAGTCTAGTATTAAAACATCTGTTTCACTTTAAGGATGAGTCACTTTGCTTTCAGGAATAAATACTACGTCTTTGTGTATTTCTATTTTATTTGTATCTGGTGGGTATACCAGATACAAATTTTGTATCTTTTGTTTCTTCAGTGTATCCCATAAACGTAGCCAATCTATTCTTAGGATCCAGTTTGAATCGTTTTTGCTTTGGTACATGTACAATAACTTTTGAACCAAATTCTTTAAAAATTTCAATGTTGCAATCTTTCTTAAACCAAACCTGATATGGACTACTATTATTCTGAGGACTATTTCCTGCACAGTTCAATGAATAAATTGACGTATGTGCAGCCTATTCCCAATAATATTTATCTAAACCTGATTTATGCAATTTCTGCTTTACCGTTTTGCTGTGGAGTCTAAGCACACGATTTTTGATATATTATTCTATATTTTTCACTTATATCTGAAATGTTTTTTTTTTAAAAATCGAGTCCATCATCAGTTCGTATAATTTTCACTTTATTATAGGTACTACTCACATTCGTTACCATTTTAATAAAAATTTCAAGTCTTCTTTCTGCTTGAGACTTTCCAGAAAATGAACATGTCTGTAACCTGAGAAATCAACTTTTAGCAAAAGAAAGTATCTTTACCCTCCAAGTGAGTTATCTTCAAATGGTCTGCATAAGTATCCATGAATTAATTAACCAGTTTCATTGGCGCTGGAATTATTTAATGGAAAAGGAAGTCTATGCTCTTTACCAGCAAGATATTCAATGCAAAATAGTTTTGCTTCATCTTTGAATGGTATATGATTTAGTTCTAAAGTTTTCTCAATTTGTTCAAAGTTGATATGTGCTCTTGTGTCATTCGTGTAAGCTTATCATAACATCACAATGTGATGAATACTTTTCCTCGTGTTTAATTGAATGTCAATTTTAAATTGCATTGTGTATAGTTTTTCATGTCTTTCTGCAATGACTCTTATTCATTTTTGTCTAATAGTTCATATTTATTTTTAGCGAAATGCATCTCATAATTTTTATCTAAGGCTGTACTCAATGACAATAAATTTACAGCCAACTCAAAAGTACTATACAGGTATGTTTAGTACTTTTTTAAATCCCTACTCACCCATTCTTTACAATTCCATACCTTCACGTTTACTGTACCTATCTATACCTTGCACTTCTTATGTACCATTTCTCATTTTAACGTATCTTTTATCTGTTAATTTCAATATTGATATAAATTGATCCCTATCCTAACGCATATGTTCCGTAGCTTCACTGTCCATCCATCAATTACTGATTCTCAAATTTTTTTTTCCTAAAATTTCAGCAACGATAGAGCAATTTATTATTGTTGACTTACCAACAAAAGCTTGTCACTTGATTTTCTATCTTCAGAATTATTATTATTATTAAACCAACAATCTTCTGTTCCATGATTCGTTTTCTTATATTATTTGCACAATTCTCTTTCCTTTCGCAGTTTGCCTTAATATAACCTGATTCATAACATCTATAACACACAACTTTGGATCCTTTGGTTTGCTTTAAGTTCTGATTTTTAAATGATGCCACATTTTTATCTTCTACTTTATTTTGAGGTTTACTCTTGTAACCCACTTCTGCACACAAACTTGCCACTGAATTTTCAGTTGTTTCTCACTAGTGGATTCCCATGCACTGGTAAACTATTGAAAGTGTTCAGGGACTGTGTAAAGAATCTTCGCTATCATCATATCATCGAAAATTTCTTGATGTAATTGTTGTAATTTGAATACTATATTTCTAATATGACTTACGTTTTGCATTATATTGTCAAATTCAAAACCATGAAAGTCCATGAGCAGTTTCTGTTTTAATTGAGTAGTTTTTCTTCTGTAAATGGATTTCACAGAAGGAAAATATAGCGTCTCGTTATCCCTTTGGCATCGGTACACATTATAATATGGTTTTTACCACTCTATCTATTGTTTTAACAATATAAAAATGACTGTGCCGTACCTTTATTACCTCCTGATCCGTACCACACTCGGATAACAGTTCGCTTCCATTTACGATACCCCACAGGTTCTTAGATTTGAAAAGAATTTGTATTTCAAAGTATTTTTTTCTCAGAATCAATCACGATAAAGAATTATAGTGAAAATAAAAATGACTTTAAAATTATACACCTGCATATTCAGGGTCTGAAAAATAAACTAAATGTACTTGAAGTATTTCTTATGACAAATAATATCGATATCTTATGCATAAATGAACACTGGATGTTGAAAGAGGATACTTTTTATCTGAACGTTCCAAATTATACATTAGTTACACATTTTCGTCGCAAAAATACTATACATGGTGGTTCTTGTATATATGTAAGAGACTCGTTGTTTTTATGTATACATATTCTCAATGTGGGACATTTCTCCATTGGGGTCATGTGGAAGTACATGGAATATCTGTAAAAACAAAGAACTGTACTAGGGTGCTGAATGTTTTGTCTGTATATAGGCCATGCTTGAGTAATTTCGTTCGGTTCATAGACTGCCTCTCTTCTGCTTTGAGGAATCTTGTTGTTGGCAAGAGTTCTTTATTTATTGCAGGTGATTTATTTAGTGCAGATTTCCTTTCTGATTCACTGAATAGAAATATTTTGTGTGATTTTATTTATAGTTTTGGTTTGTCTAGTAATGTATCTGAGTATACCAGGGTTTTCACGAATAATGCAGGTTATACCTCTAGATCCTGCTTAGATTATATATTGAATAATTTAAATTCTGAACAATACAAAAGTCACGTTGTGAAGTCGTTTCTCAGTCTGGAGCTGTCCTGTTTGTCTGAGGATGCACCTGTGCCTGTTTGCAGACTTCATTGGACCGATGAAGGCCTTGCGACCTTCAAATATCTTGTTGGGAGCTATGAGTACTGGGATCAGATTATAAACACACCAGGTCTTGAATTGGCATTTGTTGGAGAGATAGATGTGCTAAATGACTTTCTGGAGAAGACAACTCCTATAGTCAAATCTGGGAATTTCGAGAATAAGAACATTTCTAAGCCGTGAATAACAAGGGGAATTATTGATAATGGAGGATATTTGAAAAATTTGTTCTGGTAGGTTTCTCAGTCTGCTTCTGCCGAAATAAAGTCGGAATATAAAAGAAGACTGAGAGACCACAAATTACAGATCGAGAGGTCTAAGCAATTGTATCATAAATTTGGAATAAAGAAGTCTAGGAACAGAACTAGAGAGTTATGGAAGATAGTGGGTGAGCAGGTAGGGTTTAAGGATTTCAGTCTTCATGAATCTGAAATGCAGAAGACCCTGGAAACTGAGAGTTCAAAAGTTTCTGATATCTTCGTAAAATATTTTGTATCTGTGAGACGTACAATGTGGTGTGATTATTTCGGAACTAATATAATTCTTTCACCCACAACATGCGATTTTTCATGTAAATCTTTGTTCTTGAAACCCGTCAATGAGTGATCCCTGCTGCGTATGATAGATGATATGAAAGCATGCAGCAGAGTTGGTTTGGACGGCCTCAGTATCAATATTATTAAGGCTTTTGTTTCATCTCTATCCCACTGAATCCTGTAGAAAATATTTCATAGAAAATAAAATACAAACTCTTCCCTCTATATTCATCCTCAAAGCAGCTATGTATGTGGGGCAAAATTTGTCTATTTTATTAAGCTAAGGGTATCATAGGAGGAGTGCCTAATATGAGAAGAGTTCCAAATATGTCTCTGTGGCCATTTGCAATAAATTACCAGCTTATATATTACTGAAAAACTTCGAGAAAGAACTTAAATTATTTTTATTTTGTAGAGCATTTTATACGCTTCAGGAATTCTATTCAACATAGGTGAATTCTGATCCTAGTTTTCTTTTTGTGTGAATGTAATATATCTGTCTATACATTCAATTGTTTACTATTATATCTATTTGACATGTACATGCTCATTGCAGCCTAAGTAAGAATAAAAATATCATTATTATTATTAACAATTTATATAACACGGCACTATTGAAAATTCTATTTTCAATTACTGTGGAGTTAGTCCGAAAGTACATTTGTTTATTGAATTTTAAAAATGAGTACAAGTATTCCCAAATGCATTGGGTTCAAATATTATTGCATTTTACGTGTTTAGTAGTTGAAGAAAGCAACGACACTGATTGTGTTTCTCAACTCTTTTTCAAGTGTATTGTTTCCAAACGTGTCTTTTCAAGGGCCCCGCGCGCTTCTTGAATTGCATAACGTTGGCAGAAATTTTATCACTAACGAAAAGAGAATGAACTCATTTCGTGTATTTGCAGTGATTTTTTGGTAAATAGGAATATGAGCCATTAAACAGAAGAACCAATCAGATATATATATATATATATATATATATATATATATATATATATATATATATATATATATATATATATATATATATATATAAATATATAGCTCATAATGTTAGCCGAATATTTCAGCACCCTTCTCAACTGCAATCCACCCCAAAGAAAACTTAAGTTCGACTTTTCGGGGTTTACGCATCCAGAATCGCAAGCCCCTGATATGCAAGAGTTTACGGCAATTATCAAGCAACTCAAAAACAACAGAGCAGCAGGAGAAGATGGGATTATTGCGACACTCTGGAAACTGAACGATACTACTATGACGCAAAAACTTCATCATTTAATATAAGAAATCTGGAAAACGGAACAGATACCAGAGAATAGGAAATGCGCGGATACATCCATTGCACAAAAAGGGGGACAAAATGGATATCAATTATTACAGGGGAATTTCCTTACTCCCGATTGCGTACAAAACACTTTCTAAAGCACTCCTAAACAGAGTAGAACACCAAGCGGATCCACTAATTGGGGAATACCAAGCTGGATTCAGAAAAGGCCGATCATGTATGTGCTGAACAGATCTGGACTTTGAAGACAATATTACAGATGAGGAGATGTAGAAATACAGTGATCACATTCATTGACTTCAAGAAAGCATATGATTCGGTAGACCGCGAAACCCTTTTTGAAATCATGAAAGAATTTGGAATCGATCGAAAGACCGAACAATTATAGAACAGACTCTTACAGGTACAACATCCATGGTAAAATTTATGGGCGAAGTATCAGATCCGTTTGAAATCAAAACCGGTGTGCGACAGGGGACGGACTTTCGCCAATTCTTTTCAATATTGTTTTAGAAAAGATCATTAGGGAATGGGAACTTCACATAAAGGGCATACAAGTGGGTATCAAAAAAGAAAATAGAATAAATGTCAAATGTCTCGCCTTTGCATACGATATTGCTATCATCACAGACAACAGAACTGAAGCCATTCGCACCGTAGAAAAACTACATGAAATTGCGCAGAAAACCGGATTACAAATTTCTTATGATAATACCAAATACATGGAAAGAAAATCAAACAATAAATATTCTCTTATGACAAGACATGGTGAAATTCTGCAAATAGGCCATTTTAAATATCTCTGGGAAGTTATACAGTCATCAGATTTAAACCGAATCGCTAATGAACAGAGAATTACCAAGCTCCAAAGGGCCTACAAACTAACATGGGCTCACTATAACAAAAAGTCCATTTCGAGAGGCGCCAAATTGAGGCATTGTAACACAACGATTCTTCCAGAAGCAATCTACGCAGCTGAAACAATGGTTATTGGTGGCCATTCAAGAATTAAAGAAATAGAAAAACAAGAACGAAAAATTCTCAGAAAGATTCACGGGCCAATCAATAGAAACGGTATTTGGATGAAAAGACCTCAAAATGAACTGTATCAAAAGACGAATACGATAACGGAAGAAATCAGAAAACGACGAGCAAAGTTCTATGCACATGTCTACAGAATGAAACAGTCCAGAATACCGAAGAAACTACTCAATATAATTATGAATAGTAAATACGGAACAGAGTGGCTAAAAGAGGTCCAAGAGGATCTACAACAGATCAATATAAAAAATCTCGAAGATCGCACTGAATATCGCTATAAAATCGCACATATAAAGTTCAAGCAAAAAGTAAATCGTCAACCTGGAGTAAAGTGGACAGATGAACGGAAGAAAGAGCATTCAGAGACGATGTAGCGTTTTTGGGAGGCAAAAAAGATGAAGCAAAATTCCTAATGATTGCGAATTCAAGTTCAGTCGCTCTCCTCATGGGGAACAATCGAAATAATAATATATATATATATATATATATATATATATATATATATATATATATATATATATATATATATATATATATATATATATATATATATATATATATATATATATATATATATATATATATATATATATATATATATATATATATATATATATATATAAATGTTGCTTAGATTATCTGTATCAGATTTTTCATTAATAGGTACCTCTTTTATGAATCATTTCTAGGAAAAAGCATTTGTTTCAATTATTAGAGTAATCTAAAATTCTTGACATTAGATGTCTTGTACTTGATGAGTTAATGCAGAAGAATTTCTTGTTGGTAATTCGGCCATAACTTTTATGAGAAATGATCCTTGAATGAAGGTTTTGTGATGATTCGAATTTTAATTCTAGCGGATGTTTTGTGCGAGTTAATAATTATTGTACTGTTAATGTATTGTTTTGAACTATTTTTATTTCATTATGGAATAATTTGATCAGTTTTGGTGTTAGACATGAGGTAAAACACCGAATTTTAAATTTTCAGGGCCAATGTTGCTGATAATTTCCTGGTTTGTTTTCATTATATTGCTGCAAGCTCTCAATAATTTATCGATCAGTTCTAGTGGATAACTATTATTAAGCAGAATTCTCCCGAATATTGATATTGATTTTTCTGGTACAATTCGGGATGGCAAATATTTCTATACGTCTTTTGAACTCTAGTACGAAATCCTTTTTCGTTTTGAATGGATGGTACGAAAGATAATTTATATAACTTCCAGATTTTTTCTTTTGGTCAAGCATTATAATGTTATTTTTATTATCACTGAAGTATCTAGAATTAGAATGCTATCATTATTTTCTATTTCGACGGTAAATTTTATAGAGGGGTGATATTATTGAGAGCCTATAGCAATATAATGTGAACAAACCAGGAAATTATCATCATCAACAGCCCTGAAAATTTACCATTCGGTATTTTACCTCTTATACACAATCTGACGTCAAAACTGATCAAATTATTTCATAATAAAATAAAAATATCTCAAAACAATACATTAACTGTAAAATCATTATTTACTCGCACAAAACATCCGCTAGAAATGAAATTCAAATCAAGTGTCGTATACAAAATTTTTTGTCCAAATTGCGATTCTCTATGGATAGGTCAAACATCACAAAACCTTCATTCAAGGATCATTTCTCATAAAAGTGATTGCCGAAATACCAACAAGACGGATTTTTTTTGCGTTAACTCAACACGTACAAGCATATTTCGCGTATTCATATTTCACAATATGAATTACAATGTCACAAAAATTTTAAATTACGCAAATATTTACAACAAACGCCTTTTCCTAGAAATGGTTCACATAAAAAAGACATAAAACTGTACCTATTAACAAAAATTCTCATACAGATAATCTGAACAACATATATATGAATCTGATTGGTTCTTCTGATATCTTGATATCCTATTTACCAAAAATTCGCTCCAAATAAACAAAAAAAATTCATTCTCTTTTCCTTAGGGATAAAACTTCGGCCAACGTTATGCAATTTAAGAAATGCGCCCGCCGGCCCCTTGAAAAAACAAATCTGGAAACAATCCACTTTAAAAGGTGAATTGAGAAATACAGTCAGTGTCGTTGCTTCCTTCTAAACTACTAAACACGTAAAATGCAATAATATTCGAACCCAATGGATTGGGGAATACTTGTACTTATTTTCAAAATTGAAGTACTCTTTTAGAGATTACTTATAGATATTTACCGGTGTAGAAGATATGTGAAAGTTCAATGCTTGGTGTGTCTGTAATCTGAGAGATGTTTTCTACTGATTCCTATAGATAGAATTGTGTATTGTTCATTACTCTACGGTATTCCAATTGGAGTCACAAAAAGTTGCTTGGGGATTGAAATCGTTGCCTCACTTCGATGGACGTGGTGCGACTGACGAGTTCCTTGCAGAACGAAACATATGCCTCGCAGTTCCATCAGGTGTGGCATCGATTTCAATATTTCTCAATATATTCAACATTTATCCCTTGAAGGATGATGGAGACATCACATCGTATACGTTCACATATTTAGCTCTACTATAACATATTAATAACTATATATATATATATATATATATATATATATATATATATATATATATATATATATATATATA
The DNA here is from genome assembly GCA_030704895.1 of Henosepilachna vigintioctopunctata. Taxonomy (NCBI): domain Eukaryota; kingdom Metazoa; phylum Arthropoda; class Insecta; order Coleoptera; family Coccinellidae; genus Henosepilachna; species Henosepilachna vigintioctopunctata. The sequence continues at coordinate 2,632,817 of JARQZJ010000007.1, forward strand.
TATATATATATATATATATATATATATATATATATATATATATATATATATATATATATATATATATATATATATATATATAATATAATATATAAGAAGGCCTGATATTTATTCCTCCTTCAAGGTGACATTACCATTTGAATCATTGGATCAAGCAATGAGTCCGTCCTTCTGGCCAGAAGGTGTGACAATCAAGAGGTTTTTTCTGAAGCGCAGGCAGACAATAGTCGCCTCCTGAAACCCAAAACCAATGTAAACACTTCTGCTATCGCATTCAAGCCCAACACGTTGAATGTTACACATTTGAATATACAATGTCTAGCAACGTCTTTTAACGGCCTAGAAAAATTTCTTAAAGATGATAATATTGATATACTTGCCCTAACAGAACACTGGCAGACTACGGATCAACTAGAAAAGTTTCAAATTACTGGGTACAAGCAGATTGCTAGTTTCTGCAGATTAAAAAACAAACATGGGGGTTGTGCTATATTCAGCTGTGATCGTCTGGACTGCAAACCAAGACCAGACATTGGGAAGCTATCAGTTGCAAATATTTTTGAGTGCTCTGCAATTGAATGTAAAATAAATAAAAATTTCAAGTTAATAGTCGTATGCATTTACAGACCTAACACTCAGCCAGTGGCTAACATCAACATTTTCTTTGAAAGGCTGTTGTTGGTACTGGAGATTCTGAATGGTGAATGTGATATCAAGTTCATTATAGCAGGCGATTTCAACATCGATGTACTCAAAGGAGAGAGCAACGAAGTAAAGATGCTGAAGTCAATACTTGACACACACAATGTTGTTATAAGGATCTGTGAGCCAACACGAATAACTTCTCACTCTTCAACGTGTAACGATAATATTTTCACAAACATATCGGAGGGCGTTACTACCGTTTCTCAACCACATTTATCAGATCATGCAGCACAGACTTTCAGGCTTAGTGTAAATATGGACAACCATACTTACACAAGAATGCAGAATATACGTATATACTCAGAGAATGCACTGATGAAATTTGAAAGCATTATTATGAAAATAAATTGGGATGAAATTTACTCATACAAAACCTGCCAAATCAATGAGATGTGGGAGTACTTTTTTCAACAAATCAAACAAGCATTTGAAGAGTGTTTTCCATTTACAGAGGCTTCCAAAAATAGATCTACTAAAAATACCGTAATGAATGACCCTAATATTAAATTATTGAAAAATCAATTGGATATATATTACCTCATCTCCAGATACAATGCGAACACTGTTGAAATGTATAAAAAGCTAAAAAGACAATATGATCTGACCATTTCCAAGACTAAACAAGCCTACTATGCTGAAAAAATTAACAAATCTGACAATAAATCAAAATCCACGTGGCATATTGTAAACACACTACTCAACAAATCAAGTGCACAATCTAAAATGTTGGTACCATCAGGTGATCCAGAAGAAACAGCTGATAGATTTAACAATTATTTTATTAATGCTGCCCCAGATTTATGTAAAATGCTCCCTGTCAGTAATGAAGGTGTAAATATGCAATATTTGGAAAACTCCTTTTACGTTTTCGAAGTGACCACAACAGAAATAGAAAATGTGGTTAAACATCTAAAAAACACAACAACTTGCGGACATGACGGAATTCCAAATAAAATCATTAAAAGATCAATAAAATATATTGCAGAACCTCTTAGGTATATCATAAACATGTCCTTCATAGAGGGAATTTTTCCAGACAAACTAAAGATTGCTATTATAAAACCAATTTACAAGAAAGGACCTATCGACGAACCAGACAGCTACCGACCAATAAGCATACTATCATCTTTTTCGAAAATCTTTGAAAAATTACTGGCTAATAGACTTTTGAGTTTCTTTAAGAAATTTCAAGTCTTCAATGAAAACCAACATGGATTCTTGCCAAGCAGGGGAACAGAAACTGCAATTTTGGAACTCACTCAATCTATACTGATTGCCCTGGAGAAAGGAGAAATCCCAATTGCTCTTTTTCTGGATCTATCCAAAGCGTTCGATTGTGTTGAACATGAAAGGCTTCTTACAAAGTTGAATTATTGTGGAATAAGGAACAAACAACTTGATTTACTCAAAAGTTACCTGAAGAATCGAGTCCAGTATGTGAAGATTGGTACAGATGATGGTTACATCTCCAAGTATTTAAACACTTCAATGGGAGTTCCACAAGGCAGCATACTGGGACCTCTTCTCTTCATACTATACATCAATGATCTTCCAAGGGTATTGCCACATAATGCAAATACAACCATATATGCAGATGACACAAATATAGTTATCACAGCGACGAACGAAGCTGCTGCAATGCAGGATTGCAAACATTCTTTCAAAGTTGTTAAAAATTGGTGTAATCAGAACCGGCTTATTATCAACGTTAACAAGACAGATTGTATATTCTTTCAAACTGACCGATCAGTCCAGCGTGCACCTCGGTCTTTGACACTGGAGGATATTGAATTACCAATAGCTTCTAGTGCCAAATTTTTGGGAGTATATCTGGACTGCAAACTAAAATTTAAAGAACATATAGATTATTTGACTAGGAGACTTTGTTCTATATTATATTATATATATATATATATATATATATATATATATATATATATATATATATATATATATATATATATATATATATATATATATATATATATATATATATATATATATATATATATCTTCCTCAGGTAGATTTCTACACTTCAGTTCCCATCACGAAATGAAAATGAAGTTAAATCTGATTAGTCAACTCAAGAATCGTATTACCAACATTGTACATACAGATTACTGGCATAGTTCACTAACCCGTTTACAAGTGATCCTTGTTAACAATGGATATCCTATAACAACTGTTAAAGAGATTCTATGGAGTACTGTCACTAGACCATCGGTCCCATCCTCTACAATCTCTGTTGATATGGAGGTGCCATCACAAATCGATTGACAGACTCCTACAACCAAATATATGGCCTTACCATATTTACACTCACTCACTGGTAAACTATCTCACATCCTATCTGAAATAGAACAGTTAAAATTGGCCAAATATAATATCATTTCTGGTAAAAGTGCTTTCACACAACTGAAAGACAAGGTACCATCATCTCACATTTCAGACTGTGTATATGGTATACCATGCTTAGATTGCGGAGGAGTGTACATAGGTCAAACTTCGCAGAACATCAAGCGAAGAATTACTCTCCATAAGAGTGATATAAGACTCCACACAGACAGATGTGCTTTGGCCCTCCATGCGGCAAAGATGGGACATCACTTTGACTTCAATAATTTTAAAATCCTGGATATAGCTAGTGGCTATCAGAAGAGATTATTTTTGGAAATGTGCCATATTAATGCTAGGCTCAGTTGCATCTATAGTTATTTGCTCTCGAAGAAAATTCGATAAGCCCAGAAACAATTCCTGAGTTCTGTTTGATATTTTGTGTTCTTTCATTTGTGGTGACAGTTGACAGAGAGTTTTGCACTTGACACTCTGTGATCCTTAGTGACGTTTGTCTGTGTTTCCTGACAGTTCGGTATCTTTAACATATGATTGTTGTGACACCTGATTTTATTTTATATATTTTATATTTTCGTTTTAATGAGATTATCTGGTTCTGTGAGTTTTAAAATTTGTTTTTCCATCTATTTTCACTGCTGCGTACAGTCTGGCTACATCTTCAGCCTAGTTAACCGTAAGATGTAATTTTTTGGTTAAAACACTTTGTTTTACACTTATTTATTTTTCAGAGTCCTGATGAAGAATGTTAACATGTTCGAAATATAGACAAGGTTAATATATTGGTTTTGTATCAATTATAGTGGCCCTACTTTTGCCGAGAACTCATCATTTTTTAATAATTAATATTATACGGCAATACTCCTTTTTATATATATATATATATATATATATATATATATATATATATATATATATATATATATATATATATATATATATATATATATATATATATATATATATATATATATATATATATATACCTAGAGTTATGACTTCTTTAATAACTATATATGTACCTATCTAGCGTAGTAATTATGTATTTTTCTCATACTCTGCAGTCTTTCAAATTTCGTATTTCAATTCAAGCGTATTTCAACACATAATTTACTTGCCAAGATTCATTCGACAATCTCATTGAAAATTTTCATTTGGTGTAGGACCTGAATATATTTCAATATATTCATTGTATCGATTTATCTCTTGCGTCACCTTTTGGTGAAAAGGAAAGTGACAAATTCTCAAGAAGAGTAAGTTATTTATTGCGAAATAATATGGGAAGAAAATATTTCAGACCATCTGTGTGGTCTCTTGAATAGATGTTTACTGAATCCCCTATAAGAATGAACCTTTCATTCTTTGTGTATAACTCAACTAAGTTCAAAATTGAATGTGAGTTATTATCAATACATAATTACAACCTACTTGAGGTAATATTGAAATATAACCCCGGGGAAGCGATTATCGATTAAGTAATTACGTGATAACCGCTTCCTTGAAATCATGTAATAAGCTCTAAATAATACTTAAACCTAAAATAAATTAACTATGTGTTTTGTTGAAATGAATGGAAAGCAATTTTCCGGGGAATAATTTTGACTGAGTTTTATTCGTCTATGTTTGATATGAGGATATTATGAGGAATAACAAATATTTGTCTTGCCTTCAAGAATCATAAGTATAGATTCAACATTTTTTGGAACGAGATGAAATACCTATGAAAAATAAAATACCTAAAACGATTTATAAAAATAAATAGAAGTAAAACAACCATATAATAAAACACGTTATAAATCTACTGCATTCAAATTCAAAGGAAACTTTCATTTTGTTTTTCATATTTTGCATTAGCTTCAGCTATTTATATAGTAATATTGCTCAGAGGTGTACTAGAATAAGCCAGACATTTTACTTAAAAACCCACAGAATAAATTTTCTCTCGCAATCGCCGCTTAGCTTTAAATGTTTTATTGCAAACCAGGCATCAAACTCCTGTGATTTGCACTAGGATTAATTTGTTTCCATCATTACCTAAGGTGTATTTAAATCTTAACCAATGAGGTTTCTTGATTCCTTCCGGTTTGAGTTCTGAGAGTTTGTTATCTTGTTTTGGTTATACTCATTATTTAGAGATTCAGTTCAATGATCGAATATTCATATATTGATATCATAGAAGTAGATTATTATATTTGATAATTTTTTATATTATTACCATTAGTTTTTATTATTGTATATCTATGTTATTATCGATATTTCTAGCCACCAAATTTTGTATTCCATTATTCATTATGTATTTTTCTGTAATTGTTCAATTACGTGTTGAAAATTATTATTATTATTAATATATACGAATATGAAATTACTCAGTGCTTAAATCATTTTCCAAATAAATGAAGGATTGAAATATTCTTGAGTGGTCACCGTTTTGTTATTATATGAATTTTGTTACTGTATTTATGATTAAAAGGTAGTTTGTTTAATTTATGTCTTCAGTACCTAATCTTGTGCAAACCACACTAAACTCAAAAATCTTTTTTCTATTCACTTTATTCGTCACCACAAACCTATTCTAATCATCTTCATCTCCACTATGACAAGTTAAATGTAAATGTTTTAATTCCATATAATTATGTGAATCATAAGATTTATCCTAAGAACACAAATTATATGTTTGAATAGAATCTATCGTTTAAGACTAGCGAATGAATTGTTTTCTAAAAACCGTGCGAAGTTCAGAAATATTAAAAACAAATAATTCTTGCTATAACTCCTGACCAATTTCTGAACACATAGAAGGGGACAATCAAATGTGTTGATTCTAATTTCGAAAATTCATATGTTAAACCTGTTAAGTCGTATGCATTATAATGTATAGATTGTACACCCCAAATCTTAGGAATCAATGGAAAGCACATGAATACATCTGAGATAGAAAGTTTCACACGTCGTTATCAGTTGAAGGATAGTGGAGATATCACATTGTTCATGTTTCCCAGAACCAGCTCTGCTAAAATAATTTTTCGAATAATTCGTCAAAAAATTATGAAAGATAGTTATAATATATATGTTGGATATAAGATATGTTGAATATAAGATATGTTGAAAATCATCAGTTTTCTAGAAACACAAACTAGTTTTTATTCAAGTGATGAAGGTATTGTACGCCGAAACAATATTGTAGTGGACAATATATGAAATATTTTTCAAATTTTTGAAATGTGTTTAATTTATTAATAAATTGAGATGTAATTTCAATGCGAATCCCCTCCGAAATCAATATAAATTTCTGGTCATATCGCACTTAATACACACATAAACCTTGGAAAATGGAAAGAATCTTTAAATATATTTCAGAGTGTGAACCCAATACAATTGAGGATTACAAATTTTTTTGCGCGAAGAATACATATTTTCGAAACAAATAAATATTATTATCATTATCACTAATGTATATAATATATATATATATATATATATATATATATATATATATATATATATATATATATATATATATATATATATATATATATATATATATATATATATATATATATATATATATATATATATATATATATATATGTATATATATATATATATATATATATATATATATATATATATATATATATATATATATATATATATATATATATATATACATAAATACAATTGTTGTGGGTTATAGGCAAAATGAGAGGTTACTATGAATAGGTTTTGACTCTTATGATGAGAACTGTAGAGATAGAGACAGATAGATCTGTACCGTTTTTTGATACCAGAGTAGTTAGGTCCGAGGACAATATCATCAAGTTGGATTGGTATCAGAAGCCGTCTTGCTCTGGTAGATATCTGCACTTTCGATCTCACCACAATGTAAACATGAAGCTTAACATCATCATTCAACTAAAAAACAGAATTATAAACATTGTACACAAGGATTACTGTCAGAGCTCACTGTCACGTCTGGAGGTCATCTTGGTCGACAATAGATATCCAAGAACACTTGTGAGGAGATATCTATGTAATTCAGTCATTAGACCACCAGCTCTCACCTCTGCAACAGATCTTGATATAGACCCTAACATGGACACACAAGCTCCATTGATTAGATACAGATCTTTGCCTTATTTCCCTTCTCCACGGCAAAACTATGTCACATTTTCGGTGAAATAGATGGGCTAAAAGTTGTCAAATACAACTTCATCACTGGCAGAAGTGTTTTCACAAGACTTGAAGATAAAGTACCTCCATCTTTAACATCAGACTGCATCTACAGTGTTCCTTGCTTAGATTGTGAAGGAGTTTATATAGGTCAAACTTCTCAGACCATTAAAAGAAGAATAACTCTTCATAAGAGCGATGTTAGACTTTGCCCTGACAGATGTGCAGAATATAGAAAGCACTACATTCCTCACAACAGGGACATCGTTTTGACTTTGACAATGTAGGAATACTGGATGTAGCTGTTACTTACCAGAAAAGGATTTTTTTGGAAATGATCCACAATAATAATAACTCCAACAGTATCAATAAGAAGGCGGACGTTTCCAGACTTAGTTGCATTTATAGTTATTTATTCTCGAATCATTTTAGGTAACCTTCGCAACTTCGCAGACATCTGACAACTTCAATAGACTTTTATGTGTTAGGTGTGTAATATGACATTTGTTACTACGGTGATTTTACTCTCTCACCTCTGTGTCGTTTTTCAGTGTCAATGTTTCTCTGTGCTCCTGTCATTTCTATTCTATTATCCTATCATTGTTTTTAGTTAGTACATAAGAATATTTTTACATATAAAATTTAATTCAACTTATTTTTAAGAAAAACATTCCTGTTTGATGGTTTTTGGCCATACCTTTTATACCTAGTTAGCCTTAAGTTGTAAATCATAATTTTTTTTCAGTACAATTTTATAAACATCTTTTTCAGAGTCCTGATGAAGGCTGTAAACACAGTCGAAATATAGACCAGGCAGACAAATTGGATAAAATCTATTCATAGTGGCCTCTTATTTTGCCTATAACCCACAACAATTGTATTTACATTACCAGGCAATACTCTTTTTCATTAATATATATATATATATATATATATATATATATATATATATATATATATATATATATATATATATATATATATATATATATATATATATATATATATATATATATATATATATATATATATATATATATATATATATATATATATATATATATATATATATATATATATATATATATATATATATATATATATATATATATATATATATATATATATATATATATATATATTTATATTCGTTTCTGTAGAAATGAACCTAATTTACATTCTACTAAAATGCAACAATAATATTTCATGCCTGACAGCTCAGGACAGGATATTATTGCAGCACCCTTGTAGTAGTCCGAACTAGTAGGGATTTCCGAAAGCCGCGTGAGGTCTCGAACCGTTTTAGTGACAAGATATTTAGCAGCCTCAGTGGGAAGCTCTCCTTCATTCATTGTATATGAGCCACATACACAATGAGAAAAATACAATTTACTTTATTATATCAAACCACAATAAGGGGAACTCATCTGGGAGCCCCAGATTACATTTTCTGCAATGTGTATATTTCAGGTCTGCGGTTCGAGAATAAAGTGACTTTCACAAAGAGTCTGCTCATTTCTTATTATATTTGGATAAATATTATATAGATATATATTATATAGATATATAATACGTTTCATTTATTCATTTTATTGACATAAATAATTTAAGACTAACTGAAATGAAGAAAATAATTTGTATTGATGTTTTTAGTTGTAGTCAACTAACATGATTGAATCATTGCACCGATTCCATTGAAAAAAAACTACTCGGCATATTTTCGATAGGTTCAACACATTTTACTGTATCTCATTTTTCAGATCACCTATTTTTTTCAATTACTGAATGTAATATATTTGGGTTACTCGAAAAAAAAATCTTCAACAAGTAAAATACAAAATCCTGAAAGTAATTAGTAGAAAATAAAAACTTCATTTTCGTCGACGTTTCGTTGTATATCACAACTTTGTCAAAACTAATGAATAATTGAATTTTATGAATTAAAAATATTATTTATTGATTAATTATTATTGAAAAGTGATATACAACGAAACGTCAATGAAAATAGAGTTTTTAACATTAAAATAAGCCTGTTATTACTAAAAACATTGAAAAAATATATCTGTTCGTACGTGGTTGCTTAGCACGAATGATTATTTCTGTGCTATATATATATATATATATATATATATATATATATATATATATATATATATATATATATATATATATAAATATATATACATATATATATATATATATATATATATATATATATATATATATATATATATATATATATATATATATATATATATATATATATATATATATATATATATATATATATATATATATATATATATATATATATATATATATATATATATATATATATATATATATATATATATATCTTGAAATTAATTTATTGATTTTTCTAAAAAGTAAGTTTGACATTTGGTATCTATAGTAACTCATAAATATATATATATGTATATATGACGAGGAAAATATATTTGGGATAGGACACAATTAGTGTGAAAATATTAGGGTGAAATGAGTGTACTCTTTTCCCTTTTTACTCAAGCTTTCGAGAACTATATTTGTCTATTCAATTTTCAAATTTTGAATTTTTACAAACCTGATAAAGAGCGAAGCATTGACCAGTTCTCTCAGCCCAGACAGTTCATGTGCCCAACATTGGTGACTTCCTTTACAGGAGTGTTCTTTTATTGTTGTTTTTCCATGCACAGAATATATATTATATGTGTATATATATATATATATATATATATATATATATATATATATATATCATATATATGATATATATATATATAATATACATATATATATATATATATATATATATATATATATATATATATATATATATCAATTTGATAAAGATTAAAATTATAACCGATATATATATATATATATATATATATATATATATATATATATATATATATATATATATATATATATATATATATATATATATATCTGTTGATATCGTTATGATTAGGATCTCAATTTATTCAAAAAAACTCAAATTGTGAAGAACTGCCTCTTACTGGATAATTCGATTCCAGAATGAGTACAATTATCAAGAGTATACAATGTTACTACATTGTTAGTACAATGGTACTTCAATGTTACAAGAATAGCTTTGTATACTCTTGATAATGGGTTAACCAACCGAAACATAGTAGAGTTTCAAATATGTTTAGTGAAACTTAAGCCAAGTGTGTTAATTTGAATTTATTGTTGGTACAGCACAAAATATTCATTTAGACAAACTTTATTGTCAGGGTATTCAGCATAGAGTGAGGTACAAATATTGTGATCAAAGGCAATATTCCGAAATTTATTCTATTAGTTCATCATTGGAATTAAATCATATTAATTTCAATTAAGTTAATAATTGATAATGTTCAATGTAATGTGTCTACTTACTTCCATCCAATTTTGAAATATCTAATTATCTACGCTTTTCTCATCGAGGCTTACATATTTAAACAGGAAAATAGCGCTCTATAATTTTTTTATCTGGTTCTGATCAAGTTCAAATGCGCTTCGTCTTAAAGACAGATTGCACAAACAATGTTTTAGTTATCATATGTGTGAAAATGTTCATAATTACTGCTTAATCACCGATCTATACCCCCTACCCCTAACCCTCATATCATAAAAAAGCAGAGCGAAGATTGCTCAGCCCCCTATATTGCTCACCTAATATACTTAAACGGCCCTTTTTCAATAAAATCTCATTATTTAGGCTTATCAACATTTTAATATTATTTAACATGAAAATTTTTCTAAATTACAATGAAAATAAACTGCAGAATTAATAAATGTTTGCCAAATGAAATAAAAAACTCTAAAAAACATTACACTGTAATCAAATAACAAAGCTACTCCAATTGATAGTCTCAAAAACCTAAATATTTTGGAATAGAAAGCGATGACAGCAACAATTTCTCATCAATGCATATGAAATTAGCGTACTAGAAGCAATCAAAATCAATAGCTCATTTAAGTGGAATAACTTCCCACAAACTATACGTATTCGTAGCTGTTGATTGCTCTCCACTGATGGATTCCCCAACAAGTTACCCCAACAAGTTTCAAAGCTTAATCAGTAATTATAGGGTAAGAGGAAGTGACATGTTTAGTTATAATTGGAATTGTTGGCGAGGAATACTCACAGAATACGTTGAATCTAATTATTTTGAATAATTATTTCGATATAAGATATTCAAAATGTCAGTTTCTCTCTTCATTGGTCATATGATTTCAGAACATGCTTGAAAATACTGTGCTGAGCAGTGGCGGATTTACCAATAGGCCAAGTAGGCCGGTTACGGCGGCGGCAGATTTAGAGGGGCGGCAAATTTAGCAAATTTTTTTTTTACAGATTTTTTTTTTATAATTATACGTGTACACAATCTATACTATAATAAAATCGTAAACCTCAAATATTCGAAAAAAAGTTAGCTAGGATGGCTTAAGATGAGTAACTGAGTAGAATTTTTTTTAAATTTCTTGTTTGTCTGTCTGTCTGTGGCATCATAGCACCCGAACGAATGAACCGATTTCAATTTCGTTTTTTTGTATTACATGTGTTTTATGGGCGAGTGTTCTTAGACATGTTCGATGAAAATCGATTGAGCCGTTTAAAAGTTACAGAAGTTTTACGTTTTAAAGTCGGGGGTTTTTTGTTTTGTCTGTCAAATAAACTTGTTAGGTCAACATTAAACTCTTCAGTACATAGCGGGTTGCAAAAATAATCTAGTAACTGACAAAAATATCATTAAGTTCACAATCATACTAATAACGGGATTAAACTAACGTATTGAATTTTAAAAGTCAGTAGGGGCGGCAAAAATTGAATGGCCTACTAGCGGCAAATTTGTAAATCCGCCACTGGTGCTGAGTCCTTTACAATTGAATGTATTGTAACCTTTATTGAGTCCTTTACAATGAAATCATAATTTACTTAGTTAATAAGTGCCTTCGTTTTTGGTTACTTAATACTTAATGTAATACTTCAAAGTCTCACTTCGCAATATAATTGACTACTCAAAACTATTCGTTTGATATAAATTGAATAATAAATTGAATTCAAGTTTCAAATAAATTGAAATATTTGATATTGATAATGATATTAAATTGATAAAATGATATTACATTGAATATTGAAAATAAATTGAATACTTAATGTAATACTACAAAGTCTCACTTCGAAATATAATTGACTACTCAAAACTATTCGTTTAATATAAATTCAATTACTCAAATAAATTGAAATATTGAATATTGATAATGATATTAAATTGATGAAATGATATTACATTGAATATTGAAAATAAATTGAATACTTAATGTAATACTACAAAGTCTCACTTCGAAATATAATTGACTACTCAAAACTATTCGTTTAATATAAATTCAATTACTCAAATAAATTGAAATATTGAATATTGATAATGATATTAAGTTGATGAAATGATATTACATTGAATATTGAAAATAAATTGAATACTTAATGTAATACTACAAAGTCTCACTTCGAAATATAATTGACTACTCAAAACTATTCGTTTAATATAAATTCAATTACTCAAATAAATTGAAATATTGAATATTGATAATGATATTAAATTGATGAAATGATATTCAAAAAAATTTGAATATCATTTCAATAATGAAATATTGAAAATAAATTGAATACTTAATGTAATACTACAAAGTCTCACTTCGAAATATAATTGACTACTCGAAACTATTCGTTGATATACTCGTAAATTGAATGAAAAACATTTGGTTCAGTTTCAAGGAATTGATATAAGTAATTATATAGAACTGAGCAAAGTGTATTTTATTAATTTGATATTGAACCATGTTTCACCAAGAAATCAGCGAATATTCATTTTTCTCGAAAACGGTAAGTATTCTAGTGAAAATAGGTTAGACAAAAGTTGTATACCATACAATTCTGTACAAAAATGGTATTCACTTTTTCTCTCACGACCATTCATGAGATATCGCCGTTTTAATCATTAGAAAATTCATATTTTACATAATATGCACTCCGTCCGACGTTCAATATAAATTAATCTAAGAAACTACTACTGGCCAAACGTTTAATAATATCAAATCAAACTGCGCTGATAGAGTACTTCCCCTTTTAAGTGCAAGTAGCGTCATAAAAGAACACGATGAAAAGGTTCCTATAGATCCTGAATTATTATTTCAAAGCATGGGCATTACTGAGGCATTCGAAGATAAACTTGAAATATTCTTCGCATATGAATTAGCTCCTTACCCATTATGCCTCTTTCATGAAGTGGGAATGCGCAAAAGGGACCATAGACGACCAACTTGGTCGTCAATCTCGTTGCCAACTTGGTTGCCCACAGACAGTCAACTTAATGCCAATTTCATTTGCCGTTTAGTTCTGGTGCCTTCTTGGCAGAAAATGAGTAATCACGATCCCATTTTGTATTTTATAATTCTTAACGAATTGAGTGAAGATGGTGAGGAAGTGTTTATTCCACGAAGAAAGAAAAGGAAATTGTGGTCAAAAGAGTGGTAGTTCGTGTCTCAGCACCTGCAGATATTAAAAAATATTCAAGAGTGGATAGTGCAACGTATTATGATTTGTTGGATAAAGTACGTCCGTTCATTGAAAAGAAGGACACTATCATGAGATCTGCAATCACTGCAAACATTATCGCAACTGTCGGCAACATTGAGATTTTTAGCGAGTGGCCAGAGCTTCGAAGACTGGATGGAAAAATGGTGTACTGGATGTTGAATTCTGCATGGAAGGAACTTGCGACGAACCAGGAGTTGTTTATGGAGGAGAACTATTTGTAGAAGAATGAGTATTAACTGAATAGAGGGTTAATTCATTAAGTTGTCCCAGGACTAAAATGTCTTCTATCGCCTACTTGATATAGATTTTGTGAGTTACGGACAATTTTCTAAATGAAGTGGCCCAGCTGTCTGCATAAACACTTGCTTCATCTTTATTATCCTTCTTCGCCAGTTGCCGCACAGCTTTTTTCAATAGATCATTCCTGTCTGCAAAATGTTCTACAATTGTTTTCTTTCTCTTCTGAGAGCATGATTGCGCAGCAGGAGAGCCAGGTAATCGTTGAAGATCTTCTTCCTCCACTTGTGTTTTTCCCCCTCAAGTTCTACTGTTGACACTCCAGGAATTTGGATTTCAGGTCACGTAAGAATTTCAGTAGTTCAAAATAACATAAGTTTGGCACATACTCGTCATCAGCTCCTCTCCTAGATCGTACACTTTGTTCTACTTTTTTCAGCTCCCTCCGATAACATGTTTTTATGTTCCCAACTATTTTCTTCGAACTGTCAACATTTGCATTCGGTTCAATTCTTCAGTAAATTTCCAACAGCTTCAGCCAAGCATTCTTCTTTTCATTTCTGTCTTTGAACACTTCTGATTTCACTTTCCAAAACTCAGGAAGTTCTTTGAAATTTTCAGAAAATTCAGTCCAAATAGTCGTGTTTGTTATCGACATAATACACGCCTATTGTACTCACCGGACACAGATCTAGAAGTAAAGCGACGTAAAACACACTCAATAAAATTATCACGCTATAAATACAAATAAACACATACAAAATAGCAGGAAAAGCGATCGCCAATTGATTACCAAACGACAGTACACTACTGAGGTTGTGAACCGTGTTGTCAACTTTCCCATAGACGCTTCACCAAGATTGTCAACATGAGGCACCTCTTACCGAAAATCAAAACGATTTGATCTCACACCAACCATCGGACCAACCGTTTACTACAACCGCCAACCTGCCCACAGACATGAAACCTCTCCTCTAACAAGGCAAGTTGCCGACAAGGTTGACAACCAAGTTGGTCATCTATGGGCCCCTTAAAACTATGAAGTCAGCTCCTCAATTACTTTGAATGTTTAGTCTTTGAAATTGATAACACGATACCAACATCAGGGCAGTCCAACTAGAGGCCGGTGGTCGCATGTGGCTCTCGTTGCATTATATTATGGCCCCCGGAAGGTTATTAGACAAAAATTCAGAAATATTCTTTGATCGCCGTCGATGTGAAAAAAATTTCAATACATTCTAAATTCAATTCATTACTAAATTGCTCCCAACCACATTAATGATTTGAGTTATGGCCTTGAGCCCTTGCAAGTTGGACACCCCTCATTTGCATCGTCATGTCTACAATAATATCTACATCATCTATTACACCGTGTTCTATGGGATTGGGATGAAACATTCCATATGATTTTTTAAAAATATGTTCAGTATGTACAGAGACATTTTGGTCATAACAGTACGATTGTATTTGATGGTTTACTAATCACACGAAAAATATTAAAACAGCAGAACAACGCCGTCGGACTACAAAAACATTTTAATCTGTTGATATCGTTTTTGATCGATCTATGAAGGTTCCAACAAACCAACAACAATTTCTTGCAAATACTCACAATGAGTCTCGCTTCATTTCAATGTTATGTGAAGAATTTACTGCTGCTGGTATTCCAATAAAACAAGCTCATAATGATGCTGATATTCTTATAATTGAAATAGCAATAGAACAAATAATAGAATAGCAAAAAGTTCAAATACAAATGTCGTTGTTGTCGAAGATCTTGATTTATTGATATTACTGACTGCGCGGACTCCAAATGATAAAATTGTTTACTTTTTGAAACCTGGAAAAGCTCAAGTACAATCAACAATATATTCATCACAAAGTCTTATCTACTGCATATCCGAAATGTCAAACTCATATTCTATTTTTACATGCAATAACTGATTTGACATTTAGAGATTTGAAAAATCTGCAATGGAACAATGAAACAGTGCAGTTGTCTTTTCTGCCTCCAACATTTGGTTCTGCCTTTCAACACTTGTATAGTGTGTATTATGAAGTCCAACTGTGACTCGGCAATGAGGTGGACCCAGAAGGATGTGGTTGGAAATTAACGGATAATTATTTGGAGCCAATTCAAACTTTACTCCCGCCTGCTATTTTTCGAAAATGTAAGACGGATTGTAGTAAGAATTGTGGCTGTCAAAAAGTTGGATTATTTTGTTCTCCAGTATGCATCAATTGTCAGAGTATTGGACTCCAATATTGGACTTGCTCCAATATTCAAACAAATACAACAGATGAAGATAATTATGATATTAATGAAGAGGCAATCGATTCATCCCTTTTCTCAGAACAGCGAACAGAAATTCTGCAAGAAGAAGGGAATAAAGTCGAAGAAATGATTGTCGAAGTAGTATTAGACAATTAATTATCTAATATAATAACATCATATTCCACTTTTATCATTAGCAATATTACCTCCTTTCAATCAATAGGATATGATCTGATCAAACTTCCTTTATTTCTTAATAAATCGTGGAGTATACCTACTGAAGAAACCATGTTAAAAAATGCACCAAATACATTACCACATAGGTGAGGCGGAAATGTGTGCATATTATGTGAAATACGAATTTTCTAATGATTAAAACGGTGATATCTCACGAATGGCGAGTCGTAGGAGAAAAGTTCCCCACTCATGATCACACTGATATCAATGTACTCTTCTAGGCCACAATAAAAAATAAAAACGGCAGCAACTAAGAATCGAACCAGTCAAATACAAAAAATTATCACTGTGTATTTTTGTGATCAATCGTCGGAGTCAACATAATTAATAAATCGATTTCATGAAACTTTCCTCTAAAATGTGAGATAGGCCATAATATACAATTGTGGCCTAATTCACTTAGTGATTTTGAATAATTGTGTAAATTATTGTTTTCTGTACAAAACAACTTTTTGGCGATTTTTAATGTTCTAAGGTTAGTGTAATATTTCGTGTATTCAATTCTAAAATAATTTCATGACAGACCTTGTAAAAAACACGCAGCATATTTCACTTCTTAACAATCGCCGCTTGCTATTCTTGATCAATCCTCTTAAAAACAGTAATGCTACCAGTTTACCAGTAAAAACAGGTAAAATACACTCTTTCAACTAATTTCTTTATTTTCGTATTTCCAAGGGCTTGTTTGAAATTTTAGAACTATTTTGGTATGATTTGGATTGATCTATTTTGTACAAGAGCTTGAACAATACAACTCTGCATTAACAGTATTAAGATGATATTACTGATATTATAGAATATATAAATATTAATTTGAATCAAAGTATTGATTTAATGTTTCAGAAATATGTCAGTGGTCAGCTCATTATCAAGACGTCGACTCAACGTTATAATTTTATTGTATATAGTTTATAATAAATTGTATTATTATTCGTTATATTTGTGGAACATTAAAACAAGAGTTTGATTTGAATTATTATGTAATCATGTATCACTAAGAGGTAAGCGAGAATTCAATCTCAGAATATACAAATATTGGCTGGTCTCCGTGACTTGTAGGAGAACACCCAAATAATGGTGTGGTGGAACTCGACTTCAAGCCCCGGTGAAAGACATGGGTGTATGTGTTTGTCTCTGATTTAAAGTAGTTTGAAGATGATGGTATGCGAGTAATGTACATTGTTTACAAGCCCAATTGACGTTTGGAACTGGAGTTAAACTGTAGGTCCAATAAGTATACGTGACTAACTTTACATTGTTACTTTATGATTAGTGTTTCAATGAATTTAACTGATTACTTTATAATTTGTAATTACAATAAATACTTCAAAATCATAATGAATTAGTCGAAGTAATGATATAAGTAAAGACGGTTCAAAAGAAATAGCAAAACAGACTATTTATATCCAATAACGTTAAACAATAATAACCTTTTCTGAAATGGGTTCACTTTCTTTTACCCACCTTACTTCTAATCTTTTTCAAGTCTAAAACTAGTTCAAACATAATTCAATTGAGTTCTCCCGCCCTTTTGGCTCTATTCAACAAAATTTCAACAAGTCATATGCGAGAGGCAATCAAAACAAATCACTTACGCAATAATACTAAGAGTCCGAGCTAACGGTCAGAAAGAAGTCGAGCACAATGTCCGGTATCATTACGGCTCAGCTGGAGGTAAGGGTGTTGACTGAAATAATCAAAATTGCAACTTCCGCCTAAACATCTTTTGTCAAATATCCGTTTCAAAATCACAGCAGGAGATATTGCCGGGAATGGATGGGGAAAATGAACAGCTTTAAATATATCCAATGTAAGATGCCAAGAATTCTATAACTACTCTGCTATGAAAGCAATTGCAGATCTCTGCAATTGGTCATATTGTTGGCGATTCTATTCGGGAAAGTGAAATATAAATAGGTAAAGTGAAAACTAAATCAGAAAGCGATAAAATGGTGCCTTTTTTATTTATCGACTTATATTTAGGAGCGGAGAAATCTTGTATTTTGCATGGCGTATGCATAAAAATACAAGAATACGTCAACCTTGAGTCTAAAATTCATCAACATTATGAATAACCATCACTCTCATCATAGTTGACAATACCTCAATATTTCACCATTTCAGTAAGAGAAATTGCTAACGTCAATCTTGATAATTAAAACTCTAATAATAAAATATAATAATAAAATAAAATTTATTGAGAAACATTCCTTACATTGTGAATGTACATTCATTAATTGATACAATAATTACAAATAAGAAGAACGCTCACAAAAGGACTGAATTCAGATCTTCCATTCAGATTAATAATTGATGAGGCCGATACTTATGTAGTATATATATATATATATATATATATATATATATATATATATATATATATATATATATATATATATATATATATATATATATATATATATATATATATATATATCTATATGTAAATCGATAAACATAATGAAACAATTGTTAAACTGATTAGTCTGCACGTAGCATTTGAAAAAGGTGAATCTCATCGAAACGTACGTCATACAGTATTCTTTTTAATATATGTGTGAATCAGTTTAACAATTGTTTTATTATCTTCCATTCAGCCCTCAAAAATACTGATTAAATTTATATTCACAATAATATACAACTTTATTTGAAAGGAAAGAAAAAAAATTACCTCAGAAATATTGAACATTTGAGACAATTTCACACGATGGAGAACATCTGTGATAAAAAAATCTATAAACATATGATACAAAAAATTGATTCATGCAATATATTGTTTGTTTCACAAGATGGCTTGGGTAACTGAATTTTGTTTAGATTATTATAAATATTATGAATATTCGAGAACACATTAACGATTTTTAAATTTTTCATATTATTATGTGATATTAAATACTATTTTTCTATAAATGTCTTTCAACAATAATTGTTCTATTGTGGACTGTACTTCTATTCTCTCTCTTAATTCTAGGAAGCACTGGTAGCTATTGTGCCTCAATTTGGAAACCAGATATATGAATGAGTAAAATCGACGAGAACAAAAACAAATAATGAATATTATATAAATAATACAAAAAAAAAATTTATCACTTTTGTATTTGCGTACCAACAAAACTGAATAAATGAAAGGAAAACGATGGAGGTAGAAAGTACACAATGAACAAAGCTAAAACAAATAACTCTAATTAACATAAGTGAACGATTGAAAATATCCACAGGAATGAGATCAATGCTCATATTCTCTTCATATGAAATTAAGTCATATAATTGTGAAAAATCTGACCGAAATACGTTAACACCGCCATCTATTGCCATCTATCAAAACTAAGATGGAATACCAAACGTCGCCGTCGTCTCTGCCATTCTATGGAAAACGGGACTGTTGATATTGGGGGAATCACCGTTGAGCGTACTCTTCAATTAGCTCGCTTTTGAGGTGGATTTCGGCTCAATTTATTGATATTTAAACTTGTCTAGTGTGATTATAATTCAATCATCCGTCAGTATGAAACAGAAGTGCAAAGGAATCGTAATTATGGTAAGTATTAACCTACCTTTATTTATAACAAAACTAATTTTTAACTTTATTTATTATTTATTTAAATAAACAGTAATTATCACAATAATTACTGTTCAAGTAACATTATAAAAGTTTTAGTATAAAAAATTTGGCTTCAATACTTCTTAACTTCGAAAATTAATGAGTAGGTTATGTTATAATTGAAATTGAACTTATTGTAGAAAATGTTACGTGGGGTCAAAACCTATTTGTCTGACTGAACTTTTCTGGCATATTATTGTATAAAAAAATTACTTAAGTGAAAAAAATCTTACATACACAATTAACTTCAGGAACCGCAGAAATGGAAAAAACTTTCGGGAGCGCAATTTCGAAAGCAAAATCGAGAAAAAGAGATACTCAAAGAAAAAAAGGCGGGTTCTTCACGAAAATTTTGTGGTAAGCCACATAATAAGGAAACGAAATACCAAGAAGATATCGAGGTAGCTTGCAACAGCACAGCTTTAAATCAAAGAGCTATGGGCGTAACTGAAAAGAAAGATATATTATGCTCTTCGGAAGAACAAAACTAAAACGAGAGAAAGTACTACTGAAGAACCTAATCAGTTTATCTTCAAAAGTAACATGTAGCACTTTAGATTGTTGTGATGATCTTGGTTTGTGGCCTGCAAGTAGGAGTAATGATATTGCTCATAATTTGATTAATCGTGTCTGGTAAAGGCGTCCAACTGCAACTTTCCTATAAGTGATGACGGAAGAAAATTTACAGACAATTATTACTATAGAAATCTTTCCAATGGAGAAAAAATTAAGAGAGAATAGTTCATTTACTCTATTTCGAAAGATTCAATACATTGTTTTTGTTGTCAATTATTTGGTAAATCTGCTAGTAGTTTCTCTGCTTTGAAGGGTTTTTCTGATTGCAAACATTTGTTATTAACATCGAAAAGGCACGAAACAAGTGTTTCCACTGCGAAAATGTGAAATCGTGGGTACAATTAATTGAAATGTTGAAAAATAAAACTATTGTACATCAGATGAAACTTAGACTGTTAGAATCGGAAAAAGAGCAATGGTGTGATGAATTAGAAAGAATCATAAGCGTAATCAAGTATTCATTTCATGAGTGTCTGGCATTCTGAGGGTCCTCAAAAAGATTATATGATCATGATAATGGTAATTTTTCAAAATCAATCGAAATGATAGGTAGCATCCTTTGATTCAGTCATGCGGGAACACATTCACAGAATTCAATCCTCGAAATCAGATTCAAGTCGTATGACTCACTATTTAGGAGATCAAATTCCGAATGAAATAAATGAATTGCTCGCCAAGACTAAGTTCTTTTAGCAATAGTTTGAACATGAAATTTTAAATAGTTTGGACACAAGAAAGTTGATAGAAAATTTCGCAAATTTAAAGACAAGAAGAGTACATTTTTTGTAGATAAAAAAAAAGAAATAGAAAACGTAAGTTTAAAATTTTTCATATTAGTAAACAAAAATAACAAGCTAATTGTAGAATATTGTATTGAATTAAGAATAAATAGTCTATCTTAGTTTATTTTTTTTCAGAATAAAAGAAAATTTAAGAAAGAATTATCTTTTTTTTGACAAAACTTTTAGTAGGGCGTCTAGGGCGGCATAATCGGTATTGCACGCGGGCGACGAAACAGCTAGCGGCGGGCCTGTTCATATGTCTCAAGGCTCAAGGAAAGCTAAAACTGGAAAGGGTCCAGATGCATTGAAAGAAAGAAAATACCCAAGTAATAAGTAGGGGATTCCTAACAAAATAAAATCGAAGACCGACAAGTTTGATATTTTTTTCAATAAATAAATGGAATGATAATTATCGAATGATGACGAGTAATCAATCGCTATACACTCTACTCGTATTTATGAAAATCTGTTTTCAGTGAAGATTAAATTGAATAGCTACGAATGATAATAAATTATTCAAGATAAAAAATATTTTTTAGGATATATACTTTCCAGAAAACTTGTTTCGAAGTTATGTCAGCTAATCGTTTATCCTCTAAATATTATAGTCTTCACCGAGTTATATCGTTAATTTTTCACTAGTAGTTAAAATTGTAGAAAAGCACATTATATTGTTATTGATATAACACATTAGTCGTTTGGATGTTCATGCCCAAATATTTCCGATAACTCAAAAAAATATTTAAAAAGTCTTATCATTACGGCAACACTCCCTTAGCATATATATATATATATATATATATATATATATATATATATATATATATATATATATATATATATATATATATATATATATATATATATATATATATATATATCTTGAAATTGATTTTTTTTCTGTTTAAGATATTTTATTTTGAAAGTATTTAGAAATAAGAGGCTTTTTTTGATATAAAAAATTTTTTTTATTCATATAAAAAAAGCCTGTTATTTCTGAAAACTTTCAAAATAATATATATATATATATATATATATATATATATATATATATATATATATATATATATAAGTATATACAGTAGGGCCTCGATAATCCGAATACCCAAAATTTACATGGCGTTCGGATCTATGCAGGGTTCGGATTACAGTATATAGCAACAATTTTTGTGATTGAAGTTACAAAAAATTTAATTATTGGGTATTTTGAATACACTTTTAAATTTCACTTTTTCAAACTAATCTGTTATGGTACTTTGACAAGTGATATTAAGTGACATAGAAAATGCTTAATCCATAATACAACAATATTCAAAATTTTCTCATAATTTAATTTAAAATACTGAATTATTAATCCAGCATTTTTCCGATATGTTCCACAAAATATAGCCTTAAATGATTTTGAGTAAATTATTTATTTTCGTGGGAACTATAATCATTAATAACATTTTTTTGAATGAATATTTTATAAAAAGGAAATTCCATTAACAATTCTCCGTTTGATTTCGAAAAATTTCAGGCTTCAGTACGTTGTTTGTGTCTTCGTTGTACGAGTCTTTCTTTGAGAAAATATTCATTGAATCATCAGATATATGACGCTCAACCATTGTCAACAACTGAAAAATTTCTATTTTGTAATTTAAAAGTAGATGTTCTAGGATGACTGTTCTAGGATCATATCGAAGTATCTGTAGCAAATGAAAATTGGAATAACTTTCTCTTAAAGAAACTATGGGTTTAAAAAAGAAAGTGCTTTCGCTAATTCGAAAACACTAGAATAAAAAAAATTGAATCAGAAAGTTTTTTCTTACTGAGAAAGTTCCTTCTCAGCCTTTCATTCTAGCATTTTGATTATAAAAATTCGCAAAATCTAAATTATTGAGCAGATGATCAACTGAACCTCTTCAAAAATTCTATAGTCTCACCTTGTATTTTCTCATCACAAATTAGGTAACAAGGTAACAATAAATGAGGTTAACAAAGATAACGGAAATTATATCTATTTGTTTGTTATTGAGTTAATTGGAATTAGAGGAAGCGTTTTATTTAGGAACAAGTAATTTGTTTGCATTTAGTCGTCTCTGGCCATGAAGCGTAAATAAGGCCATTCTTCCCCCAGTAAATTATAGTATACTGTGGAAAGGAGAAAGTAAACAACGATAAATGACGACAAACGAGTAGGAAAATATTTTCATTTCCAGAGTGAGTGCAAACATTCCAATTCCGTTTAGGCAACTTTGCCATTTTCATTATTTTGATTTAATGGAAATTTTGTTTCATCAGTCATTGAAAATACATATAAAGATCTCCCTCAAAAAAAATCATGTGTAGACCGTACTTATTCTTAAGAACTGACTTTACGAAATATTTTCATGAATTTATTTTGAAGGATTGTGCATAAGTTACTTGTTATTGGTGGTGTTAATGACTGTATCCTCAAATATATATTTTAATATATATAATTTAATATTCGAAATAATATGACGAATAAATTTGCCACAAGAATGGAAATTGCAATACACCGAACCAATATTTGGATTTTTTGTCGGTCGATGAAAAGCAAGGGTGTATGTGCCTGTCTATGATGTAAATAGTAAGTAGTTTAAATATATGTTATGCTGGGTAATGTACATTCATTACAAACCCAATAGCCGTTCGGAACCGGCGCGGCGTTAAACTGTAAGTCCACTGAATCAAGAAAATATTTTGTTTTGTCATTTAATTATGTTGAAGTCATTTCTTACTTATTTCCGGCGAAATATTTATTATGCTCATTTGTTAATACTTTTCATCGTTAACTTCATCGATATTTTCAATTCAATTTTGATATTTGATTTTTAGTTCTGTTAATCATTCTTCCAGAATTTCAAGATCTAAAATATGTTGATTCATTAGATTTATTGAAGTAATAACTTCAAACTTTCATCATTTTACAGTTCATATTAGCGATTAGATAATTAAACAGAATTAAGTTGATAGTTGATATACTTTTGAAATTAATATCCACAGCTTGAAACAAATTCTGAACGCATTGGCTTGTAGTCCCAGTTTCAGTTATACAGTTATACACAAATTTCATCGCATCAGGAATTTGAACACAATTAAATATTTTGCGAAGATTAATCTCCAAAACGCTATTTAATGTAGACCAGTGGGTGTGAAGACTACCTTTTCAATGCGAGCTACTTTGCTAATTTTGGATATAGCAATGGGCTTCCAGTAGTAAATGATGGGCATACTTGACTGCGAATGAAACTCTTGCCAGGAATAAAATATTATATTTTTGAAATATCAAGCTAAGAGTTTGATTGAAATTTTTATTTAATCATATTTCACCAAGAGGTAAGCGAGAATTCAAATGAGAGGTAATAATAAAAACTTGTCTAAAAATCACTGACTGAACAATTCTTTATTCGACTAGTTTCGCCTTTTACAGCATTATCAAGAATGATAATGCTGTATTCTTGATAATGCTTTAAAAGGCGAAACTAGTCGAATAAAGAATTGTTCAGTCAGTGATTTTTAGACCAGTTTCTATTATTACCTCTCATTTAAATATGAACTATCACAGAGTAGATTCATCGTCCATTGAATTTAGCGAGAATTCAGTTATACTCAAATGTATTTATTGATAATGAAACAATATTTAGAATTTTCACATAATTCAATACAAATACGCATGATGACGTTTTCGTACTACTTCTTTATCAAATGCTAAATTAATAGTAGGTGTAATTTTACAAATGCTCATAGAACATACCAGGTATGTTCTATGAGCATTTATATTCAACATTTTTATAATAACTGTTGGATGACTTTTGTGTCGTTTTTGTTGGTTTATTGACTTATGTCAGATGAAGGTTTCCTTGTTCTACAAATTGTAACTGATTAATTAACACCTTGTCTATATTTTTAGTATTCCTGAAAAAGAACGGAATTGCGTTAGAAATATAGAATTGCTGACGATTAGTCGTTTAAATATATATAAATACAAATGTTATGGGTTATAGGCAAAATAAGAGGCCACTATGAAAAGATTTTATCCAATTTGTCTGCCTGGTATATATTTCGACTGACTTTACAGTCTTCATCAGGACTTTGAAAAGATGTTTATACAATTGTAAGGATAAAAATTATGTTTGACAACTTACGGCTAACTAGGCATAAAAGGTATTTCCAAAAACCATCAAACAGGAATATGTTACTTGAAAAAGGAAACTGAAAGTTGATATTGAATATAAAATCTTAATAAAATACTAAATCTTTTTATAGTATTTTGCCTATAACCCACAACAATTGTATTTAAATTTTCAGGCAATGCTCCTTTTCATTATTATATATATATATATATATATATATATATATATATATATATATATATATATATATATATATATATATATATATATATATATATATATATATATATATATATATATCATACGGTTTTTGAAAATACGACGATGGAAATTTTTGTATTAACCTACATGATAATTCATCTAGAAAAGAATAAAAGAGTTTTCGGACATATTCAAGGAAGTATAAACTTCTAATATTTGTCACTGATTCTGATGTTGAAAATGAGTTTCATTTGAATTGGTGTCTTACGATTCTTCATATTGTCCTCCTTATGAAAACCTCTGAATTTCCAAATATTTCGACTCGACAGCATTCGATTAGTCTTCGAACTCTTTCGATCTCTCTTGTGGCCCTGTGACCTGATTCAAGAAAGTCGATAAAGATATAATCCTCCGCTTCAGCAATTTGTGAATGGGAGATGGATATTCACGAAATTAAATCAACAATTAATTATAGAACAAACATATAAAACTAAGATACAAAAGCATACAGTTAAACAAAAAAAAATTAAAAATCAAATGTAGAGAAGTTATTCTTAGTGCATATATGTACATATATGAAAAAATCAATTACACATAAGAAAATGAAACGAGAGCACTACAAATATCGAAAGATTTCATTCAACATAAAAGTATTAATGGTATTACGGTAATAGTGTTATGGTAATTTTAGAGATGATCAAAATTCAGAAGAAAACTGAAAAAACGGTTAACGCAAAGGCAGATACAAATTTGATGAGGAAATTCTACGCAAACATTTTGCCATTAAAGAAAATATCTCCACATAACTTAAGCTCACTTTCACCTGCTGTGCATACTGAAAATTTGATATAGTTTGACAAAAAATAAATCATGCGTGGAAAATGATTGATATATCTCAGTTTGACACTCTATCACATACAATTCTTTCGGACAAACTATTTAGAGCAGGTATCAGGGGCGTGAGCCATGAACGGTTTTCTTCTTATTTAAATGACAGAAAACAACAGGTTAAAATCAAGAATGATATCAGCAAGCAGCTCATATTGCAGCATGGCGTTCCACAAGGAGCGATACTTTCTCCTTTTCTATTTCTAATCTACTTCAACGATCTGTGCGATTCACTATTTCAGGGAAAAGTGTCAACTTACGCAGATGACACCGCCTTGGTTTATTGTAACCTTGATAAGAACTCCTTATTCACTGCTATCAGACCAGATTTGCAGTTACTATCTGCATGGTTCTATAGGAATAGACTGATAGTTAATGTGACTAAAACCAAGTATATCAATTTCTCCATAGGAAGACCATTCCAGTACGAAAGGCCCTTATTTATTCACAAAGTCGACTGCAGTGAAGAATGTGATTGCGATGCACTGGAGCAAGTATATATAGCAAAATACCTAGGTTTCACTTTCGATCAGAATATAAATTTTGAGGCCCATATCCAGAAGGTCAAAGAAAAAATTGTACAGAATTATACCGAGATTCTACTTTCTTAGAAGCATTATTCCAATTAGTACCCTACATATGACATATCTCGCTCTAGTACACTCAGTCCTAACATATGGAATAAGTATTTGGGGAGGAATCTATAAAACTAACATCAAACCATTGATAACAACACAAAAACACTTTGTCCGAATAATATTGCACGCTAATAAACTCGAACCGTCAAAACCCTTATTTCATCGATTGAAAGTTTATGCTTTGAAAAAGCTATATAAATTACATGTTTGTAAATCAAGCCAACCAAAGAAGTTGAATGTTTCACCAAAAGCAGGATCACATACACAGAATAAAGAAATTATTGAGGAGTCAAGATCTATTTCCACACTACGAACTACCTTATGTATATATATATATATATATATATATATATATATATATATATATATATATATATATATATATATATATATATATATATATATATATATATATATATATATATATATATATATATATATATATATATATATATATATATATATATATATATATATATATATATATATATATATATATATATATGTATACTACACTATGACCACGAACTATCTTATCTGCGCACGGGCAGGAAATGCCTTGCAGAAATATTCACATATTTACGGATTTATTTACGAAGTTTATTATATTAAGGTCATTAGATATTTCAGAATTTATTATATTTTTGTTAAATTTGTTACTTTTCAAACATTCAATTCAATAAAATTCATTATTCATTTATTTATCATATATATATATATATATATATATATATATATGATAAATATATATATTTTTTGATATTTAAACTTTTAGATCTGTAAGTTTTAATGATTTTATTTTTACAAATTGTGATGACTCATGTACCTTCATTTGTTTTTAGTATACTCCTGAAGAAGTCACGAAATAGTGACGAAATATTGAGTGTATAAGAAAATAAAGTATTTCACACAAACCGCTATCCTGATATCCAAACATTTAATTTAATTTTATATATATATATATATATATATATATATATATATATATATATATATATATATATATATATATATATATATATAAATATATATATAGATATATATATATATATATATATATATATATATATATATATATATATATATATATATGATAAATATATATATAGATATATATATATATATATATATATATATATATATATATATATATTTCTTGAAATTGATTTATTGCCTGTTTAAGATATTTTAATAAATAATAATAATTAATTAATAATTTTAGATTATTAATGAGATTGAATTCTCGCTTAACTCTTGGTGAAACATAATTGAATATTAAAATAAATTAAACTCTTGGCTTAATGTTTCATATTAGTGAATTATCATATAGATTACACGCAGTAGAATTCGACACCCTAGATAATAACATAAGGGAGGAAATGAGGAATATTTGCCATTTACAATATGAACGACAATCTAAGAAGCTCAAAGACCTAATCAATGCACGTAAGTCTTTTCCATTATCTACTAAGAGTGACACTGAAAATATTTCCTTTCGCTTTCATACTAGAGTAAAAAATTTTACAGATACTATTTTTGAGGATGATGAATTAAATTTACTAAATAAAGGCCTTAAATATTGCCCTAAATCGAACTGTAGTAATAATGATAGAAAACTTTTAGCGGTCAACACCGAATTGGCTTTAAATTCAACATCTATGAACAATTTAAACTTAGAAAAAACTATTTGCGCTAATATCATATCAAAACCTCTAATTAAAAAACAATTCAATGAATTTAATACCATCAAAAAACTTAAATCGAAAATTTCAGATAAAGAGTTAATAATATGTAAAGCGGACAAAGGAAACACTGTAACCATTATGAACAAACAGTTATATATAGAAAAATCGGAAATTTTGTTTGATTCCTCAAATTTTGAAATACTCAAAACTGACCCCACAAATAAATTTCAGGTAGAAGTAAAATCACTTATCAATAACTGCAATAGTATCTTCCAAGACACTAACAAATCATTTCTGTCAATTATGAATCCGTACATACCCAGCTTATACACTCTACCTAAAATACACAAAAACGATTGCCCAATGCGTCCAATTGTTTCATATATCAATGCACCAGCTTATGAAATTTGTAAATATCTCAACTCAAAATTACCATCATTAATTAAATTCAACCCGGTTCACAGTATAAAAAACTCCATCGAACTTATCAATCAATTGAAAACTTTAAAAATTCCCATTAAAGCAAAATTGATCTCTTTTGACGTAACAAATTTGTTTCCTTCTATACCCAATACAGAAATAAAAAATATTATTAATAGCACTTTAGATCTCAACAATGATATTTCACAAGTAATTAAAAAAGAAACAATGTCAGCATTGTCCTTGTGTTTGAAGCAAAGTTATTTCAAATTCAATAACACAGTTTATCAACAGTTAGACGGGCTACCTATGGGTTCACCTTTATCACCCCTACTAAGTGAAATTTTTATGAATAGTTTAGAGAAAAAAATTTTCAGCTCTAACATCACGCTAACAAAAAACGTTTTTCTTTGGAGACGGTATGTGGATGATGTTTTCTGTATCTGGAGTGGGTCCGACAGACAATTGGATAACTTTTTAAAATATATCAACTCATTTTATACATCCATTAAATTCACAAAAGAAATAGAAAATGACCAAAAAACATTAAACTTTTTAGATTTGACCATTACTAGGAAAGATGATTCTCTAACATTTGATATATACAGAAAACCTACATGCACAGATACCCTAATTCCTAAAGATAGCAGTCAACCGCTTAACATTAAACTCAGCTCTTTTTATTCTTTTATACATAGACTCACGACTATCCCGCTTTCCGAAGAAAATTTCAACAAAGAAGTGAAAACTTTGAAACTTTTAGCGAAAAATAACGGTTACGACGAAAATATAATAGATAATCTCATAAGAAAAAAACAACAAAAAATTCTTTTAGATTCAATTTATCCGTCTCAAATTATTAAAAACGAACAAAAATATCATTTTATTAATTTCATACCTCATCTGAGTGAAAAAATTTGCGAAAGATTAAAGAAGAGAGAAATTAAAACCATTTGTACAAACAAAAGGAATATTAAGTCACTTTTAGTAAATAATAAAGAAAAGACAAATGTTGAAGACAAAAGCGGTATTTATAAGATTTTTTGTAATGAATGTCCAGCATTTTATATCGGCCAAACAGGTAGAAAAATAAAAACTCGGGTTGATGAACATAAAAGGTCGATTTTGTACAATGTTAATAAAACTGGATTCTCAGAACATTGTATTAGCTCTAATCACTTCATAGATTCTGATAAAACTAAATGCCTACACTCAGGTAATAAAGGTAAACGTTTGGACCTTCTGGAAGCAATTGAAATTAGCAGTTCTTGGAAGAGAAAAGAAGAAATTGTAAATGAACAATTAGATTTTCAACTATCCTCCCTACTCACATCGATTTTGTAGATATAAATTTGTTGTACGTCTCTTATAGTAGTTTAGTCTTGAAAATGAGCTAACGCTCGAAACATGTTGACTATACATATTGTTAAATAAATCGTGAAACATTAAGCCAAGAGTTTAATTTATTTTAAAATATTAGATTAGTTTTGACAAAGTTGTAATATAACAACGAAACGTCAACAAAAATAAATTTTTTCATATCAAAAAAAGCCTGTTATTGCTAAAAACTTTCAAAATAATATATATATATATATATATATATATATATATATATATATATATATATATATATATATATATATATATATATATATAAGTTGTGATATGCAACGAAACGTCAACGTTATGAAATTTTTCATAATAAAAGAAACTTCTTATTGCTAAAAACATTCAAACTAAACTATCTTAAACAGGCAATAAATCAATCAGCAATAAATGTTTCAGAAACAGCAACATGTTCAGGAGGAAGAAGAGTTCAATTAACATACAACATCCTTAAATTAAATTTTTTGGAGATATCATAAGCGTTTCGAAAACACCAATTTTAACATTCTGAGACTGAGGCTCAGATGAGGTAATATAAATGAAGACTAGGTACTATGGGAATAGAGGACAGATAGGATGCAGGTCTTCTTTGTAGCTGAAACTTATGAAGATTTGTAAATTTGTACGTATCCAATTTCATTCCGCCAATATCCGAGAATAATAATCAATTTAAATGGAATTGTATTAAAATGTTGCACATACAATTTCAACGATTCCAGATTTTTGATACAGTTGAAACGCAAGATTTGTTTCACCAAAGTCAGTCATCTGGGGAAAGTCTTGTGTGAAAATCAGCAATTTATGACACTTTAATTGAAAATTAAATTAAATTAAACTCTTGGCTTAATGTTTCACGATTATATTTTTTAACAATATAACTTTGTCAACATGTTTAAAGCATGAGCTCCTTTTCAAGACTTGAAAATGAGCTCACGCTCGAAACGTGTTCGCAAATTCATATTGTTAAATATAATGTGATAATTCAATATTTAATTATGTTTCATCAAGAGTTAAGCGAGAATTCAATCTAAGTCTTTAATTGAAAGCATACAAGTTATAAAAGCTTGTTGAGGATACGTAGGTATTGATATCCACTACATTCCTGATAAAATATAAAGCGGTTATGAATACCAAATGTTGTGGCTTCGAGTGGTCGAACATCACGAGAAAATAATTCTGCAACATTGTCTGAAACCACATAAATTACGCGAACAGTAAAACCACCCACATAGCGATAAAACTTCCTATACAATTCGAAAAGAATGAAACTGTTCTACCGTTTAGTGTTCGACAGTGAAACTCTTGAATCGAAATATAATATGAATGAAGTCACTTGAATGGATTGAACTGAATGAATGTGGTGTAAATTATCAGATTTGGACGTTTAAAGAAACATTTTATGAGAATAGGCAGTTACTAAATTTTCGTATATAACGTAGATTAGGAAGGTTGAGGAAAATTTATTTTACGGAACTGATTGCATGACAATAGAAAGACTGCATTTGATTAGATTTAGTTCACTCAAAAAATAATTTTCGAGATATCGAAATTCAAGAACATATTTTTCAATTGGAATCAGGTGTATATAAAGTTTTAAGAACTTTTCACTTAGATTAATTTTTTGGAGCAAATTAATTTCCTTGAATCCCTTTCCATCGTTTATTGAACACACAAACCTCTAGTTTTTTTGCAAGAATTTTCATATTTCCATGCTTTAGTTTGCTATATACGTACATGATATATTTATGATAATGTTTAATGCGGAAAAAAATTCAAGCAGAAGTGAATATTAACGGTATAGGCCACAATTGGAAGCAGGGAATGACAGATTTTTGGAGGTTATTGGCTCTCCTCAGAACAGCGTAATCAAGTTTAAGTTGTACGAACCAGGAGATGTGAAAACAAGAGAAAGTGAAAAAGAGTCTATTTTTAATAATTACGTTTTATTTGTACGTAAAATTTTTTTTTAAGTTGTTTTCTGTTTATGAACTTTGCATTCTAATAATTTTTGTTATGTTTTTAAACAGTTCTCCTGAAGAAGTCATGAAATATGACGAAATATTGAGAATATAAAACAAAGAATTTTATTAATGACTGCACCTCAATCCTGAAAATTCGATAGCGACGTTCGAACGTTGAGGCCAAAGTAATACAAAAAGAGACTAGTGTAAAAGAATGCCTCTTTTAGGCTTCTGCATAACTTATCCGGCTTGGGAGAATTGAGAAATTACTTCGACTTTGCGGCGACTATTTATGTTTAACGGAATTTCTAAGCAAGAATTTGAATCATAGATGAAAAAACTTTCAGTGCTGGAGAAAGTTTTGAGGAAGTAGAAGTTATCGGTACAGCTCGTCATTGAAAGCAGCCGTTGACACGTGTATCAAGCTTGTTGGCTATCATCAACACGGCATAAGCAATTTCAAGATGAACAAAATTGGAGATGGAAAAACTACAGAAGAAGAATCCTGTGAAGATAGTTTCCACTTTCTTCAGACTTCTTTTAGGCTTCTGCATGAACTCTCACATAAATTTAATAATGGTGACATTGAGTTTATTATTGTAACAACATTGATATATTTTTAATATTATAGATTCGTATAATTCTGTTTAATCATTGGTAGTTGAAAATTCTACTTTCACAAATTGATTCACGTCTGAGCTTTCTGATTCAGTTAGAATTCTAGCAAATATTAGTCTAGAGGAGCATAAATAAATTAAGAATATCCTTACCTAACCACTAACTGCCATTAAATTAATGATTGATATAGTCTGTTGTTGCAATTTGATTATATGTTTATATTTATTAAAAAACCATTCGATTTTTTCTCGTTTTTCAACACCCAAACTGAGGAAAAATATTTAATATAATTTTAATTTGAACCATTTCAAATATATTTTGGAATTCCTTCACTTTTGAGAAAAATCGAAGTGAAAACTAAATCTTTTATTTAACATTTTTTCAAAATATTTTCAGCAAAGTGTTATGTTTAAAATCGTATAGGTAATCTGCTATCGAAAATTGTTCCTTCGGTGTTAGTGAGTCATTGTTATCAAGAAGGAAATACAATGCAGTGAAATTCAAACTGCATTCCGAGTGTTGTTTAATCTATGATAGGTTTCCATGACGCCTGCCACAACAAATATCAACTGACTCATCATGACATGAAGTATGACTCTGTTTGAAACACCACTTGTCACAAAATTTCCAACACATTTTTAGCAATTCAAAATCGATGCCTTTATAAAACAATCATGTCCGAATTCGACATAATATCTGATCAATCGAAACAAAAACTAACGCAAATACCAGATAACCTGCTCAAAATGTACAACCTAAAGATGCTCTATTTGGAGGGAAATGAAATAGAATGTTTACCAGAAGATTTTTTTGTAAAATTAGACAAACTCAATTGGTTGGATTTAAGAAACAACAAATTGAAACTAATTCCTAAAAATATTGCATATCACCAAAGCTTGGAGAATTTGTTACTCTCAAACAATTACCTAGAGAAACTTCCAAATGAATTAGGTGAGAATTTATTGATATTATTAAACATTATTTTAACATTATAATTTAACTTCCTTATGTATATTAGTTATTGATCTTACGTTAACCATTACGCAATGCCACACTTAATAATTCATATTATTTATTTAACGTACAGGGAATGAATTTAATCTTATATATTTTATTGAAATCTCAGTTTAATCTCCTCTATAATTGAGCTGTAGGTACATCCACCATAAAAAAGAATTCATTTGATATGCAGAAAAAAATACTTTCATGATCTAACCTATTAATATGATTATGGTAATTTCATGCTATGTCAATTGATTTGTTTATTGTTTTACATGAGATAATTATTGCAAAGAAATAGATAATATTAACTTGATGCCAGTTTTGAGCAAACTTACTTGAAAATCGAATTGTAGGAGGTCTAACAAAGCAAAGTGAACTTAAATTCTATTTGAAACTTCTCAGAAATGAATGATGGATTTGTAGTGCTGATGAAAAAGTGATTTTTGAAATGTCAGTAAATACAAAGTGCTTTGAACAAAGCATATAAATTGAAACATGTGAGGAATTTCAATTAAATTTAAAATTATCGAAAAATATTTCTATAGCTCCATATCCGTATTGGGTATTGGGAACTTTTCAGTCCATAGAAAAATATGAGATCAATGAATATCGAAAATGATGAAAAGTTGAAAAATTTCAATACTCAGTAGGCAAAACTGATGATAAAATTGGCAGAAAACAGAAAATTTCCATTTCATCTACAATAATACATGTTTACAATTACAATTGTTTCGAAATTTTTATTGTTGTGTCATCGAAGGCATATCTTTTCTGTAGCACTTTCATCAGAAGTTTAAATAAGTTGTTACCATGAAGTTGTCAGCATGATACTTTTTCATGTAGAAATTCAACAAATTAAAAAATAGAGAATATTCGAAAGTGATATTTACGATAGCAATATGACAAATTTGACCATATGCCTCAGATATTCTGATTGGATTTTTACTTCGGTAGAATCGTGTCAACCGTACAACAATATTTCTTGAAGGAGCTTTGAATAAGATTTATTAGTTGAATACTTGATGAGCTTAACTTTCCGAAATAATTAAGTAGGTAGTGGTTTGATGAAGAAATTTCAGAAACTGGCTATTTTTTGATGCAACAGGATTATTTGAAGCCATCCATTTAAAAAATATTGAATTGTACTAACTTTGTCACTAGTGAAAATGTTTTTCGAATTTCATTTTGGACATAGCAAATTTGCTACGTTTTTCCACATTCAAAGAATGCCTCCTGCCAAATTATCCGTTGAACAGATTCCGCCCGAGATTTTGGCTCTATAAACTGCTTCTTCTCCCCGACATTCTTTTTGAGATAGATTTTGTGGTTCTCTGAAAAGTGGACATACCTAACTGGAAATCGAATTTCCATTCTCCGCAATTTCTGTCACCCTAGAAGGCATCCTTTCGAAACGTTGGCATTTTCGCCCTCAAGGTTAATCACGCTTTCCAGCTTTTCCGAGCCACTCACGCTCGAAATCCTACCGTTCTACGTCAGTTTTGACCTCAAGGAACCAGAAAGATTTGTTGCTCTCGCAAATCGTTAATATTTTCGAATAAACTAGTCCCCAAAGTACATGTTCAGAATTCAGTTTTTTCCTACAGCTTGTGAAATTTTTATTATTAAACCATAGCAGCATTTCTCAACTTTTCTGCATTTACGACTCAATTTCAATAACAATTCCTCAATTAGGATTACAATTTAAAAAATTACAAATTTAAGATTGCAATTTCACTGAAATTGTAAACTTAGTTTCTATCAGTGATATAGTGCTAAATCAAAAAGTTGGAGAGCTGTTCTCTACAAAAATACAGATTACCAATCGTGGAGCGACGTCCCCTTGAAAGCATACCCCATTTTTTCTGTCATTTAATTAGGTATATTGTGATGCTAAAGCTATCCTACAATATTGTGAAACCTTGGGAATAACCACAAAAAAGGCATGTTCATCGATATTTCACAACGTCAAATATCCCATATTTCGTTCAGAATCGATTATTGATCTTTGTCTTGCGTACACCATATCGAACATACCCCCCGGCTATATCTAGTTTCACCCAGTCAAAGGGTTGAAGAAGGCTGCGAAAGCTCATGGCTTTCTAGAAGACGAAAACTAAGTGGAAGGCGACAACATTCGGAATGAGCAATTTATTGTGATGAAATTGTGCTATTTGGTCCACATACCTTCTCGAGAAATTAAATAATGAATCTTCAACTTCAAGGAGTGAAAAACATACGTGTTAAATATGAGTAACAATATCAATACTTTTTGTAGAAATTTTTTTTTATTCAGTGGAACTTTTTAATTTATAACTTAACTTTTTAGTTAAACGCCGTTTCCGAACGGCCAATGTGCTCATATAATCTATGTAGATACTTTACCCAACAATTATCATCATTAAACTACTTAAATCATAGACAAACACATCAACGGAAGTCGTCTGTACAGAATTATAATTGTGGAGTAAGACTGTGAAGCAAACAAACGTTAGTAATTAAACATTAGTAATGTTTACAAAGGATGAATGTTTTAATACTTACAGAGATAGGAGAACAATATATAACACTCATTTCAGAAATAATTGAAAATCGTACAATTTTCGAATCGGATGTAGAAAATCGACATTTGTAGCTGCTTTGCAGAAACAATATAGATTACAGCTAATTAATTATATATTTCAAAAGCTTTGCTATATGATACAGACCCAAAGAATTCACCTTTATATCATTAATCCCATTTTTAATTCAAAATTGTTGAGTCAATCAATGAATGTATTATACTTATGTAAGTGTATAATTTATTAATGTATGCGTGCAACAGATTTGTATTATATGAAAATTTACTTATACATTCAGTGTTTTTGTGTACTTGTGTATTAATTTTCTTATTGTTCCTTGAAATGCGTGAGCCTTCCTTAAAGGAGAGTCACGGCAATCGAGAATATGCTAACGGAAAGAACCATACAGATAATGGGTAAAATATCCATTCTAAATAATATTTCAAAAATTCGTACAAATATTACATCTGATTACATTTCAAATGTCAGAAGTGTAAATTTTGTGGGCGAGCGATTGGTTATGAAATATCAGTCATCTAGAAGAAATATTTTAACACGCTTTTCAGAAAAACACCATCACTGTGATATTAGGTACATGTCTCGTCTCAACATACATTTTTCTATTGAAATAAATCCAGGAGATATCAATTATCAACTATTTTGTGAACATATTAGTCTGACTTATCAGTCTGAATCAGATTAGTCTGAATAATCATCAAATACAAGTCCAACTGTCGTCTCTTTTTAATCTTAGTGACCATTCCTAAATTTTTTCAATAACGATACAATAGATTTATTATGGTGCTTAGTGTTAACGAAAAAATTCCACTACGTTGCTGTTCATATATTGTATTTTAACAATTTTTGAAAATGCTAGAAATAGTGTAAGAATTTGAACGTCGATTCGGGATAGATGTCATTGTCATAAGTTTTCAAATCAATATTCAATGAATATTCAGCGAGTGAACATTCTACAGTTCCAAATGGGTTAACACCTCGAAAAACTTTCAAGCAATTTATATATTCCTATTAAAGTAACTTAGTGTTTTGTATTCGATTTATATGTGTAGGAATTTGTACGGAATAGTACTTATTGGTTCAAAGTATCAAATTTATTTCCAATCAAAATTGTCAGTCAATTGCAGAGCCACACTTCAACTTGACAAAGGAAGATCATCTCGACGCTTATCCTATATGTTACGACACTAATGACAAGTTCCTTATCGTTTTGTGTATTTTTCATTAAATGTGATTATATGTAGGTGTTTTTAATATCATTTCCGTTTTAACATCATTTGGAGCAAGAAAGTGATAGACTGCTTGATATCATGTCGAGTTTAGAAGAATTGATCTATTTAAATACTCTGACTTAATCAGTGAAATTGCGTTTTCGAATAATTACCATGTAGCTCAGTTTTTCCTTTATCGAAAATTAATACTGCATTCAAAGCTAAATATGTCGTACTTGATGTACCTACTTTCTGTTGCTGTTCAGATCAATATTCACGGTAATATATTTTATCTGATAGATTGATGAAACAGGAGTATATTCTAAAAAAGTATTCGTTGTTTTGCAACTTTCATACAATTATTGCAATCAGTATCTAAAGCAATCAAATACTAGTCACCCTATTACCATAAATACATTATTGAATACTTGAATTAAATAACTTCTTGAAAGGCTTCTTACAACAGAGCCGGCGCTGTAATACTGGATGGAATTCCGATCGAACAAGCTGCCTTTCACCCAGGAAGAAGCTGCACAGACCAAATAATGTTACTGACGACCTACATAGAAGCAGGCTTCCAAAAGAAACTGAAAACATCAGCTCCATTCATAGATCTATCAGCGGCTTACGACACGGTATGGAGACACCGTCTCCACTATAAACTTATTCAAGTAATCTCATGCAGAAATACATTTCAACTCATCGATACTATGCTAGCTCGTAGGTCTCTTAGAGTCATACTGGGTAAGAGGATAAGCTCCTCAAAACAGCTAAACGATGAACTACCTTGGGGCCCTGTCCTTGCCACACTATTGTTCAGCCTCTACATCTGCGATATACCGCTAACCACATGGCGGAAGTTCGGATATGCGGACTGGCAGTGGGACGTCGAACTTTTGGGGAAGCGAAAAACATTTTAACAACTGATTAAGCTATAATGGGAGCGTACTTTCGGAGATGGGGATTTAGACCAAATCCAACCCAAACCGAAACAGCCTGCTTCTATCTGTGCAATAGGGAGGCGAATAGACAACTTAGGGTCTACTTTGACGACAAACTGCTAGTCCACAACCAGTATCCAAAATACTTAGGGGTCATCCTGGACCGTACACTGTCATTCAAGCACCATCTAGAAAAACTTTCTACAAAAATAGGAACCAGAAACAATATCATCCATAAATTGTGGAACGTGTGGAACGACGTGGGGTTCTACGCCTGATACTCTACGCACATTAGCATTCGGTTTGGTCTACTCCACTGCGGAATATGGTGCTCCGGTGTGGCTCAATAGCGCACATACTCATAACATCGATGTACAGCTGAAAAACAGCATGAGAATTATTAGCGGCACTCTACTATCGACCCCTACAGAATGGCTGCACATACTGAGCCATATTCCGCCTCCGGATCTTCGACGAAAAGCGGCTCTCCTCCGGGAGTATGAACGCATCCAAGATAACACTCAACTCCCCATTCATCAGGACGCAGCTATACTGTAGAGAAATAGGTTACGATCTAGAAAACCACCCATGAAAACTGCCGTAGAACTGTCCCATTTCAATCTAACAAACTTATGGGAACTAAACTGGATCCAGAACTGGCCACCACACTGTCGAAACCTGCCCTGCATGAGAAATGAACCCCGCGCCGTCGACCAACCTCGCAGAGTATGGACGACCCTGCATAGAATCTGCCAACCATGGCAGATGTGCGGACTCGCTACATAGGTAGGGCATGGCTCTGTCCCCAAACTGCGACTGTGGAATAGTCAAACCGACCGTTAGTCACATCGTTGGAGATTGTCCCAACAGAGCATGTGGTGGACCTTTTGATGATTTCTAAACGCAACGAATGCTGCTATTTATTATGTGAAAAACCTTGATGTTTGTTTGTGAATGAATTGTGCTATCATTACCATGCAAACTCATATTAGGTATCAATCAAAGAAAGGTCTACATTGTTCTGATGCAAGAAATATTTTTGTATTTTATAGGTCTGGTTCCAAAACTGAAAGTTTTACAAATATCACAAAACCCTCTAATTTATCCAAGTCGGTCGATCATTACCGACGGTGTGCAAGCGATATGTACCTATTTGCGAAGTCAATTTTTGGCAGAAAACGCTACAGAGGGAGAAGCCATTACTTTATCTAGACCTGACGCAGAGTGCGTGAACACAAGGAGATCGTCAGAAGCCTCTTTATTTACGGAGTCCAGCAGCGATGAAGTGGCTGGATTGAATGAATCCAGAAAAAGTTCATCTAATCTGAAATCGAGAAAGTCGAAGTCCAGAAGCATTTGTCGAGTACCAGCACCTATAATAACTATAACGAGTGAGAAATTTCTTTTCCGAAAATTAAATCCTCTATATAGGTACCTACTTACTGAAACAGACTTAACATTTGATTAAGTGAAAAGACAAAAAAACGAACAAGTAAAAGTAAAAATAATAAAAACCAAAATAATAATAATGATAGAAAACCTAATAACTGTATTTTCCGTTTAATTTTCAATTTCTCATTAGTGAAGAAAGGTTAAATAATTGATTTTGAATTTATAAGCAATGAAAGTGTGACAGACTGCTTTCACGAAAAAATTTGCATTAATTTCCACTAACTTCTCATATGACTGCAGTTATATGGGAATATTATTGAAACTGTAACTGTTTATTTGAATATATTTGACCCAGTTACTGAATAGTGTTTGAAGTTGTAACAACATTTTCATTAAATCTTTTGCCAATGTATTTTTCACAAATGTAGTAAAATACTGATATATTCACTCTAATGAACAATGTTTGAAGTAATAAATTGAAAAGTTCGGGGAACAAGGCCTTGATTTAATCACTTCAGTTGAAAGCAAAATTACATTCAGCTTATGTCATTTTACTTTCACACATTGATAAAAGTTCCCGTAAGTTTAGTGAAACTTAAAGCTAGGAATATATCTGAAATGTACATGAAATGTTTTCTGAATGAAGGAGTTTTGAATCTATAGTAATTCATAAAATTCAATTATTCATTAGTTTGGACGAAGTTGTGTATACAACGAAATGTCAACGAAAATAAAGTTTTTAATATTAAAATAAGTCTGTCATTGCTAAAAACATTGAACATAAACTATCTTAAAATAAATCAATTTTAAAAAAATATACTTATATATATATATATATATATATATATATATATATATATATATATATATATATATATATATATACTATATGAGTTGAGGAATGTCTTTTCGTCTTTTTTAGGTTTATCACGACCAACTGATGTATCTTCTACTACTTCAGATGTTGCAATAGTTACCGATATACACCCTGTTATTGATGTCCCGGGAGACAACCGTGTAGTGCATGAAATTACTAGGGGTTCATCTCAAATAAATTTGAAATCCTATTTCAAGAACAGAGATACAGCAAAAATGAAAGGAAACAGCAAACTAACAATTTCGGACGCCCAACTGAAACAACATTGGTTGGAAAAAATTAAAACCGTTTTAGCTGAACAAGAACGAATATTGCAACAGGAAAGGTAACACTGAACAAAATGAATGGATACATGAAAACATAAAGTGGGAGTTAACTATTACTTAATTATTTGTAACACCATACATATAAACATTTGATACCTAACTTTCAAATTTTTTAAGAAGGGTGAGAAAACAAATTCCCATTTTCGTTAGTAAATTTTGAAGCAAAAATATATGTTTCTGAAGTATTTGATAAAACTTTAATGTATCGCAATCATATGACTTATTCACCAATTTTGATTATCAA
The DNA here is from genome assembly GCA_030704895.1 of Henosepilachna vigintioctopunctata. Lineage (NCBI taxonomy): Eukaryota > Metazoa > Arthropoda > Insecta > Coleoptera > Coccinellidae > Henosepilachna > Henosepilachna vigintioctopunctata. The sequence continues at coordinate 2,674,868 of JARQZJ010000007.1, forward strand.
ATGGCTTAGTATGTTATATATTAATGTATTAACATATCACATATTCACGAATTTGACGTTCGCATTTATGACTTATTCGCCAATTTGAACTAGACATTTTTCAGTTTTTTTGCATCTAATGATATATAATACGAACTAGTTTCTTCGTTTTTCTTCTTATACGTAACATTTGACAATTGAAGTAGGTACCTGGTTATATGCAGGCTTCCAACAGTTTGAGTAGAGTAAAAGAAACGGACCTATAATAAAACAGCATCAAATCATTATTGTTGAAAAATTATAATAATATAATTCAAAATATGGCTAAATGTCACAAAAATGGTTCAACTACTTTACAAGTTTCCAGCCAATAACCACTCTTGAGAATGTTATAGGATATATTTTTTCGAAGAGTTAATGGACGAGGGAAATAAATGTTGAAATTCCATGTCAAACCAAATGAATCAAATACATTTGAAGAATTTTAAAAATATTATACATATATATATATATATATATATATATATATATATATATATATATATATATATATATATATATATATATATATATATATATATATATATATATATATATATATATATATATATATATATATATATATATATATATATATATATATATATATATTTTTTTCAGTGTTCAATTAGGATTGCAGTCCAGGACAGAAAAATAAATTACCTCTTTACTACTTTCGAAAATGTTCATTTTCTTCTTCAAAAATTTTCTTGCAATTACTGTCAAGTTAGTGCCAAAATACATTTGTTTCTTAAATTTCAAAAATGAGTATTCCCAAATCCATTGGGTTCGAACATTATAGCATTTTATGTGTATAGTAGTTGAAGGAAGTAACGACACTGACTGTATTTCTCAATTCCTTTTCAAGTGGATTGTTTGCAGATGTGTTTCTTATTGCATCATAACGTCAGCCGAAGATATTTTGTGTATTTGGAGTGGAACAATCAGATTTTTTATTAATACAGTTTTCTGTCTTTTTTATATGAATCATGTCTAGGAAAAGGCGTTTGTTGTAATTATTTGCGAAATCTAAAATTTTTGTGGTATTGTAATTCAAGTTGTGATTAGTGGCTCGTATGTGTTGAGTTAATGCAGAAGAATTAGTCTTCGTAAAAAAAAAAGACAGAAAAGTGTATTAATGAAAATTCTTATACAGATAATCTAAACAACATATATATATATATATATATATATATATATATATATATATATATATATATATATATATGTTATATATATATATATATATATATATATATATATATATATATATATATATATATTTAAATATATATATACTTTATTAATATACACAAAATAAAGTCTCTCTCTTTTCGTTAATGATAAAACTTCTGCCAACGTTATGCAATTTAAGAAACAAGCGGGGGGCTTGCAAAAAACACCTGGAAACAATCCACTTGAAAAGTAGAATTGAGAAATACAGTCAGAGTAGTTGCTTCCTTCAACTACTACACACGTAAAATGCAATAATATTCGAACCCAATGTATTTGGGAATACTTATTTTTAAAATTCAAGAAACAAATGTACTTTCGGACTCACTTCACAGTAATGCCTTTCAATAATGCCTTCTTATAGTTAAAAACTGTTAATATTGTACAATTTTAGCCATGAAGAAAAAAATGAAATATTTTTGAACCCTTGGAAAATACTAGATGTAACTTATTTTCCTGTGCTGGACTGCAATCCCAACTATATATACTATATATATATATATATATATTATATATATATATATATATATATATATATATATATATATATATATATATATATATATATATATATATATATATATATATATATATATATATATATATATATATATATATATATATATATATATATATATATATATATATATATATATAAATTAAATGTTTGGATATCAGGATAGCGGTTTGTGTGAAATACTTTATTTTCCTATACACTCAATATTTCGTCACTATTTCGTGACTTCTTCAGGAGTATACTAAAAACAAATGAAGGTACATGAGTCATCACAATTTGTAAAAATAAAATCATTAAAACTTACAGATCTAAAAGTTTAAATATCAAAAAACACATACACGGTTCATACTTTGTCGGCAGGCCATAGAACAGTGACTGACACGAGCAATATATCATTAACGGTGGTCCGGTTTTTTAATTCTTTATCTTTAATAATAACGATCTATATATATATATATATATATATATATATATATATATATATATATATATATATATATATATATATATATATATATATAATATTATTTTGAAAGTTTTTAGCATTAACAGGCTTTTTTAATATGAAAAAGTTTATTTCTGTTGACGTTTCGTTGTTATATTACAACTTTGTCAAAACTAATTTTTCTAACAACGAAACGTCAAAATAAACTTTTTCATATTAAAAAAGCCTGTTAATGCTAAAAAATTTCAAAATAAATACCTCAAACAGGCAATAAATCAATTTCAAGAAATATATATATATATATATATATATATATATATATATATATATATATATATATATATATATATATATATATATATATATATATATATATATATATATATATATATATATATATATATATATATATATATATATATATATATATATATATATATATATATGTTGTCCACTGTAATATAGTTTCGATATGCAATACCTTCATCATGAACAATGATTACTCAAAATTGAAACTCAACTGAACGGACTGCCTCAGTCTCTCGTCACTACAATGAGTGAAGCGCTTCTACTGACTGCAAACAAATAAGTCTATTAGTGTAAAATCTCATAAAATACTCAAATTTAGTGTTTTTTCATTTCAGGTGATAGAATTAAGCCTTTCTGGTTGATAGAATAAGCCTTTCTGGGTGATAGAATGAGCCTGCCTTTGTACCAATCCTTTTCATACCCCAATCATATCAGTTTTTACCCAAGTGAATTAATTCAATTGAATTCACTTTTTGAAAAAAACTTAATTGAAAAAAGGTTTGAAAAATTTTCCTTTGAAACAAAAAATATATAAAGGGAAGTCTTATTATATCGACAAATATTAGCAAGTACTGAATAAAATATTTCTTATGAGACTCAACCATTATGACCGCTTTTGTTTAGAGCCAATTAATGGCTCTGTCCTTTTTTGTAATGTCAAGATTTAGGCAGTCCATTGTAAGAGGTTCAGCACTCAAAGAACAACCGGAAGTTAACAGCTTCCACTACTAAACCTTTCTTAAACAAAATAGTTTAGTAGTATATAAAAATTATTTAATTTTCGTACTCGGTGTTCTTCCACCTGATGATGAAGGTATTGTATACCGAAGCAATATTTTAGTGGACAAAATAAATATAATATATATATATATATATATATATATATATATATATATATATATATATATATATATATATATATATATATATATATATATATATATATATATATATATATATATATATATATATATATATTTTTCAAATTTTTAAAATGTATTTAATTCATTATTATATTTTTCTGAATCCTTTACAAGAAAGCAACCTTGTGAAAACAATCGACCATTGTATCTTTTTTTGATAAGGGGTCCAAAATTATTTAGGCGTATTTTACTGCTTTGCCAATATTTCGTTGTTGTTGATTTATTGAATTGAAGGGCGTTCATGTTCTTAATATTCTAAAAATTCTGAATCTCAAAATTACTAATTTTTTGTGGCTTTTATATTTCTTCCTTCTATCTAGATTAGATAATGAAATGAATCATGGGATCATATCAATTTATGGCTGATTATTTATTATTTAAGGGCATTGGCCTGCGATGAGCTATAACTTCGGATTATTATTTTAACGTTATTTATTACTTCCAAATATTTTTACGTGGATTAGTTATGTTCGACATTGGTTTGCTTACTTCATTTTCAAACATGATCATGACAGCTGACAGAACTTAAGTAGGTACTTTGAGTAGCAAATATATATAATACTCCTCTAAACAAAACGTGAACGTTTTTTCAGAAATCTTATGGCTCTAAAGGAATGGCGAGATGAAAAACGATCGGAAGGTTTACGCTACGTGGATCCCTCGGATATAAAAAAACCTCCTTTTGATATTCAAGAAGAATACATGACCATGGCTTCTAGAGCAGACTTGCTCAATAATGAATTAGAGAAAAAGGTGCCAACGTATACGAATACAAATAAACAGATGAATATAGAAAGTTTGATAGCTGAATTAGTTAGCCAATTGAAACAATTAGAAGATAAATGTACTGATATGAAGACACCAAGACATGAAATTGAAGAAGCTGCAAAGCAAATAAAAATGGTAAGTTTCATTACTATGTACATGGAGGAATACAGAATTTATATAATTAATTTCGTACTAATGCTGTACATTTATATCTTCCTGGGTCACTTGGCATAACCTATTTCGAAATAATTTAGAAAATGTTCAGGAACAGTTTAAAAAATCTCCAAAAGAAAATCTCAAAATTTCGCTATTTCAAAATCGCTAATGCTTGATAACTTATACGGTAATCGATGATAGCACTTAATTATTTGTATTGTAATTTGTAACGCCGAAAACAAGAATATAAAGAACCGTCAAACTTCTAACGCAAATTGGAATGATGATCCTTCTCCTTCCTCTTCCAATAATCAATATTCAACATCCGTAAAAGGCGCTCCAGTTTTTAATAATCAAACCCAGTATGCTACATTAAGTAATAATTGAGTCATAATATTACTCAATGTAGCATATTTAATGCTATATGAAAGCATAATGTATATATTTATTTCAGATTATGAACATACATCACAAACTCCAAAATCTTCAGGACCTGAATGATAAATCTGTATAGGAAAATACGATTGGATGTTTCACTTTATTATACTCGATATATGTATATCTGTATTACATAAGTTATGTTATTATACTTTACACCAACCAGATGTATAAACAGATTCCACTTTCAACATAATTATATAAGAGTCCCTTAATTCTATATTATTACAATACAATAATCACAAGAGTTATAAAGCCTAAATTTCATATGAATTTATAAAAAACGAATAACAGATAATATAAATACTTCAGTCGCAATACTCTTATATACTAATTTCTTTGTGAATGTTAAAAATTACGACCCATGATGATCTTTCCCTTCATGGATTCATGAGAATTCTCAATAAACCCCAACTTTCCATAAAATGCATGTGTATAACTGTCAGTAGCGTTCATTGTCACGTGAACACCAAAATAACCTGAAAAAAACAATTATGAGATTCAACACCCGGTTAACAATTAACAGGTAACCAAGTTAATTATAATCGTTAATATACGAGGACATCCATTCGAAAAATTTTAATAAATGGAAATAGTCATAGTAAGGGTGGCTATATGAACATGAAGTGTATCATGCCAGGTCAGGTGACGACTTCAATTTATTATGACACAAACTGAACTGATACTGAACCGAAAGCAATAGCTCAATATTCATAATATATTCACAATAGCATATGATCTGAAGGAATCAATAATACAAAATAAGAACTCTCTAAGCATAGGTACAAATGAATCAAATCATTTTTATAATGCACTCGTAACTATAAATATATATATATATATATATATATATATATATATATATATATATATATATATATATATATATAATATACCTATATATAAATATCACAAAAATAGGTTCTTATACCTACCATTTGCTCTTAAAGCTCCCAATAAACAGGTTACTATTAGTTTACTAACTGACTGATCTAAAACAGAAGGAAGAAGACTACATATCATACTGGACGGGTGCGTTGGACTGCTAACATAAGCTTCGTGTTTGAAATCATGGAAGTATGATATGCTTTCCTGAAATTAATGAGAAAGTTGAACCTAATTCAAAATTTTTACAATATAATTCAATTGAATATCTCTCAGGTGCGTTAGGCTAAACATATTTGGTAGGGGAAAAACTTATAGGTTCGCATCACCGACATGGTGCGCCGTATGCTTTTTGGATTGATGATCCTCGTGCGTTTGCGCTTATAGCAATTTATCTGTATCTACAAAACTGCGTTTTGTACTCAGATAAATAATCAATATTTTCTTTTCTTACTATAGTTACCATAAGTCTAACCTACTGTATCTTTTTCAGAACACATTGAAATAACTGAAAATACAAAAATTCAAATTAATTTCAACAATACAAAGTATTGTTGAAATTAATGATAACAGTGATGCAAACAAATAATGTTAAAAATCAAGTCATTGAAATTTATGAAAATACAAATATCTCGTAGTGTTATATTTCACATATTAAGACCAAGGTGCATTACTTAGTCACTACTACATACACACTACTGGGGTCATAATTCCCTTCAAAATATTGATATATATATATATATATATATATATATATATATATATATATATATATATATATATATATATAATAGAAAATATGTATTTGGGATAGCAGTCTTCAGGTTGAAATAAGTGTACTCTTTTCTTTGTATCTCAAGCTTTCGAGAATTATATTTATCTCTTCATCAGGAGCAACTAGAAGATTGAAAAGTGAGAAAATGTCAAATATACACAGATATGTGGTAACTTACGAACTGAGGTTGTATTAAAAAGATGTTGAAATTTACTGAAAAATCATATAAAAGATACTCAAAATAAACAAAACGCACAACATGTAGGGATGGAGTATCAAAAATTATCTAGACAAAGTTTTAGTAGAACCCTGAAAACAAAGAATGACACTTATAGGTTAAGCTTCCATCATAGAAAAATCGTGAAATACGCGATGTCTCCATCATTCACAGAACCACACATGGCCAGTACCAACCCACACACACATCCACAAACACAACAAATCAAACCGAGTGACATGTTTAACTACTGACATTGACAGTATTCAGACTGGGACAACTGTTATGTCTCTTGGCATCGTAGTCAATTAGGTAGGAAAATATTGAACTCAGACCGTCAATGTCTCTACGAGAGTTCATGCTGTTCTTATTCTGGTATATACGCACCATTTCCAGAAACAGTCTTCTCTTGGTATTTTTCTCTTTATCCAATACTTTGACTGAATTGTAATTAGGGTGATGTCCGTTGTCCAGACAATGTTTGGTCAGAGCACAATTCTGTTTGCTTGTCCTAATATTACTCATATGCAAAGTAATCCTCTGTGATAGGGTTGTTGTTGTTTGGCCCACATACACAAGCTCACAACCACAGCAGGGAATATCATAAACTACTTGGCTTTGATTGAGGATAGATGTGTTGTCCTTCAATCTCGAAAAAAGTTTTCCTACCTTTTTCACGTTATTCAGAGATGACAATATGAGGACATTATATAACATCTTGAAGGGAAATGGCTACCCTGACGCATTGTTGAAGAAGCTCCTCTTCAACACACCGGATCGTGATGCAGACACTGATCATGTAAGGGATGACGGACTTTCCACAGATCGATTTAGTTACGTCACGTTACCCTATATTAATAATTTAACATCCAGAATAACCTCAGTTTTACCAATGGAATGCATTAGAATTGCTACAAGGAACGTAAAAATGGTCGGAAAACTTTTTTCGAGATTGAAGGACAACACACCTATCCTGAATCAAAGTAAAGTAGTTTATGAGATTCCCTGCTGTGATTGTGAGCTTGTGTATGTGGGCCAAACAACAACAACCCTATCACAGAGGATTACTTTGCATAAGAGTAATATTAGGACAAGCAAACAAAATTATGCTCTGACCAAGCATTGTCTGGACAACGGACATCACCCTAATTACAATTCAGTCTAAGTATTGGATAAAGAGAATAATACCAAGAGAAGACTGTTTCTGGAAATGGTGCGTATATACCAGAATAAGAACAGCATGAACTCTCGTAGACACATTGACGGTCTGAGTTCAATATTTTCCTACCTGATTGACTACGATGCCAAGAGACATAACAGTTGTCCCAGTCTGAATACTGTCAATGTCAGTAGTTAAACATGTCACTCGGCTTGATTTGTTGTGTTTGTGGATGTGTGTGTGGGTTGGTACTGGCCATGTGCGGTTCTGTGAATGATGGAGACATCGCGTATTTCGCGATTTTCTATGATGGAAGCTTAACCTATAAGTGTCATTCTTTGTTTTCGGATTCTACTAAAACTTTGTCTAGATAATTTTTGATACTCCACCCCTACATGTTATGCGTTTTGTTTATTTTGAGTATCTTTTATATGATTTTTCAGTAAATTTCAACATCTTTTTGATACAACCTCAGTTCGTAAGTTACCACATATCTGTGTATATTTGACATTTTCTCACTTTCAATATTCTAGTTGCTCCTGATGAAGAGATAAATATAATTCTCGAAAGCTTGAGATACAAAGAAAAGAGTACACTTATTTCAACCTGAAGACTGCTATCCCAAATACATAATTTCTATTATTATATTATCAAACCAGTCAAAATATATTTGTTATTTGTATAAACTGAATAATGGGTTTCTTTGATAACATCCGCCAACAATATGGGCCAGAGATATTGAAACATGTTAAAGAGTACTCAAACAACAACAGAAAACTGTCAAATCTACGTAATAGACGGATTTATTTGCTGAAATGCAGATCGATAAGAGTTTTGCCGAACCACATATCACACAGCATTGGGCACTTGAGTAGACAGATGGAATACAAGGATGCAGTGACGGGACAAAGGATACATAGATTTGTGTCTGGGTTTGGGCACAGGTTGATGAACATTGAAGTTGACTTAACTCATAAGAACATACAATTCTTGTCAGCCAGGCAGATCCTACTGGAAGACATAATTAGGGAAGCAATCACACCATATTTGTGGGTACAGTTCAGACATATTGTTTTGGTCGCTTACAACAAGATTTTCAACAAAGTCAAGGTTGAGAACATCAAGAAATTACAACGAATTAGAGATGAACACTTGAAACCAATGGTCATTAAGGACAAATGGATAAGTAACATATCTGAGGTACAATTACCTGAAGATGTCAGGACCATCTTAGCCTTGGGCACAAAGTTTTGTTTGCCACCTTCCAAATCAGATCTTAATATGGCGGGACTCCTGTCACAGTTTGATCCTGTTTTTTCCAATATTCAATCCCAAAATGAAAAGGATATCTTAGCCGCCAAACTTGCTAACATTTTGACAAATTATGTCCATAAGAATGATTTTGAAGATAATCCAATCATCAACACTATGTTCATTAATACCAGTAAATTCCTCAGGGAACACCCTGAAATTATTGTTGTACAATCTGACAAGTGTAATGTGACAACAGTCACGAGAAGATCACAGTATGATGAACTTGCTTTAGAACAACTAAATGATACTCAGTGTTACCAGAGATTAGACAGAGACCCAAGTAACACAATTCAACAGAAGGCCAATAAGTATATCTCGAGTTTGAAGAGGGCAAACAGAATAACTCCAAAACAGGCATCGGACTTGTCATTTTACAGAGGTACTGCATCGAAATTTTATGGGTTGCCCAAACTCCAAAAGGATCCCATCGCCTTAAGACCAATTATTGCCTCGATTGATAGCCCAAATTTCGGGATTGCAAAATTTGTCACAGAGATTCTCACAACCTCTTATGATACGTCTAATGCGTACTTTACAAGAGACTCATTTGATTTTGCATTGTTCGTTAATGGTTTAATACTACCGAAGGATTTTGTGATTGTCAGTTGGGATGTGGTTTCATTGTTTACAAATATCACATTCAGGATGACTAAACAATGCATTGTAGATAAATGGACAGATATAGAACCAAATTGTCCAATACCAAAGGATATATATATATATATATATATATATATATATATATATATATATATATATATATATATATATATATATATATACAGTAGAATCCGTTTATTATGACTCCGCCTATATTGACCAACCGGTTATTATGACGTAATTACCGTAATTACACTACGAAGTTTGGTTTTCATATAAAATTCTTTATAAAAAAGTCGGATATAATGACTTCCTTTACAGTGACATGTCGCTTATTATGACCCATTTTTAATAAATTATGTCCGGTTATAATGACCGACATGATTCTTCACACCTCCGGTAATGTTCGTTGATTCCCGACGGACGACGTTCGGCACGTGGCTCGTTTTTGTTTTGAATCTCAGTGAGTAATTGACGCTTGAAGGTCACGCATTGTTTTTCGTTTGTTACTGTGAAAAAAATGTCGTCTCAACGACGTAAAGCATTTACAATTGAGGAGAAAGGTGCAATAATATGCAGATTAGAAAATGGTGAATCTAACTCATGTCTCGCAAAGGAATTTGGCGTGGGTCATTCGACAATCTCAATGATTTTCAAAAACAAGAACCGCATTAAGCAGTCGTTCAATTCAAATGTTTTGAAACCGAAGAGGCTTCGAAAATCACGACAAGAAAATGTTGATCAAGCATTAATTCAGTGGTTTAAAAACATGAGAAACAAAGGAATACCTGTCAGCGGCCCTATGCTACAGGAAAAGGCAAATGGTTTTGCCGCGCGTTTTGGTATTCTCGACTTCAATTGTTCTGCAAGCTGGATCAGTCGTTTTAAAGTTCGACATAACATTGTGGCGGGAAAAATTGTCGGTGAATCTTCGTCTGTTGATCAAAATTCAACAACAAACTGGTTGATATCTGTGTGGCCGAATTTACGAAGACAATTTTCTGATGATGAGATATTTAATGCTGATGAAACTGGACTTTTTTACAAATTGATGCCGGATAAAACTTTAAAATTTAAAGGTGAAAATTGTAGTGGAGGTAAGTTGTCGAAAGAAAGAATAACTGTCATGGTAGCAGCGAATATGAGTGGCACAGAGAAGAAGAAATTGCTCATTATTGGAAAGTCACAAAAACCAAGATGTTTTAGAAGTGTCAAATCATTACCTGTTGATTATGCTAACAATCGTAAAGCTTGGATGACGTCAGCACTTTTTGAAAAATGGCTTCGTGATTGGGATCATGATTTGGTAAAGAAGAAGAAAAAGATTCTATTGCTGGTTGATAATTGCCCGGCGCATCCAAATGTTCCTGATTTAAAGTCTATAACACTTGCTTTCCTTCCGCCGAATACAACATCAGTACTACAGCCAATGGATCAGGGAATAATACGATCACTCAAAACGAATTTTAGGAAGAACCTTGTGCTCAAAATGATTAATTGTCTTGATGCTAATGAAAACAACTCTTCTACAAAAATAACGGTGCTAGATGCAATTCTGATGGTTAATGATGCCTGGAATAAAATGTCACAAAGTACCATTCATAACTGTTTTAAACATGCAGGATTTATTGAAAGCCACGACGGTTTACCTATTAAAATATCAGAACATGAATTCGAAGAAGAAGATGACATTCCTTTATCTTTGTGGTCACGAAACCTACATTCAGATTCTTTAGCAGCACCAGAAATGTGGGAAGAATATGTTGACATCGATAGCGCTCTCCTCACATCCGAAGAACCCACCGATGAAAATATCGTACAGAACATTAGTGCTAAGGAACAACTCGAAAGTGATGGGGAAGAGGAAGTCGAGGAAGCACCATTACCTACTGCAGAAGAGGCATTAAAAGCTGCAGAATTATTATCACGATTTGTTCACAGCAATATTGAAAATGATAATTTGACCATAGCTATGTCTTATATACACAATAGTATTAGAGACTGTTTTTACAATAAAATGAAAAAACAAAAGCAGACAAAAATTACAGATTACTTACAGTAAAAAATACACTTGTATGTGTTATAATGTGCTGATTACGTGCAATTTTGATTTTGATTTAATATGTATGTTTACAAATTTAGTAATTACTATGTTTCTGTATTAAAATACTTAAGTACATACATATTTACATAAAAAAGATTTTTCATTTCACAAAACGCTTTGTATGACGTCCGCTTATTATGACGTGTTTGTCAATTCCTTTCGATGTCATTATAAACGGACTCTACTGTATATATATATATATATATATATATATATATATATATATATATATATATATATATATATATATATATATATATATATATATATATATATATATATATATATATATATATATATATATATATATATATATATATATATATATATATATATACAGTTATTGTATATATATATACCATATTGTATCGAGGCATTGAGGAATGTTATAATGATTCAATGCCTACCTTCAAATCAGATTACTTTTGGCTATAGTGTTTTTCATAGGAATTGAAGGTAATAATTTGGAGTGGTTTAGAGGTTATTTAAACTGATCGTTGTCAAGCAGTGAAACTTGGAGATCAGACAACCACAAAATCTGGAATACTGAAGGACTTCACCTTCGCAATGTTTTTATTTCTGAGCTTCTCAATATCTTAAAATACTTTTCCAATCATATGTATTGTGACGAGATTCAATTATTACACAGCCTGGATGTGTGGACGCTCGCAAACATCAATAATGGCTCCGAAAATGGTGGTGATTATACACTCGCCTTCTTAAAGTATAGCTAATAATAATAGGCTCGAAAAGACTAAGTGAAAGAGTGGGAAAACTTTATACCCAAATGGAGAGATCATCGAATTCAAGGCACAAATTTAGGATCTATATTTGAAGAAAATCTTGATTTCAGTTTAAATGAGTACAAGATGAATTGAAACCTCATGAAAACAATGATCACGCGCAAGATGGAATATTGTGGATCAGTATAATAACATCACTTAACAAATAAGAGCAAGAATAAACTACAAAAATCACAAAATAGTTGTGTCAGGTTCTCGTACTGTATTAATAGATATGTATGTGACACCAATTTACAAATTACTTTCACATTTGAAAGTAGAACATCAGATTTTTTTCCTTTAATAATTTTCTGTATATTATTTATTATTAATACATTTTGGAGTATACGGCAGTCGTAATGATGTGAATCCTTGACAATGATGTTGGTATGAAAAAATCGAATGTAAAGGCATCATCTGAAGTCAGGTTATAGTACAACACTGAAAGTGAAATTACTGTTGCGAAAATATACGTTATTATTACGTTTTGGCAAATTTAACAGAAAATACGCATAATTCTTAAAGTTCGAAAGCCTGGTAATGGTAGGTATCTAATAAAATAGCTACAAATATATTCTGCACAATGAATTACTGTTATAGGAATTTTTAAGTCATAAAAATATTCACTCACTTGTGCGAATTTACTCAAACTGTTGTTGATGAGGGATAGTGGGTATTTTGAACACATTTCTGGTATCCACTCCACTTCTTGCTTAACTCTAAATTTTTTGTAATCGGGTGCTGCACATGCGTAGCCTACAACTCCTGAATTATCTTCCACAACCATACAAAACTCCGGATGAAAAGTGATATACGACGCTACAATTCTGTCGGCTTGCAGATCTTTTAAGGAATCAGGGTAGGGATGCTGATCCTCTAGTCCATCTTTACAAGTGCGTGTGCAAATGTTCATAACATGAGCTTCGTCAGATGTGCGGTATGGCCTTATTGTATACACACGACTAGTTGGCAAATCAGGTATTTTATAGATGAACAAATCATTGCCCGAATCTACAGGCATCAACCGCTGAAACAACACAAATACCGTAAATAACTGTTTTCTATGAATCACATTACTAACAAGCTACCTGCAAATCTGCAGTTAAACCACCCCTGAATACCCACGGTTCCTGGTCACCGCTCATAAATGTTTCTTTCCAACCTTTAGAAAACCCTGAAACCGCAAAATTCCGTTAGTTCCTATGGAGCCTTATCAGTTACGCATCGCGCCCAAATAGTTTGTGCAAAAGTTACGCCAGCCAAAAACAAATTTACGCCATATTGCGTATACTCACCATTCGCAAGAATTAAATGAATAAATAAATGAATGAATAAATTCAGGAATCATAATAATTTCAATAAAAATAAAAGCCATAGTTCGATTACGCCTGCAATAAGTAATCCTTGAATTTATTCATTTTATATTACGCAAAAGCATTACGCAAAGCTATATGTAGATATACTCCTCGGATGCATACATGTGTAGGTTCCTTGGGTGTACGAAGGCATAGATGCAGAAAAATGGCCACCAGCTTGAGGAAAAAAATAACAAGATTAATTCGAGCAGACAACAGTTGATTATCTATTCTATTTTCCATTGTCATCATATCATCAGTTTGGAGAATAAAATTGGTTTTAGATTAGAATTGTAACTACATATTCATGATTGCATTTCTATTTGATTTCGATTTGAAGTGGATGTTTATGGTGGATGAAGTTGTATTTCTATTGTATTGTGAATTGAAAGTTTCATGGAGATAAGGAGCAGCCGAGAAATAAATATTCCTACTTGAACATTAATTTTATTCACTGCAATGTTGAAATAATTTTTTTCGATGTTTTCCTACTTAGTGCACCCTCAATAAACTTTCTATAACGGGATATATTTATTTCATATCTAATAATCATACTGTAAACGTTTATAAAGGAAGAAATAGTTACTAAAAAATTTAATTCAATCAGGAATTTCCAAAGTAATCAGAGAATGTTACTCAGAATTTGTAATAAGAATTATAATTTTCTACTTGCCACAAATAAGTAATATAGATATCTTCTTTTTGAAGTTGTACTTTATTCTCCAAAAAAATGAAGCAAAAATAAAAATCAATAAAGTTCCATGAAACTGAATCGAATTATAATTTTTTGAAAAATTTCAATGAGAACCGATTTAAGATGCATTTCAGGCTGAAATACATTCAGAATGAAATCTGTTAAAGGACTTTGTGAAACATGGTGAAATGATTTTCCGGGCTGATTGGCCGTGGTCAACTGGAACTCCTCCTCTTCCAGACGTTTCGTCCCTAACTGCGAGAGACATCTTCAGTGGCGGTGAGTGCTTCGACGTAGTGGCGTACTTGGCGACGACTCTGGAGCAACTGATGACCTGTTGACTAGAGTGCCGATATTTATAGGTCTTCGTGGCTCGGCAATATGTCCGCTTCGCTCTGATTGGTCCACCCCAACGCGTTCGTTGTCTGCTGTTGGACCAAT